>JAQMCX010000017.1:2172354-2333754 GCA_029814765.1 Acanthurus leucopareius | reverse complement strand
TCACACTTTCTTTATTATACAATGTTGATGAATCAGAGGATCAAAGGCAATAAAGCACAGTAACAACCCCCCCCCCCACACACACACACACACACACACCCCCCACACACACCCCCAACACGCACATACACACACGTGTCATATTCTGAAACGCACCAGATAAATAAGAACTGTCAAGGCCTAATTTTAAGTGGAGACTTCCAGAGGTGATCTGAAAAAGTGCTGCAAATGTTTAGTACATTCTTTAGGTTTAATGGATGGATAGAATGAAAACCTTTGTTTCGTGTTTCTTTACCTGTCCTTCTCCCCCTCATTTCCTACTATCTCAGCTGTCTACTAAAAGGCACTAAAATGCCACACAAATATATTTAAAAGAAGAAAACAGATCAGATTAGCACTGCTTTGACTGCTGATTGTGCCCAAAAGGTTCCTAAAACTTCACTGAAGCTTTTTTTAAAATATATAATTATGCCATTTATTCACTTTGTATGTTATTTTGTAAAACTGCACAAATATTAGCTGAACTGCATATGCAGAAAAAAATCACAAGCAGCACAGGCTTATTCCCATCATAACATAAAAAAAAAAAACAAATAAAAAAAAAACTTTAACATAATAACAGCAGAGCACTCTCCTGCTTAGACAAGGAGTAGATAGTAATTCTAGAAATCCAACAATCACATATTTGCGTTGCATGATAATAACTGTGATTAACGTCCTTTTTTATGTACTGTTTCATTAGCACTGACATTTGTGAATAATCATCTTACAAAGATCTGTAATATGTGCAAGATAGCACAAGCAAAAGGATTTATATGTTTCAGGCCCAATCAAGGATACAATACTTTAATTTGCAGCTTGCAATGGAATAAACCTTTTGTTATTTTAATGACCTGTCACCCTCAAGGCAAGTTTTGCATGTTCAACAGCACCAGAGAGGACCAGAGAAAAGTTTTTTTTTTCTGCTTCTGTCTGTCCAATCAAATTGTAAAGACTATTTTAATCTGAAGGGACTTCTACATGCATATGGGTCCAAATTCTTCTCCACTGTCTCGTGGGACAACCCTCCTTTCTCTCATCATGTGAAAAGTGACTCCTGTTATTTTGTGCTTCAACTCTTTCAGTTTTTAATTGTAGTGTCGATCCCTACTGAAGCAGGGAGCAGCCATGGTTGCTACTGTCTTTCATTCTGTTATTTCGAAATCAGTAAATAATAATTTTTATAGTTGTAAGGTTATTATCTTGTGATAACAGGATAAACTAATGCTTAACCACGGGAATGACAAGGCTCGTATTCCCTTGAATACAGGATAAAATAATGTGTTATCATGGAAGAACAAAACCAATTTTATATTTTTAATTTTTTTAACTATTATAAAAATGAATGAACTAATTTAAAAATTAAATTTGACAAAGATATATATATATATATATATATATTTATATATTTGCAGCCTTCCAACCTGCCATTGGATATGTGCTGTGTAAACTGGTATTTATCAGAACCTTGCCATTCTATTTGGTGGTAATATCATTGGCAAGGTTCATGTGGTGTGTACATGTGTATAATGCTTCTCATGGTCACTGCATGTGTCAGTGTCGCTCATTGTGAGAATGTATGAGCATCTACACTTTCTTATTAATCCTTAACATTTTCTAAATGTTTATCTGTCAATAGACCTTTATGTAGTAAGAGTAGCCATTGTCACTTTTTACGTAGGTAGTGCTATTTTTAGTTAATCCGTCATTCACTGATTTCGAGCTTACTTTGACTGGTCAAGGTGGTTTGACAAAAGGAACAATAAGATTGCCCTCTGGACACTGATGAGGTCTTTTTTCCCCATCCATTCCATCTTTGAGTTTTTCCTTTTTAGATTTGGAATTAAAAATCATTCTGAACACAGGCATGGAACCAGCTACCTATAGTTCCTCTAGTTAATGGGAAAAAATTCACTCCTTGTACAAGGACAGCATTGCATTTGTATTAGCATCAGTGTTTACCAAACAAATCAAAACTGAGTTTTAGCATGGTGCATAAGGAATAAAAGAGAAAAAAAGTGATTATGTATGATATAATGATTTATGTTTTGATTTCACCCCTCATCTTAGTATGATGAAGACAAGGTCTGCAGGACATTTCCATTTGAGCATGACACACACCAAAAAGAAAAAGAAAAAGAAAAAACAAGAGAAAATAGAAAATAAGAAAACAGATAGTGTTGGTTGTTTTTTTCTCTCTTGTTTAATCTGTTTATTAATAAGAATCACTTTTTTTATTTAAACAGAGAAGGAAAAAAAAATTAAGTTCAAGAGTGAAGGAATGGTTATGAGACATTGTTATGTCAATTTTTACGATTTTAGGCCTGGCTGATTTGCAAAATCCACCATTATTGGTTGGAAAAGAAAGTTTTGTGTCATACTGCAGGTCACAAAAAGTTCTGAGCTCCTAACAGTTGAGTGATATATCAATTTATGGGCCAGTCAAAAAAACTTAAATTTTTCTAATAAAGACCAAGCGAAACTAACCAGGATCCGATATACCCAATACTCAAGGTTTTTTTGCAACAACTCGTTCTAATACTCCCTGTTATATTAATAACTGATCCTTTGACAAACCACAGCACACCACAGAAGAAGATGTGGAGGAGAATTATCCACCAAATGATAAATGTGTAGCATGGATGGTGAACAACCTCATTGTGAATAAGAACACTCCCGCAGTTGAACCAACATCTCCTAAGAGACTGTGGAGTAAAACAAGCTCATTAGACCACTTGCACAACTTAGGCAACCCTAACTTAATTGTGATAAAATTTGGAATATCAGTTAAGGAAAGAGGAGTCACACAAGGGACAATCCAGCTGAAAAGTAATATGTGTCGTAATTGGGGACTTAACCCCATATTGAGACATACTGCCGCCTGCGTTTCCAAGCTAACAGTGTGCAAAGCTCAGGTGGATGCATGCTGAACAAACAACTGAGGAGACTGTGAAGAAGAGGTTACTGAACATTGTATGATTTTCGACTCCTAACCTCTTTTGTAAGAGCAAATGGAAGAGGGAAACTGTTCCTTAATCAGAGAGTACCCTGCTGCATGTAAGCTGGAAAAGGAAAAATGCGGCTTTTTTGTGCCCCTATCTAGTTAACTAATATGTGTCTATCTGTCAGAACACAACTAGGACACTTTTGATGTTCTTAGGCACCACTTGACACACCGCGAGCAGGATGCGAACCCGCGACCTCCAGAACTGCGAGCTTTCATGTACAGTGCCATGTACATGTACATTCTGACATTGCCCAATGAATAATAAATGCACGGAAATTACTGTCTTTTCAGTTCTTTACTGCACCTTACAGAAATGCTTAGTTTCAATGATGCATGGATCATTTAGTGTCTTAGCATTTAGCAAATATTGCAATATTTCAAAATCATTTCATATATATTTACATATTAGTTATGACAACGGTTTCAATAACTTTAATGGTTGTTTTCTTCAATTTCCTTCATGAAGGATTGGCGTGCCCACTGCCAATGGTTCATCACACTTGGACCTTAACACTACAGACCCTAGCTTCTCCATAACTATATCAAAGACCATCATAAAGATATCCAGCACTAAAAATGTCTCTTCAGAGCATGTTTGTTTCTCTTTACTTAATAGAATGTTATCTGATTCAAAGTGTCAAGTTGATTACCTTGTAAATAAAACCCGATGTCACTGCTAATAAATGTGTTCATCATTTTCATCACCATTGTTATTACTATTCTGTTGGTTGATTAGAGGAAAGAAATTAGAGGAAATCAGCTTTATATTAACAAAGAGACAAAAGAATACTTTTGAGAGATTTAATTAAAAACTGTGGTATCTTCTCTAGTCGTGCTTGTGAAGATGTTGATGAAGAAATCCCTGTTGACACTGACTTGTTTGCGTATAATAAAGTTTATTCCAAAGAAGTACAGTATCAATCAGATGTTCCGGACAACCTGGGAGAGCATTCAAAGCCAATACGAATCTCTGACGTACTACTCAAATATTTTACTCTTTTGAGCCTGGGAAAGGTTTCATCTAAACCAAAAAATGTAACTCTAAACAGGCGAAAACAATCAACCATTCTCTTTTCTGTGAATCCTGCATTTGGGACTCCCACTTCTGATAAGAAGAGGTGGCCCTTGGACAAAAACATCTCCTCTTGGCCAAGGCCACAGTGTTCCCAGTACAAAAACGTCTATGTGATCTGAAATGCTTTCTCTGTTGCAAATAAAGTATAGCATAATATACCACAAAACAAAGCACAAAAAAAAACAATAAAGACAAATATAGAAATGATTTGTCACACAGTTATTTAAATTCTTATTTAAGTTCTTTAGGCAGAGGGTCTGACGAGGGGCAATACACCCTGCCACAGTACTGGCTGTGCCCTGTGTCAGTGTGCGGAACTGGTCACACTCATTGCACATGTTGGCCTCTACAGTTCGTGTGTATGACCTTTTCTGTGGTGCTCCAGCTTCTGCTGTGGTGGTGGGACTCTGTTGTGCTGGTGTTCTGAACAGACAATGGGAACATGACTGGTACCAGGCCTACAGTTTGTGATGGTGGAGTGAGGATGTGATGTATAAGGAAGGGTCTTGGTGCTGGTAACGGTCCCTTAGGCATTATTGGACGCTAATGAGAGGCTGTCGGCCTGTGTTGTGCCTGACCCGCTGTACTCTCTGGCAGCAGGTACTGATGTTCTTGTTGAGCTGGAGGCAGTGTTGTGCCCTGGAGCAGCACAGAGAGCTCCTGCCTCTTCTGCCTCCTGTTGTGCCACTGAATCAAGGTGTTCTGATTTACCTCCACCAGCTGAATCTCTGTTCCCTGCATCACCAGAGTTGCCTAGGACAAGCTGCCTAATGGTGTGGCAGTCCCTAAGAATTAAGGACCACCTTTAAACAGCACCCTTACTCTTCCTTACTGGATTTGGATGAATTTTACAAAGCCTAAGAAAGATATTTTCAACCAAGAGGCAACAGTCAGGCCACTGAGCAGGTGCACTGCTTGCACCCAATATGCAGCGGATGGTGCTCTCCACACCAGGAGTGTTTGACGGCTTCTTAGGTGTCCTAAATTGGCCACTCAAAAGTCTCTTCTGATGCCTCGTGGTGTAAACAACCCACTGCTTGTCCCCTTTATCCAGGCTCGCCCACAGCCTGAGCTGTCTTTGCGGTCTCATTTATGAACATTGCACTTTGAATAGTGTGTATGCGTGCGAGCGTGCGTGCGAGAGTGCGTGCGTGCGTGCTTGTGTGTATATGTGTGTGTGTAAGTGTAACATGACAAACATTTAGCTGTCTCATTCATGAACATTGCACTTTGAACACTGCACTTTGAACAGAGAGTGTGTGTGGGTGTGTGTGTGTCTGTCAACAAACAGTTGAGTTGCCTTTGCATTCATGTCTCACTCATGAAATTCACAGAAGCACTTGTAATTTTTGTGTAGGCACAAGTGAACATTGCACTTAGAACATCTGAACACTGTCTGGCCCTTGCAATGTGGGAGTTTGCAGCGTTGCCGCACACTTTCAACCACTGGCCAGTGACCCACAGCATCTGAGCGGACTTCCTGTGTTGGAATAGCCTTGGCTGGTCCTCGATGTCTCTTCTTTTCAAACTCCCTTTCCACATCTGAGTGAGGCCGACCCCTCTTCCTCTTTGACAAATCCTTGCCTTGCATGCAGAGTGTCTGTGCAATCGATGTTCTGAAGGAAAGCAAATCCTTCTGCTTCTTCTGTGGAATACTGAGGGATTCACAGTCACGTCGATACAACAACCAGCTGTTGACGATGACCATATCCACAAAGTGAAAAAAGAACCGATGGTAGTACTTCTTTGACCTGATGTGGATGCGGTAATAGGCAATCAGTGCATCAAGAGCATCAACGCCGCCCATGAACTTGTTGTACAGGCTGATGATGCTTGGACATTCCACAGACACTTTCTTTTTCAACTTTCTGTCCCATCTTTCCACAGTTGAAACAGGCTGGGCACTGGCAAAAGTGCTGGCA
Organism: Acanthurus leucopareius; assembly: GCA_029814765.1. Taxonomy (NCBI): domain Eukaryota; kingdom Metazoa; phylum Chordata; class Actinopteri; order Acanthuriformes; family Acanthuridae; genus Acanthurus; species Acanthurus leucopareius. The sequence goes on along the minus strand of JAQMCX010000017.1, from coordinate 2,327,711 downwards.
ACGATCACCCCTCTGTTGTCACACCATTTCACAGCTCTTATTCCCACATTGTCCACAACAGCCTCTTTTTCTTCAAATGTCCCTCTTCCCTTCTTCTTCATTTCGATGTCTGTACTGAAACTGCATCCTTGCAGGCGCCTTTGCTGCACAGTCCCAAGGGCTGGTATCCCTTTTTTTGCAAGTGCAACAAGCAAATTCATTGAGGAAAACCAATTGTCAAAGTACAACAGGTGATTGACACCACCATGAACAACTTGTGCAAGCTTTAGCACAATGTTCCCGCTTCCCCCAATGTCCGGTTCTCCTGGTGCAGGATCAGTTTTCCCAGCAAAAATGTCAAATGAGTGCACCAGCCCTTTTGTGTCACAAAGTACAAATATTTTATATCCCCATTTGCATGGCTTCTTGGGGATATATTGTTTAAGGCTTGATCTGCCTTTGAAAGGCACCATTTGGTCATCAATTGACAACATCTGATCTTGAGGTAGAGCCTGGAATTTGGGGAGAAGCGAATCAATAAGTGACCTGATTTTGAAAAGCCTGTCACTGTTGTTGTGTGCCATGTTGTCACTGAAATGAATGAAATGTTTTATTTGTTCCCATCTGTCTCGGGACATCACATCAGCCACCTGTGGTATTCGGCATGTACTGGACCAGTACATCCTCGACCTCGGTAAGTGCAAAATACTCATGTACACTAAAGTGCCAATAAACTGCTCCAGTTAATTGCGTTCCAATTTGAGGGAACAGTTTGGATTTTTTTGAGTGCGATACAGATTGCTTTGCTCCACAATTGTGTCTAAAAGATCTGCATCAAAAAAGTCTCTAAAATACTGAATGGGCAGTCTGATTGCATCAGCATCCGGGAGAGCATTTTGCCATTCTGGAACCTCTTTTGCAGAGTTCTCTTGCCTCACCGTCTTCCAGACTACATTTTGTCTCTTTGTTTTTGATGTAGCAGCTGATTTCTCTCTCGTAGCACTAGCACTGGTGCTAGGAAGTTCATTTCCATCTGTATCATCATCAGCATTGCTCCTGTTATCAGTCTCATTACTGCTTTCACTGCTGCTTTCATCACCTGGTGTAAAAACAAACAAACAAACAAAAAAAACCCCAATGAAATCACTACTGAAAAGTATATACTATAGAATTTTTTTATTTACATTATATACACAACGTGTACTCAGCTTACATTCACAAATATATGGCCAACAACAAAAAAGCTGAAATTCTATACTGTAATATTGTAGTATTATAGCATTATTGCAGCCATTTTCATCACCTGGGTTTGGGATATAATCATCATCACTGTCCCCACTGTCACTGAGACAGCTATCATCACTCTCCACAGGTGGGACCCTGGTTTGAAGTCCGGTTTTAAGTTTTGCATAAAACACAGAGGGCTTCATTTCTGGCGTTTCTGCATAAAAATAAAGGACAGAAATTGTATTTATATACCAGTATGCTATTCTTATAACGATTATAGAAATAAACTAGAGTGCTTTTCCTATAAAAAATGTGTGTAAGCGCTGAAAGTCATCTAAATATAGCATTAGCCACTATAGCCGCTAGCTTTCAGTAGCCATAGCTACATAGCTATTATGGCCGAATGTAGCTAATTCGCGACAAACAAAAAACTTCAAATAACTTCAAAAATATCCGTCACAGGTAGTCTATACCGATATTTTAGCTGTAGAAGCAAATAATAAGCCGATGTGTATATTTATCTTAGAGCAACTTACCTCAAATAGGAAAATTTCTCTATTTTGGCGGGCTATTGGCGATCGCGATAAAACCGGAAGTGCCCGCTTCCTTTGGCCAGATGTAGTTCCGTTTTTGAACGGTCCCCCTAGAAACAAATGCTTGCAAAAGGTTCCTAGGTGCGTATCGTAATATGTATGATCGGCATTGGGGGAATACATACAATATCTTGGATGCATTCTGCATGGAAGCGGTTTGAGGCGAATTCGCGACAATAGGCGTCAAGGGGTTAAATAAATATATAATTAATATAAACCTATTTGTACAATCATTGTTCCAAAATCCTTCTAGGTGAAGTTCTGTCTTACATGTGATAAATATTTGCTCTTTCTGTGGTAAATCAGCGCATTCTGCGTAGGAGATTGCCAACTAGAGACGAGGACTCAATTTTACTTTGAAATTCAATCATCCAGTTTGAAATATTAGCCTAGCATAACTTTTTCTGGTCGTGACGGAGATGTCCTTTCCTGCATTTTTCCCTCGAGGACGAGTCAAACGTTCTGATTGGACAGCATGCTGATCCGTCATCTTTGTGGGCGGTGCTTGTGGAATAACAGTGCAGCTCCATCTTTGTAGGATTTGACAGGAGCTTTGACCTGTGTCGAAGAGGACTGCAAGCCCGGGGCTAAACAAGTAAGAGTAGATTCTTACAATGAAAACAGCAGCTTAGCAACCTGTTATCTTAAAAAGAGGCCGAGGGCTTTTATCTTATCAGAAAACAAGACTCTAAATTCACATGACCCTCAAAAATGTCTAATTTCAACGCTCTCCCTGGACCGGTGGGAATCCAGCGGAACTAATGGAACACGCGGGCTGAAAATAAATCCTTTTTGTTGAATGACACTATATCAGAAAACCTACGTGATAGCGACAGAAAGACACACACGGAAGTGCGGACATGGCTGACAGAACTGCTCCCAACTGCCACCTGAGACTGGAGTGGGTGTACGGATACCGGGGACATCAGTGCCGCAACAACCTGTACTACACCGCCGCCAAGGAAATAGTCTATTTTGTCGCTGGTGTTGGAGTTGTGTACAACACCCGGGAACACAAGCAGAAATTTTACCTGGGGCACAACGATGACATAATCAGGTAGTGTGATAATAACACACACACACGCACACAACAGTTTGTTTCAGTACCTCGGACAGCACCAGCACCCGTAGCAGTGCATGACTTGATACTGGAGAGTTGTCATTGTAGGCGCTCGTGTCGTCTTGTATAATGTACGGTAATATGATATATATGTATATCCCTTTAGCTCCAAAGCTCAAAGGGGTGCACACCTACTCATCAGCATCCTCAGAGTTTGTATGGAGCTTCAGTGTGAATCCAGCAGCGTCGATGCTTCTCACCAGCCTTCCAGATTGAAGGGTGCTCTCTCTCTCCCTCTCTCTCTCTAATGAAGATTACACTGCTGCCACTCCTCGTGTCACCTTTATTAGTTGCAGGGCTGCTAGATTATTACATTACGGTGTTGTATCGGAGATATTCAATATATAATATATAACAATATCAATCTGAGAAAAATAATAAACTTTTCTGAGATTGTGTGATTAAAATATTTCCCCCCTTTGTTCAAAAAAGGACTTAAAATCAATTCATTGATTATGATAGTAGTTGAATATTATTTTTTCATAGATTTTTTAAGCTATGAATCAACATTTTTTCTTTTGGGGAGTTGTCAGACAGCTGGCACGCCTGGTTTTCATTGCTATGTGGTATTGTTTCGCGTTTCAAAAACGGCCGCCTGCTTGCCCTGTCTTCACTGTAACAATAGTCCTGTGCAATTTGAACAATGCACTTGAACACGCTCGTCCTTGAAGGCATCTTTAGATTGGAAAGCTGTCTGTGAGTTGTGGTAACTCATCTCCGGCCAAACAGACCTTGAATCTCCTGCTCTTTGATAAAACACAGTAAAAAAGTAAGCAGTGTTACATCACATAGGCAATTACCCCCCCACCCCCCCGTATAACGGTTTCTCAGCATGCCACACAACAACGACCTGTGTCCAACGCTCCAGCGCTTGTGTTGACATGTGTGTATGGGTTGGCCTGGAGATGACTAGCATTATATACTGTGTCGGTAGTCAGCTGGACTCCTGCTCCATTATTAATGGGACAATAGAGATACTAACCCTCCGCTGCCCTGTGGGTGAAGTACATGAGTTCAAACATTTGGCTGGAGGAGCCACTGACTGAACAATTATGTGATGTTTGATTGAAACATGCAGTGTGCATTTGCAAAAAAAAAAAAAAAAGGCGTTGGTTAAAGATCAGATTTGTCATTATGTGCTCACTATTGCTTAAAATAGATTTGAGGCTTTGATGATGTGGACATATTTACAGCACAACAGAAGCTGTACAGATCTCTTGAGCTTTCTGTTATTGTTGGCACGGACTATGTAACAGTCATTTTAAACCCAGATCTCAGAGGAGTGCTTGTGACGCTCTCATAAATGCTTCCTTTGACTGAGACTGTTATGGCACAACCAGCAGCAATCCTCAGCAGATTCACTGCTGAATAACTGTTGGACTGCTCTCACGTTGCACTAACTCATGTGGAATAGATGCAGAATAGATGCAGCCCCCTCAGATAGCATGACGATTCAAATTCCTCTCTGTTTCTGTTTCCCTCTCAGCTGCTCTCATTTTTTTTTTATAAGCTATTTTGGTAGCTATATTTTGTTGGTGAGTTACATACAAACTGGCATTTTACTTCATAAATTAATTGCTGGCCTTGTTTCACCCTCCTGGTTTCTTCTTGCCCTCAGGCTGCATTTAACTGGTCTCCAAGTCCAATGTGGAGGAGCTAATAGGCAGATTTTCTCATGAATGACAGGCTGAGCTCTCCATGAGAGCGGATAAGCATGCAAGATAATCTGGCATTCCTTACCTGGTCTGACACTTAAATGTTGCTTTTAAAGAAGGTAAATTCACAGGGTTATTGGGCAATAACATAATATGGTGTTAATATGCTGTAGTTAAAACATGATACCCCTCAAGCTATGTTATTAAAATGAGTAGACAAACAGTTATTTGTTTTTCTTCCCTTACATCTTTCTGCAATTGTTCCCACTGTTGCAGCTGAGATTTATCCCAGTCAAAAGATCCTGAGGCTAACGCTAAAAACATGCAGCAGTTTGCCCGTTCTGCAAAGCTTAATCTCTCATTTTTGCAGTCATGCTGACATGCAGCATGACTACAAACCTGACCTGAGCTCACCTGAACAATGCATTTAAAAAATACAGACTTGCTCGCTAAAAATAAGCAAAATTGCTAAGAGGTGCTTTGAGTGTGCGGTCCCACTGAGTTCCCATCACTGTTGCAACACATCACACACAATCCAGAGCAGGTGGGTGGAGGAGAAGGAACAGATTGCTGTCAACATATATGAGTAAAAACATGAAAAAGTATTTGAGGAGGGTGTCAGATGCTAACTAGTTATTCAGAAATTCAGTCTTTGAAGATGTCTGCCTCCTGTTGTTGATAAGACTGTGTGTAGAAACTCACTAAATGGTTGGAGACTGTATGAAAAAGTGACATTAAATGTCACGATTCTTCCTCTTTATCAGTATCTGGCAGTTTTAAATACTGATGTATTTGAAACATCAAGTTTATCCTATTTTTTTTATTTAAAATGCATTTTGTTGAAAAATAAGTTTACACTCAGTAGAGTGAGGTCCAAGATGACTGTCTCTTTTTGTACTCCAAAACAGGTAACCCATTCATGCATTTCCTGTTACCTGTTAAAATGTCAATAGTAAGCCATCCATAGCTTTATTTTCTGCTGTCTCCCACAAGGGATTAATAAAATACTTCTCCTTCAATATCCAGACATATTCATGCTCTTTGATGTGATAAAGAGTGAGAGTTAATGGGGAGTTGTTATGGACGCAGGAATAATAAGATGCCTCATATTACAATATCTTGTTAACTTTATGATGGACCACGGCCAGAGTTATGGATTATAGATGCTAGACCCAGACTGATCTTGTTGCAGTGAGCTTGAGTGATGCGGTGAATAATGCTGTCAAAAATTTTTCATTAAACCCCTGATAAATTGTTTTTTTTAATTGCAAGAATTAGCAGGAAGGAGCATATGGTAAATGTGTCAGGATGACGGAGAAGAATCTCTCTTTTGCACTCTGTGAACTTTATGAGCTAATATGAACTAACTCTGCATATTAATGTGTGAACTCGATTCAAAAGTACGATGCTGACAACCCTGCTCTGTTCAGTCATTATGAGGTGTTTAATATACATGTAATCTCATTTATTTGGGTTTCTAACTGTATTAGCACATATTAAAGCTAAGCATGTGAAACTAATGGCTCTGGTGTATCTGCTGTCCTTGTCCTCCTCTGTTTTATTGTGGATAAATGGACAGTCATGGTGTGCTGTGATGAATTTTCTCAAACACTGTCTTCTGCTTACTTTTTTGCTGACTATGGTCACCTCTGTATTCAAAAATTTATGACCGCCAACTGCTTTTTTTTAACCATCCACGAGCTCATAACTTTTAATTGCCAAAGCCACAAGAAAAAAATGCATCCAAAAAATGGAAATTTTAAGAGATGACTGTAAAAAAAAGCACATAAAATCAGTATACAAACGGTTGCTGAAGATGCTGCCTGCTTCCTCCTTACCCTCAAACATCGCAGGTGCTCTGTCCAGAGTGTGAGTGAGAGTCGGAGGTTTTTTAAGTGCCATCATCAGTGTGAATAGCAGCCAGGCAACTCTATTAAAGGCAATTTGGTCCCTAAAATACAAAGATGTCTTCCCTGATTAGGATCCTCACAGTTCAGTACAGTTACTTAGCACAGTGGCATGATTCACTATTGTTGTCTTTGGGACTAAAAAATTTAACATGGATGTCTCATTTAAGTGAGGTTATGAATGTTTAACACAGCTGAGGCAGTGGGAGCTACATATGCTTGGATATTGTACTCTTATCCTCATTTTACCCTCACTAAGAAACAGCCCAGATGTCAGTGAGTCAAACTTTTCTGTGGAGCTTGTCCCTCTTCATTTCCTGCTTTGACCAAAATGTAAATATATTCAATATGCAGTGGAATACAACAGAGAAAATAATTAAATTCACATCTCAACTCACATTTGAGATGCTCAAACCAACAAAACTTATTAAATAAATCACTCTTTTGTCAACTGACACATCAATTAGTTAATTAATTGTTTCAGCCCTAGTATTGATAGACAATATTAACCAGCTCCAGTGCACAAAGCCACTAATTTTGATTTTCCAAAGCATTTTAGGACTGAGGCATTTCTTAAACCCAGTTAATATTTTTGTTTTTATTTTGTCTTCGTCTTTTCTTTCTCTTCTTCTCTCTACCTTTAATTATCTATAAAGCATAGCACCATTTCACTCGTCTATCGCTTTTTTCTTTCCAGGTTTTCGATTTTTAGCTGTATATGCGGGTGTCTCAGAGGGAGTATATTGGACAGCCGGATAAAAAACACTTCATGTAATCCTGGCAAATATCTGGTACTATATAAACCTCCAGAAATGTGCTAATCCCCTGCTTCTTTATAATCTACTGAAGGCAATATTAGACAAAGGAAACTACAGCTGGAGAATGCGGATCAATGTTGTCTCAGTAGCTTGTTTTACCCGTGTTGAAGAGGGGAAAATGGTTATGCTAGAATGGATAAATGTGTTTCTTTTGCTTCTCTATCTGGCTCAGTTGACCTTTGTCTCTTCCTGTGCTGCGCCTTTGCTTGTTCACCGTGAAAAAATCAACTCTTAGGGCTGTTTATTCGCTTCAGGCTGTTTATTTGCATCGTATCTACATGAAAACAGGCTGTTTAATTGCTGCAGTATTTAGCTAGTTTTGTACTACAGGACTTGGCAGATGGAAGACAGCCGCATCAAACAGCCGTAGCCTATATCAAACAGGAGAAGCGTGATGATGCACTGCAGGCTAAGTCATTAGTAATGGCATTTAGTGAGCTCTTCAGCTGACAGAAATGTAAATGGAACAGTGATATTGTTGTAGCAGGTTCAAAGACTGCGTTGAATTTTCAAAGCAGGAACATGGACGTACTCTGCATTTTAAAGCTGGTAGGATTTGAGACAACTAAAGTGAAAGTCCAGCTGAGTGTCAGAGTTCTCTGCAAGTACTTTTTGCCTCAGATTGACTTCATAGCTGTTGAAGATTTCATTTCTCAACAAAGCATGTTGTTTCACTGTCAAACCAGACAGATTTGCTGTTCACCACCTGCTTGTGTCAAATGAGTTTTCTCCTCTCTGTCTGTCTGCATCTCAAAGTGTTCCAATGATTTTTTTTTTCTCTTCCTCTGAATGCTATTTTTAGCTGCTTTGCTCTGATTATATAATTCATAAAAAGATGAGAAATTGTGCCAGGTTGGAGAGAGGTTGAGCGAGGGAGGTGGTTAGGCGGAGGTGATGAGAAAGAACAAGGACTAAGGAACGAAGGAGGACAAGGATCAGGGATGTCACGTTCGACCCATGTCTGCTTCCAGAGACGCCACACGGCCAAAGCTTTGTCAAGTCCGCAGTGACAGCAGGGTTTGAATGGAGATGAGGTGTCACAAGTCAGATGATAAGGATTCATACTGAGACTTGAACAAAGATAGAGGAAAAGAGATATATTTAGGTGTAAAGTGGGAGAAGGACTCGTTTATCATGAGCTGAGTGGACTGAGCAGGTCGATGGTGCCCGGCCTGTGGAGCCTCTGTGACCTGCTGTCTGAATACAAGCCAGGATTAGAAATTCTGGAGAGCAGTTGGCAAAACAGGCAGCCTGATTATAATGGAGGGAGCTCCGTCGCAGCATGAAATATATAGGCCAGGACAAGGCAAGAGGAAGAATTGCCCAGTGAATCACTCAGGCCTGCCTGGAACGTGACTGGCGGCTGCTGAAAGGATGGTAGGAGCAGGGACTTGGGGGGGGGGGGGGGTGACAGCTTTATACAGCAGGCTGTTGCTCAGCTGTAGAGTAGGACTGTGTTGTAGGTGGGGGAGGTATGAGTGGGAGTGGAGGGGAGATGATGGGGGGGGGGGGATTATTTAACATTGTTACAAACATATGCCTGGTGATGCAAGGAAACCCCAGATGAATTAAAAGAGGTGAAAGTGGCAGAGAATAGATGAAGGGATGCTGAAAAAATGAACAAGAATGAGGAAAAAAATGAAATTCACAGATTCACCATCGCTGCTTTTTATACTCTAGGAACACCCTGTAGGCACGCATGAAGCCCAGGCTGTGTGTGTGCGTATTTGAGCATGACTGAGTTAATTGAACCATGTCACCTCGTCAAGCTGCCCGGCTGCTCCCATATTCAGACCCATCGCAGACTTAATATGTTCATCTCATCCCAGTGCTTTCCTCCGGGAGGGTGAATCCCTCATCTGACAAACAGACACACATGCACGCAAAATGGCACTGCTGAACAGATGTTTTCTCTCCCTTTCTCTCTTTCTCATGGTACAGTTTGGCTCTGCATCCGGAGCGTGTGTTGGTGGCCACGGGGCAGGTGGGCAAGGAGCCTTATATCTGTGTGTGGGACTCCTACACGGTGCAGACGGTGTCCATCCTCAAGGATGTGCACACGCATGGCATCGCCTGCTTGGCCTTCGACCTCGAGGGACAGGTACAGCTGTGAAACAATAATATTAATATTAACATGAGAAACCACATAATATCCCATCTAATTGTTCACTAGCACTGTCTGAGTTGTAGCCGAAAGTTCTGTTTAATTTTTCCACTAGAAAAGACTGATTTTTTTCTCTGTTGAAAAGAACACAAACAGAACTTAAAGTGTCACCAGAAATGTTTAGTTTGAGAGGCAAAGCAGCAACAATCTAAACTCAACTTGAGAGCTGCAGGCTGGTTTTTGCAGCTCGCCTGCCAGGCTGAGTTTCTGAATGACACATCTGTGATTGCTCCAGCAGTATAAGCTGGACAGCTGCACCCAGACATGCTCTACTTGGTAGATTTCACACGAAAACAGTCAGCTGCAGCGTTTGGTAGCGTCACAGAGTCTGACAGGACCTGGTTGTGTTAAGGTGAGAAAAACCTTGAATTACTTGTGAAAATAAGCAGCTGGCATCCAGACAGTGGGACCATGGAAACAAAAACACGTTTTTTAATAATCACTTGGATATTCAGGCAACCTGCTATTGAACCTGTGCACGTTACCTTTTGAGCCAGGTCCCTGCAGACTTGCCACCAGTTAATATTTACACACTGCAGCCTCCATTTAACGTCGGTTTGGACTGTGAAAATCGATACTGTGCATAACCATCTCTAGGTTTTTATATTTGCACTTCGTTCTCTTCCTCCCATAGGAGCTCTCAGAGTGGAGTTACACCTCCTGTATTTTGCAGTAAGAGACAGGGAGATGACCCTGTGCTATTTTCCTGCTCGGGTAGAGAGCTGGGGATTTAGATGGAAAGTGACAGCGTTTAAAGCCAGAGGAAGCCCCGTCCTTCTCAGTTTAACGCCTCTATTTACTCCCCATCTCTCCCCTTCCTGGATCACAGGAAGTCAGAGCTGAACTCAGGACAATCCAGAGGAATCCCTTGTGCGATTACTCTGTCCATCCATTAAACCAATTTAGAATAATACACTGATGAGACATCTCTTCTAGATATCTAGTAGCTGCAGTCATGTTGTCTGGAATGAAGGGTGTATCTCATAGCTGTTGTTTTATTTTCCACTTGGTGTTCTGACTACTCTATCCAGTCATCTACATGACACATCAGGCTGTGGAAGGGTCATATTGAGGAAACAGTCACATTTTATATGGCTGCTCATGTCTTTATTAATGACTCGTGTGTACTCATGATGGCAGAGAATATTTCTACATGAGACCTTTATTAACCCACAAAAAAAAGATACAGTAAAAAGTGCCTTTTCATTTCAGTATCTTAGCTGTTACATCTAATTGTGTTGGCTATTCTAAGTGTGATATGTTAGCATTTATAATGACTTGTGCTCAACATACTAAGACTTTAAAGCAGTGCAGCTCTGTAAAACTCTACATGCTCATAGTTGGTTTTTAAGCTGGCAAAAGGTTTACCATTAACTTAGTTAACAATGAAAACTTGCTAATTTTTGCTAATTAGCACTAAACATAAAGTACAGCTGAGACTGACGGAATCTTATTAGCTTTCCTGTATTTGGTTATAAACAAAGTACTAGACAAAATTTTTACCCAATGATGGCACTAGTCGAAAGGTTAGGTGCTGCCAAAGTTATAAGAATATATCATCTGGGAATCATAAACATTTGTACAAAGTATCATAGCAATCAATTAAAAATTTATCGAATTTATCAATATAATCCAATGAAGTGGACCAGTCGGCAGACTGACATCCTTAATGTCACATCTCTAATGTGGCTAAAAGACATTAGATCTCAAAATAAAGACGTATTCTTTAACCCCTCATCCACATGGTTTCACGTGGTTTCATCACACAAAGGCCTCTTTAATCATCATTAAAATACAGACATCCCTAATAAAAGTTAGAACAGTGCAAATGCCTCACCAGAGACCTCTATACATAGCTGAACATTCAGCTGCTGATCAAAGTGGACATCCTCTGCCATGCAAAGCAAGCTGCAGAGTGGAGGATTTCCATAAGAGCTGCTCTCTTCTCTTCTGCTCCATTGCTGCTGCCTACTCACTCAGTCAGCTATAGGAGGCTCCTCCAGCAAAAAGCACTGAAATGTGCTCACTGGAAGCGCCAGGGGCTGGACAACTGTTCTACTCTGCTCTGTAGCTGTTATTAGCCCCTTTCAGTGTGGCTCGCCATGCTACAGTGGAGGTAGTTAGGTTTATTTTGCAGTGATTAGTGCAACAGAGCAGAGTCTATTCAGTCTGTGATGTGAGTTTCTTTTCATTGCTCTCTTTGCAGTGTTTGGTCTCCGTGGGTTTGGACTCTAAAAACACAATCTGTGTGTGGGACTGGAGGAGAGGGAAGGTTCTGGCAGCCGCTCCCGGTCATACAGACAGGGTAAACACTTTCTTCCTCTCCTGTCTCCATCACAAGCTCAGTATCGACTGCCTCAATTAGCTATAAACACAGGATGGAGCGCCTGCCCAATGGGGACGTAAACATGTTAGGCCTGATTGATTGTGAGCTTTCCAGAGGTCCATCCGAGAGGGTGCACGGCTAATGAAAAGGAATTTTAAAAAGATAAAATACAGGCAGCTGTTGTTGTCTAAGTCAGCCCACACACATTATAACACAGCCAGTGCAAACACACACACTTCTCTTTTTTTTAATTTCCTATCTTTATTTTCATATTTTTGAATTTTTTTCCGCTCTAAGCCATTTGTAAAGAGATAAATGAAATAGCAATACGCGGAGTCATGCACATATGATGCTGTGGTGTTTGTGCGACAATGTTTTTTTTAGTCCATTTTTAATGTGATGTCTGTTTTTTTCCCACAGATATTTGACATATCATGGGATTTGTACCAGCCAAGCAAGCTTGTGAGCTGTGGTGTCAAACATATCAAGGTACAGCCACGTCTTGGTCATTTTACATCCAACAGGTTACAGCCATCTACTGGGAGTTCTTGGGCTTTATTTGCATAATATCTAAAAGAAAAAAAAAGATTATGATTTTCAGGAAGTTTGCACAATCCCTTGGCTCCGTGCCCCTTCTTCTATTGCCTCCTCTGCTTTATCGCCATGACCATATCAAAGTCTTAAAATAGATGTATGCAAATTCACTTTATTCCAGAGCCCATGGTTATTAGGCACTTAACATAAGTAGGACAGGCAATGAGTCACAGTCTCTTCCCTCGTATTTGTAGTAATCTGCAGTGCAGAGAGGAAAAATGTTCTCTTTTAATGGGGAACCATGACTTTGCTACTCAGCTCCCCCTTTTCAGCCGTCCTCATTCAGCTTGTAAAACCCCTCTCCTGTGCAAACTGCAGCTGTGATCACTTGCTTTTTCAGGCCTATCTCTATCACTTCTTTTTCACAGAAGAGTGGTGTTCATACATCTTTGATGAGATCAAGCAGGGTGTCTTCGCTAAGCCTTCCCTTGGGATATGTTGTAGTGCTCCTTGAGTGGCACAGCCAATTGGAAGTAACAAGGATTTCACAGCCATAGAGGAAGTTTATTTCCTGAACACTGTAAAGATAGTGAATAGAAAATGTGCCCACTGGCCCTATAAGGCTAACTTCGTGGCATTTTAAAATGGATGTAATGCAGACAGGGAGCTTTAGCCCACTGTACACATTTCCCGCTGGTGTAACATCTCACTGATGACTCCCTCGTATCAATCCAGCTTGATCTGCCTCCTCTCGTAGTAATTCCCCCCCTCTTGACCACGGTGGCACAGAAACCTCCTCCGGCCACCACACACCCAACCCTCCCCCAGTCCCCGCTGGTCTTCCCCCTCCTCCTCCACGTCCTTTTCCCTCCTCCTTCTTGTTCCCTGATGCCAAGGCAATCCAGCAATTGTCCCACATAATTCCCCCAGCCTTCCCTGTGGACCATGTGACATCTGCTCCCCGGCCCTGTGCTCGCTCAGCGATTATAGCACTCAGAGCAACCAGGAGATTTAGTCCCAGTAATCCACTCACTAGCCTGCTGAGGAAAACACAACCCCTGTGATGACGGTGAAGGCTGCCGGTAGCACTCTCCTCCTCACACAGCTCCCCTTAGCTAATTATACAGTTATTTATGCTTTGATTAGTTCAAGGCAGCTCAGACCTTAGTGTGACACTCTTGAGCCCACACATGAAAACACAAACACACCACATTTACCAATAATCAGCACTCTGCCTGACTTCTGAATAATTTGAAGCTGTTTAAAGGGTCATATAACTAGTTTTGCATGTCATGTCCCCGCCTTTTTTACTCGAGACCCCATAAGACAAGGCAATGTAGACAGCGCAGCTATGAGTTAATGTGTCCTAAAACACACATGGTACTTGTATATATTAGTGTGTGTTTGTTTGACAACATGTGGATGGATGTCAGCAGCTTTGAGAAAAATCAGCTTCCAGCAACGCTGACAGCCAGTCATCCAGTTTTCCTTACAGTGAGCCGCCAAAGAGTTGACCTCTGTCAGCGAAGCATTTAGCACTCCTAGACACCATTCAGGGTCACTGTCGTTTGTCGGGGGGATAATATGAGTGAGATAAAAGTGGTGAGGGATGATACAGTGCAGGAGCTGATGAGTTATGACTCTTCCTGCATTAATTACATTTAAAAGGTTTTCCTTTGAGTGATGGTGGAGGTAACAGAGCTAATAAAATCCCACTAATCTTGGGTTGAGAGGAGCAACTTCCACTATGGCAGGAGTTCTCTGGAGTATGTTTAAGAAATCAAAAAGTGTTATTCAGAGAATGCAACACTGTTAACCAGGTCCTGATTTCAAACCTCAGAGCGCTCTCATTTTCCAGCTTCAGTTTCCACCTTTGTACTGTGCTCCCGCTCTACCTCTGCGCCTTTCGTTCCTGCTCCTGGCCTCATCATAAAAACCCTCCAGCATCTTGTCTTCTCTCAGTAATTCAGCAGCGAGGGGATTAGCCTGCACCCGTGTCTCGCTGCCTTATCAGTTGCAGGCAGGGAGGGCTGTGCAGTCACACCGCATCCATCCCCTCTGCCTCCGCAACAGGCCGAGCCTCAAAAACTCCATCCTAACCCCCCTCTCCCACCAACCCATACACCCACCTAACACTTGACACACTTCAACCTGTATATACACCTTCCAAGATTACTCACAGGCCTATGATCTTTGCTACTTAACCTTCAGCCTCGACCTAAGCTAAGCTCACGCGAATGCAAATTCTCACTCAGAGCTCAGTCAGGAGCTCAGGATTAGGAGAGACCTGTCCTGTTGAGGTGTACTCAAGCCTTGGAGCTGTATCTGAGGAGCTGTATCTGAGGCTGTGATGCCTGTCTCAGATAATCGATCCCTCCTGTTCGCACACAGCAGCCCTATCAGTCAGGAGCATAGTTGTTAGTGAGTATGTGACAAGCTTTCACCATCGAGGAGCTCATTTGTTCATTGTGTGACTAGCTATCAAGCCTCTGCAAATCAGTTCTTGTGTGGTCAAAAACAGCATCTCCATTTGCCAGCGATGTCTGTCTTTTCTGTGCAGAATCATCCTTGATCAAGGTTATTATAGTTCCCCAAAAAAAATGTTGTTGCAATGAACCAGATTTCAGGTAATGTGCAGGAACATTATCACTTAGGTAAACAAGAAAACAGCTGTCACTCTGTCAGTTCACGCTGCGTGCAGGTGATGAGTGTGTCTCTGCTTAATGTGCCGACGGCCATGTCTCAGCATTCACGACACCCTCCTCAAGCTTTCCCCCTGTGATCTCATCTCCATGCAGACAGAGTGTCTCTCTCTCTTGTTCTCTGCTCTCCTTTTGATGGATTTAGCCCTCAGACGAGGCCGTGCCCGTGCATCCCGATGACCTTGATCATGAATAATGAGCCGCGGCGTCTGCGTCCGTGTGCCTGTGTCTGTGCATGCTGATCAGGTGGTTACAGCACTGACCCCCAGCAAGAGTTTCCACTATCACATGAAGAGGAGGGGGAGCGTTTCGAATTTGACTTTGCTCTCTTTCAAGGCCCATGTGTGTGTGCTGTTATTTAATGGAGCTGCTCCATGTGGAGCTGTCAAACAATAAATGACTTGATGGTTTCACTCTGTCATATCTGAATGTTCCATAATTGTCAATTTGCTGTTTCAGGACGAACCAGGGGGGGATTATTAGCCAACACACTCTTTCACTTCGCCTGTTTGTTTTTGCAGTTTTGGAGCTTATGCGGTAATGCTCTGACACCCAAACGTGGTGTTTTCGGCAAAACGGGGGATCTCCAAACCATCCTCTGCCTTGCCTGCGCCAAGGACGAGGTCACATATTCAGGTGCCTTGAATGGTGACATATACGTGTGGAAAGGGATCAACCTGATGAGGACGGTACAAGGAGCTCATGGGGTGAGTTTATAAAGGCCGCATGGTTTCTGCTTTATACCTCTGGCTGATATTTGCACACCCTCCCTGCTGCACCTTACACAAAGGAATCACAGTGAATCTAGTAAACTGAACCAGGGTCAAAGCCGTGCATGCTGGCTTCGTTTGATTCTGCTCAGTAGAAAAGGATCAGCCTTTTGCTCCACAGGATTAAATGATATCTATTGGATCAACAGCTGGGTGAGGGGATGGGCGGGTGGGGGAGGGGATAATGACTTCGGTACACGTACATTCCTGCTCTTTGTATCAACAAATGTCTCACTGTGGTTTTGAGAAGGTGCCTCTTTCTGTATACAGACTCCCTTATTCAAAGGAAGCCTTCAGTAAAACTTCCCAGTAATAAAATAAATATGACACCCCTTGTTATGCAGCCCTGTGTTATCTTGAGGCTACAGTAGCAGGTTTGTAATTGTGAAAGTTTTGTTAAACAAATGCCTGGCTGAGCAGCAGCGCTGTGCAGTCTGTATCTGGGGCTGGTTCTCTCGTTGCTCATTTGTTGTCCAGATCCTCGCTGACAGCCTGTCATTTCCTCCAGTCAGGGATTTTCAGCATGAATGTCTGTGAAGAGGGCTTTGCCACCGGGGGCCGAGACGGCTGTGTCCGGCTGTGGGATCTAAACTTCAAACCAATTACTGTCATTGATCTCAGGGAAACAGACCAAGGATATAAAGGTGATGTCAAACTGCCTCAATTTTTCCTTTAATCTGAGCACAGAAAAGTTGCAGGCCAAACTGTGGTCTCCTGCGGCACCGGAAGAATTGTACAGATCTACAAAACAAAAACAGCCTTATGACATTTCTGTTCTCCTTACTAATATTCTCTTTGTTTTCTTTCCTATTTTCTCCATCCCTTGTATTTATAAATCTTGGATCTAACAGTAGCTAGAGGTGAAAATAGCCGAGGTGGGTAACGTCACTGCGGGCAGAGTTAACAACCATGTCAGTCTGTTTGTAGCAGTCCCCATATTGTTCAGCTGTTCCTTTTGTTGTTAGTAAATCCAAGCACTGTTGGCAGTTTAATGCCGAATACAGATGCTACAGTATGTTCTCATATGTATCCAGCATATGTTTCCTCCATCCTCTTCTTTCTGCATTACCCAGAGTCAGTTGCAGTTGGCTTGACAACATGTGCTGTCATTGTATTTTCCTGTTAAAATCTCCGTCCAAGGTAGCCTGCAGTAAGCTATTTGCTCCTCCTGTCTTTTTTATCCCTGTCCTGTCTCCTATGATGACTGTAGAAACATTGGCAAACATCTGTCAGCTTTTTTGTTAGCATGCTTTTTTTATTCTTTTCCTGATTTTTAAGTGTGTGCGTGTGTTTTTGATAGGGCTGTCTGTGCGCAGCGTGTGCTGGCGGGGGGATCACATCCTGGTTGGCACGCAGGACAGCGAGATCTTTGAGGTGGTGGTCCACGACCGCAACAAGCCCTTCCTCATCATGCAGGGTCACTGCGAGGGCGAGCTGTGGGCTCTAGCTGTGCACCCCACCAAGCCTCTGGCCATGACAGGAAGCGATGATCGTTCAGTCAGGTGAAGCCTCAGCACTAAGAAAGAGATGCTGTCATGCTGTCATGCTGTCATGAGATTCTAATGAATTAAATTGTTTTTCCTTTTTTGGTGGAATATCTTTAAAAGTTAAGTTCTTTTAAAAATTTAATTATGACTTGAGTGTAAGGATAAGCCTCTTTTTATTGATATGTGAGGTTATTTTTCTGATTAAGGTCCTACTGAGTCAAGAGGGTTGCACCAATTCATTTGTCTACAATAATAAAGCTATTGATTGGACCCAGTCATAAACCAAATACACAGCAGGACACACACCACAAACATCACTGCCATTATTGTTTGACTTGACTTTATTTGACTGCTTTGTCCTCTAATTTTTCCAACTTCCTACTCCTACTCCTAAAGGATATGGAGCCTTATAGATCATGCATTGATAGCTCGCTGCAACATGGAGGAGCCTATCCGCTGTGCAGCTGTGAGCACTGATGGCATTCACTTGGCCCTAGGAATGAAAGATGGCTCGTTCACTGTCCTCAGAGTCAGGTGGGTACACAATTCAAAGGCTAAATGGAAGATTTTATATCCTCTGAAAATGGCTAATTGTGTTTAGTTTAACTCTATATTCAAGCTACCGTTCTCTGCTTCCCTCCAGAGATATGACAGAGGTGGTTCATATCAAGGACAGGAAGGAGGCCATCCATGAGCTGAAGTATTCACCTGATGGAGCCCACTTAGCTGTTGGCTCTAATGATAACTCAGTAGACATCTATGGTGTGGTGCAGAGGTATAAGAAAGTGGGTGAGTGCATCGGCTCCAACAGCTTCATCACACATATGGATTGGTCCACGGACAGCAAGTACCTGCAGACCAATGACGGCAGCGGCAGGAGACTCTTCTACAGGATGCCAAGTAAGTTGAAGTTCCCGGGCAGACTGTGTAAAATACTGTCTCATTTAAAAAAGAGCTTTGTTGCTTTTTTTTTTTGTCACTGAGCTTCTTTGTGAGATAAAATATTTCTGTCTTCTGTTGAGGTGGGAAGGAGGTGACCAACAGGGAGGAGCTGAAGCTGGTACAGTGGGCTTCATGGACGTGTGTGTTGGGCCCTGAGGTTAATGGGATATGGCCCAAGTACTCAGATATCAATGACATTAACTCTGTGGACGCCAACTTTAACAATCAAGTCTTAGTAACCGCTGACGACTATGGATTAGTCAAACTTTTACGATACCCTTGTATAAAAAAAGGTAAAGAACTGTTGTTTCATTTTAATGATAATTGAGCAAAGATTTTCTCATATTATTAGCTACTATGTTACTGATGTGTTTTCTCTTGGTTTTAGGTGCGAAATTTAAAAAGTATTTAGGTCACTCGGCCCACATAACCAACGCCAGATGGTCACATGACTACCAGTGGGTCATAACTATTGGTGGGGCTGATCACTCAGTATTTCAGTGGAAATTTGTTCCTGAAAGAAAGTCAAAAGAAGCTCTGCATATAGCACCACAAGGTATGAGGATGATACCGTGCCCCAGATACTTTTCAGTAATAATGTAGGAATGTTTGATCAATATCTAATCCTAATCTACAAGATTTACATTTTGCCTTTACATCAGTCCAATTAAGAATATGACAGTGCTGCATTTTAATCTATCTTTGTCTGGATACCAATAACTTGCATTACTTATATTACTTATTTCACAAAATCAGCAGTTCCTGCCAACAAGGCATCATCAAATCAGGATAAGTGGAAAACTCTAATGGAAATGTTGGACGCCACCACAAAAGCTCCCATTCAAAAATTGTGGGACAGTGTTTTTTTTTTTATTATTCCTTAGATAGCTTTTTTTGGGGGGGGGGGGGTACACCTGTTGGGATTGTCACTGAGAGTTAAAACCACTTTTATGTCAGTGTACTAGATATGCTGTTTGAGCTAGGAGGTTGTTTGCCTAGCTTAGCATTAACACTAAAAAAAGATGAGCAAGCTTATGTAACCAACATAGCTAAAGCTCAGTTACTAACATATTATTTACTCAAAGAAAAATATAAAAATAACAAGTTTGACTGACAAGACAACAACTAAGCAAGATGTAGGCAAGCAGTTGGCCGTTTTGTCTTGCCACTAGCTTGTGTGCTTTGCTAAGCTAACCTGGCTCTGGCTCAAGCTGTAAAGACATAGTTTAACATCTTGGGAAATAAGCTTGCTCACTTTCTTACTGAGTATTAGATGAAACCACTGATGCCACTGTCATGGTCTGTCCTGTACATTTATTATAAAGCTAATTAGCTTTGCTTACCAAAAAGATCAGAGACAGGAGGAAACAGCTAGCATGGCTCTGCCCCAGTGGCAACCATTTCTGCCAACCAGCACCCCCAGATTAATGTCATCATTACATCTTTTTCATTTAATCCTCTAACTCATTGGAGTTCAGCAGACACATACTGTGAACAGTTAATTTCTGTTTTACAGTCACTCTGTGTACAATGAAACAAATTAGATATCATTGTAATTAGCAAGCTCTAGAAATGCGGGTACAGTATGTGGACTTTGTGAATGTGGAACCGAAGCAGACTGAGCTAAGCTAAGTTAACATGCTCTTGACTGCAGATGCATATTTACCTCACAGACACAAGAGTGGTATTTTCTCAACTAATTCTTGTTAATAAAGGGAATAAGTATATTCCACAAAATTTAAAATTACTCCTTTCTCTCAAGATCAGCTTATGTATTGCTAGTGGCTGTCTAAGAGTTGGACTAATTTCAGAGTAAATTGTGGTAATGTCAGCCCATCTAATGAAATGATATGTCACAGTGCATTTCTTAGTTACCTATTAGGGGTTGTATGAATGTAACTGGCTGTTACATAATGTGCATCCACACTGCTCCCACCAGCCCCATGAACCTGATGTGCTAAGCCACCAGGGAGAAATGTAGCTGATTGTTCCCTTCCCGTACATTCCTTTGTGAACCACCATTTCCATAACGCTCTGCAAAGGAACGACCATCACATTAATTAAGACAAATCCAATAAAAGTGAATGAAGCTTGGAAACTATAATTGCAATGTCATTCCCAAGTCATATTTTTTCTAGAGACAGACTGCAGCTGCGCTCTCTGAAATTAAAGCGCACACTAACTGCCTTTCCTTTTAATTCACCTAATGGATCTTGTGAGTAGCCGCCCTTAGCTGCCAGTTCTGCTTATTGCCTTGTCTTGGCACGGCTTGAGTGTGCTGAATCAGCTGTTTTACACATTTGTCTTGAGCGATGTCACTGTGAAGCGCGACCGCCTGACAAATCGGAGATGTCACAGTATTATTACATGATCAACCTCCTCACTACCACTGCTGAAACATAACATGGTGCAGTGTTTCATTACTGTGTGTGCACTGGGACATTTTTCTGATTCAAAGGCAGGGAATGGTTTTAATGGTCAGGTGTTTCACAAGTTTTTTTGTGCCTACAGAGACCTTGGCGGACTCAAACAGTGAAGAGTCGGACTCTGATCAGTCTGACGTACCTGAGATGGACTCAGAAATCGAGCAGGAGACACAGCTCACGTATAGACGACAGGTTTGCGATTACATCAATAACAATATCATGTCTTCCTGAGAAACACATTTGTGACACATAGAGTATAATATTCATGTCGTGTCCAGGTTTATAAAGAAGATCTACCTCAGCTCAAAGAGCAGTGCAAAGAGAAGCATCGAGCGACAGCCATAAAGAAGAGAGAGCGAGCACCAGGGAGCGGGGTGAAGCTGCACTTCATTCATGGGTAGGGTTAGCCCGTAGCATCATAAAAGAGAAACTGTGGAAAGGCTGATATTGTGAAATAAATGTCAGACTATTCAAAATTGTAATTAAGCTCTTAATATATTGTTTTTCCTCCAAAGCAAGTAAATCCTCCTCGCTTTATTGTTTGTTTGTATTTTGCAGCTACAGGGGTTACGATTGCAGGAGCAACCTTTTCTACACCCAAACAGGGGAGATAGTCTACCATGTTGCTGCTATTGGGGTTGTGTACAACAGACAGCAGAATACCCAGCGTTTCTACATGGGCCATGATGATGACATCCTCTGTCTGGCCATTCATCCTCTGAAGGACTTTGTAGCAACAGGCCAGGTAGATGTCAGCACATCTAACATAAAATATTCAAAGGTTTCATTAGTTTGCTTTGTGCCTTTATGGCTGCTTTAAAAGTTAAGCTGCAGGAGAATCTTCACGATATCATAATCAAAATTCTTATGTGTAAGTGGGTTTCATTAAGTAGACTGTATATGTACTTTGAATGTTTTTGTCTCTCCAGGTTGGCAGAGATTCCCCCATCCACATATGGGACACAGAAACCTTAAAACCTATGTCTGTGTTGAAGGGTTTCCACCAGCTTGGAGTGTGCGCTCTGGACTTTTCTGGTAAGACTCAGAGCTGCTTTCTCAGACTGCACTTACTCCTCCTATTCAGGCAGATTCAACATTACACCATTTTTTTGCATCGACAAATTCTTCCAGTCATCCTGCTTTCACGAGGGAACAAAAAACTTCATTTACACATAAAAGAAAGGGGAAAAATTCACAAGACACCCAATTTACAAGAAACACAGAAAAACCTAATTCTGCCGTCTTTCAGTTGCAGCACTCTTAACAGCATCAAGGTAAAGCTGTTCCTCTCGCTTCCCTTTAATTGGCCCTAGACAGAGGCAGTGCTGTGATCTATAAGTCAGTGTCAGTGAATCACCTGCCTTAGATCAAACTTACCAGACTGCTTTCATGTTGCTAACAAGTGCCAGCCTTCACTGAGCCGAAGCAGGGGCTGGCTCTGTCTGCGCTGTACTGACTGGGTTTGGTTTTTCCCTTCACAGCGGATGGCAAACGTTTGGCCTCGGTGGGTTTGGATGACAATCACACCATTGTGCTGTGGGACTGGAGGAAGGGGGAGAAGCTCTCTACCATGCGGTTAGTACAGTTACCTAAAAGCATTAACAGGTCGACCTTTCAGCACGTTGAAGCATGTAGCTTCCTGTAAATTGTAAAGATGGTTTGAGCGCTTTTAGTTTTAATATGGACATTTATTGATGAGGGTTGAATTGAAGCCACTTTGCGATGCAGGGCTGACAGCATGACTGATGAAGGAGAGGAAAGAAGGGGAATTACCTTTTAGATTACGAGGCTGCTCCAGTGCAACACTTAACCCTGACAGAGACTGAATGGTTAGTGCAGGAGTGTGCCCCAGGGCCTGAACTGTAGATCCATAATGAAAGAGAATTACCTCTGATTTGCAGCTTCCTTGGGATTATCCTGGTGAGAATGTGTGCTCGATATATCAGATTTTATTTTGACAAGGAAACACATTTAAAAGAAGTTTTGTCCTTAACAGATGTTATCTGGTTCTGAGGGACAAAAAGACACAGAAAACAAATCAGTTGCATAAACAGAGTAATAAAAAAGGATAAATGAAAAGGAGTAAAATGGAAGTAACAAAAACAACCACACACACGTCCCACAAGTTTGTCGTGATGGCTGAAACTAATTGGGCCCCAAAGACTGAAAAAAGAAAATCCTGTCTTAAAAGAACATCAAAGATAAAGAGAGACATAGTTCTGCACTCAAGTGTGACAGATGGATTTCCTCTTCTGCTGAAGACAATGATGCAAATGATCGCTGTGTGCATAGGATGTAGGATGTGAGACCAGATATGGCGCACAAAATCCTAACCTTGTACATTCGATGCATGCAGATTACCTGCTGTGAACCGTGTGAGGTGTTAATTTGTTCAGAACTAAATGTTGGATTTTCAGTTTTATGGTAGGTAAAATTATATAACCCTGAAACAAGAAGGAATCAGAAGTATTTAACTGGAAAACATCCACCACCCAAAATATCTTTGCTTTTGCTTTGTTGCTCGCTCTGCTTCATGTTCATATTTAGTATGGACTCCATTGAAATTCCCCCTGGCTAGTTTGAAGCAGTGCACCGCGGGTTGCTCTCCTGCGTGTTGTGTGCCAGGCTCCCACTGCAGCTCAGGGACAGCTTGGAGCTGCACTAATCTCCTTTGCAGACCCTGGTGGGATGCGCAGTGAGACGAGCAGAGGGAAATGGGGCCTGACAGAGCCGAGCTCGTGCACTGCCACTGTCTAGTCTTCAGCTGGGAGAGGAGGAATAGCAATGAGAGGAAGCCCCATGAATGAGGGCGGAGGATGGGGATATAGTGAGATAGGACATATGGCAAGGAAGGGCTAAGAGAGACGGAGAGAGAGGAGGGGGCGGAATGTTTAGCTTTATCGAGGCTGAGAGTAATGCAGCAGCACAAAGGGCAACAATTAGAGAAGTTAAAGTGTCAGGTACGGTCCATTGCTTCAGACAGGAACAGCAACTGTTCCTACATGTTTATATTGTGCATTGCGAGAGGGCAAAACAAATAGACATTTATAGTAAGTTTGTTTCTCTCTTCAGTGTCTATGTAAGCTGGTAAGGGAGCCGTCCCTCAAATTACAACCTCAAAATATGATGTCAAATGTTTATATTAAAAGGAAATATTACATAATTCATAGAAGGATTTAAGGCAAATAGACTGACTTTTGAAAAATGGAGAAAAAGCTGGCAAGAAGACAAAGCAGACACTCCTTATATAGTGGAAAGTAACAAATGAGAATGGACAAATAAATTAGCCTTAGCTGTATTTGCCAAATCAGAAAAAAACCCCAACATGTTTGGACCACTGTATGTCTAAGTCTTAAACAAATGAGCATTACAGGGGTGAGCACACCACTTAAAAAATAAAATAAAGTCAAGTCAGTTGCAGCCAATTCTTTTAGGTTAAGTTATTTTTGAGTTTGAAAAACTTTTTTGTGTTATCTAGTTCAACACATTGTATCTGTGGGATGAATTTATTATGTCTACTCAGATATATTTTGATCCTCCAAACCCTCTTAGCACACAGCAACAGAAAGTGATGCATATTTCTGCATTTCTTTGCCGTCATTAAAAAGCCTAAGTGTAGCCTGCCAAATGTATTCAGCCCTTGACTTTTTGTTTACAACCACAGTGGATTCATTCTTTCATTATTATTCAAGTTCAAATGTTCATCCAACTCTAAAAAATAATGATGAGATTAAACTTTTCTCAAACCTGAAATGTACGAATACCTCTTATATATATATTTTGTGATGTAAATATTGTTTTTCAGGGGAAGCAAGGACAAGATTTTTGTTGTCAAAATAAATCCCTACCTTCCTGACAAGCTCATCACAGCTGGTGTGAAACACATGAAGTTTTGGCATAAGGCTGGTAAGACCCTTGGGTGTTTCTTCATCGAACAGCAGAAACTCTAACAAGCCGAACTCTGTCTTAGCTGTGACACGTCTTGCTGTGAGTTGACTGCCTGCTTCTCTCTCTTCAGGTGGTGGTCTAATTGGGCGCAAAGGGAACATGGGGAAGACGGAGACGATGATGTGTGCTGTGTACGGCTGGTCGGAGGAGATGGTGTTTTCAGGCACATGCACAGGGGACATTTGCATCTGGAGGGACATGTTCTTGATGAAGACTGTCAAGGCTCATGACGGCCCGGTGTTCAGTGTACATGCTCTGGAAAAGGTGCCAAATTTTTTAAAATATCTTTACACAACTGAGTTTCTGTCATACTCTTCTTATAGTCCTAGCTATAGAAGTAGACTATATGGACAGAGGTTTGTATGATATAACTGTCTAGTTGGCTTTTTGAGTAGTAGTTCAAGATGTAATTTGTATCATAGGATCAAGATTTATGTCTAAAACATTCAAATAATTACCTAACAATATAAGTTAGATGCAAAGAAGTAACAGTTTTGATGTTAAATTAAAAAAAGAAAGCATTTTGGTGCAGAGTCATCCACTGAAATTAGCATGCTAGCAAGCAAACTGAGAGTCAACAGAGACACAAAAAGTCAAACTTATCAAAACTTTCTTGCTCTGTCTTTCCGTTGTACTAAAGATCATGACTCTGGTTTGGTCAAAATAAACTCTCACTCACTGAGTTAGATGTAAAAAAAACCCCAAAAAACCCCTCAGGCTTTCCACAACCATCCTTTTGCCCCTCATGCCTCTCTGGTCCCCTCAGTTTCCATAAATCACTTAAGTATAAAAATCCGTGTTGTCAAACTGGCCTCATAGAGACGGTTCAGGCCCAGTTTGTCTGTGCTCACTGGGAGTCTGCAGAGCCCAGTTTCATTGCCTGCTGTGTAAAACACCAACTGTTCTTGCTGCACAGAGCTCTTAGTCCACACAGACTCAGTTAGCTATTAGGACCTGCTGCAACGCTAACTGAGCTAACAAATTGACTGCAGCTATAAGCTACAGCCAATGAGGGCTACAGCAAAGTGTACACAGAGCAGCAGTAAAGGGTTACTCTGTTGATCTGCTGTACCCAATCAGTTGTTTTCAGTGCTTTTTTAACAGATAAATAACAGTATTAAACGACCAATTATGGTTGTCACTTTAGACTGCCTGGTTATTTTTAGATCTATTTTTGTTAGTTTTTATTTAAGGTGACGGACACTGTCAATGGTGCAAGCTTTATATATTATAGTATTTATAGTATACTTCATAGTTCTATGCAGTGGAATCGAAAAATGCTAGACATTTTGACTAAAGCTATATATTTTTATCCCTCTCCTTTTTGTCCAACAATCCTTTTTGTAGTGGATGTTATGTAATATTAAATTTGCTCTGACAGTGAGATGTTTAATGAGCAGACGTTCATTGCGGCATTAAATGTGCCAATTTACTGTCTCTGTAGGGATTTGTGACCGGAGGGAAGGATGGTATTGTTGCTCTGTGGGATGACACCTTTGAGAGATGCCTCAAGACCTACGCCATCAAGAGGGCGGTCCTAGCTCCAGGCTCTAAAGGTATAAGTGGCCTTCTGGTGTCCTCAGATCACTTTTTCAATAAAAATCCCTTTCAAACACTTAATGCTTTTAGCTGAAATGATAAAGATGGAGATTTCCTCCTGTGTCTTGGCTCAAACTAATGTCTCTGACATCTTGTTGTAATTTATCGGCTCTGCAGGGCTGCTCTTGGAGGACAACCCCTCTATACGTGCCATATCTCTGGGCCACGGCCACATCCTAGTGGGGACCAAGAATGGAGAGATCCTGGAGGTGGACAAGAGTGGCCCAATCACTCTGCTGGTCCAGGTAAGGTACTAATAAAAATAACTCCAAAACCTGTCACAGATATGATAATACACAGCACATCAGATTCCACATGCGCTTTATCATCTCAGACAGGGTTTTCATGAGGAAGCTACCTGTGGTTTTTTTTGTCTGCAGTTGTTTTCCTGCATGATGAGCTGGGAGTCTGTGTGGTGACTGTTTCTGAGTTAGTAAAAAATGTGAAAGTTTGAACCTGCTCAGAAAGACTGTTGTGAAACTTTTGTGTGCAAGGGTACTTTGCCAAGAGATTACATTCAATTTTGAATTTATTGAGTTGGAGTGTCCTGTAATGCACCAACAGCAAGGTGACAAACTGCTGATGTGATTGTTCACTCAGCTAAAACAGGTTGCAGGTCAGTGTAGGTTAAATTCAGGTATTGAGCTCAAATGAATGGGAATAATGGTTATACTGATGGTAGAAAATGGATGTATTTACTGATGTAAAAGGAGGGAGAGGGTGAGTTGTTTAGTGTCAAAGACTCAAAATACTGGATTATTCATTTGGCATTTTACAACCCAAGGCTGTCTAATGAAACAGAGTTGTGGTTCCCTTATCCTACTGAATCATAAAATTGTGAGGATGTATAAATAATTGATAAGTTTTTGAAAATGAAAAAACTCCTTTTTACACATGAATGCTGAAGATAGGTTGAGAAATCTCACAGCTTGAGGATCAAAGCTACCCTGTGAGCGGGTGTATCTTCTGCCAGATGGCAGCAGGGTGAACACACTGTGACTTGGGTGGGTATTGTCTTTATGTACCCGTAGCTTTTCCTAAGAAATGAAGCTGAGAACTAATGTCATGTTCCTCTTTCTGTTTGTGTATATGTATCTACTTCCTCAAGCTCTTTATGGATGCTAAAGTTTAGATTAAGAAACGTGTCATGCTGCAGTAATAGATGCACATCCAATCTTTGTTATCAGCGTCAATCTTTAACGTGATTATAACACCACTACGGTCTGTTTTACGCAGCAACCCAGAATCACCAAGGTGATGGCAATAAAAGGCGATGAATTATTGCTGTCGAATGGAAGACTGTTAATTTGGTTAAGTGGTGCTGCAGTGTCTTTGAGGCTCCTCAGATTGTAGGCAGACAGAATGAATGCAATTGATTGCCCTTTTCAAATGCTTTTAAATATATAAGCCCATTGTGATGAATGGGATAAGCTGATGAGAGAATAAAAGGTCATCTTCGGTTATTTTCTCTATAGGTAAAAGGCTTACTATGTAAGTATCATTTAGAGAACTGAAGCATAGGTTAAAAATGGCTACTATGATTGATTCAGTTTACTGCTTACGTTAGCAAAGAGAAAAATATAAAGATTAGACTGATGACGTTGTCAGTTTATGAGCAAAAAGTTCCCAAAAGCTTTTTCTGACTTTAAACAAACAATCACACTCTGGTGAAAACTCAGTAGTTGTAACAATTCATTAATATCTTGTTTATCTGTCTAATAGGGGCTAGATCCATGTAGGAAATTTTGTTGAGCTATGTAATTACTTTTCCCCCAATTTAGTCCAATAGCATACAAACCCAGAAAAAGGGGCTATTTTATTCAGGGTGGGTCTGTTTCATTTGGTTGCCTTTCATTCATTTGGCATCATATCCCCTTTAGTTCCTCCAGTTGCTTTAATGTAAACACGAGATGGTACATCACAGACTGAGAGAATAAGTAGGAAAATGTGAATTAAATGTGAATAACACTTTAACACATTACCTTGTCTGTAAACATTTCAATCTGAGTCATTCAGATACAATTTTCATTGTAGTGGTTTCTGTTTAACTGTAGAGACAACAGCTACCATGCTAACCTACGACTAGTATTTGATGGTGTCTTTGAACTGCATCTTTTGTTTCGATTGAGAGACCCCCAGCAGCAGAGGAAGTTACATATTGAGGATTTAAATGGATTAAACAGATTTTGTTGTTGTGTGTGTCTGCAGGGTCACATGGAGGGAGAAGTTTGGGGCCTGGCCACTCATCCCCACCTTCCTCTCTGTGCCACCGTCAGCGATGACAAAACCCTGCGCATATGGGACCTCTCACCCAGCCACTGCATGCTGGCTGTACGCAAGCTCAGAAAAGGTGAGTCAAACCGTCTCCGGAATTTATTTTCCGACAGGAAGTGCACCGGTCCCAAAGCTTTTAAAAAACACATTATCCTCCACATGCAGGCGGCCGTTGCTGCTGCTTCTCCCCTGATGGCAAAGCTTTGGCGGTGGGCCTGAATGACGGCAGCTTCCTCATTGTGAACGCAGACACCCTGGAGGACCTGGTGTCCTTCCACCACCGCAAGGACATCATCTCAGATATCAGATTCTCTCCAGGTCTGTGGTTCACCTCCGCATCTCTTCGCTCATATACATATGAACTTCAGATCCTGATCTAAGAAGAAGTAAATAGACCATGAAAAATCTGTGTGCCCTTCAAAGCATCTTAGTGTATGCAGGATGCTGTGCAGAAGTTCAGCAGGTATACGTACTTCTTTCCCATTGTGAGTCTGGGAGATAATGCTGCAGGCCTGACCCAAATTAATGGCTTTCTGTAATAGGGCCAGACAGAGAGACAGCAAGAGCCGAATGGGAAACAGTGGGGGCGGACAAAGTGAGAGCAAGAAACTAAACTCTTTTTCACTGGGACACTTAACCTTGATCCTCAAGGCAACAGATCTTGTTTCTCAACCCAACACCCAGGAGTCCCTGACAGCCTACATCTCAGGGATGAGTCTCTGCATAGAGCAGTGCTACATGACTGGGAAGAGGTTCTAAGTTTTTATTATGACTGGAATAAGTAATGAGAATTCTGTTTTAATTTCTGAGTTTATGGTAAAAGTCTGCAGCCATGCTGGGGGGCTCTGTGAAGCTGGACTATAAAAATTAATCCAAAAATGGTGGAAAAGGCTTCCCAAGCAGAGCCACATAAAGAAGTAGAGGGACCATTGGATGCAGAAAAATTGAGAAGATTTGATGTCAGTTATAGCCTAAAGAATTCACAGTGACAATATTTTTGCAATATTTATTGAAAGTATGATTCACCGTTAACTTTGTTTATTACCTGTTTTGTTTCTTTTTGGCTAATGAATTGCCCCCAAAATTTATGAGTAGGGAGGTGAAGACAGAGTCTGTAAATATCTAATTGTGCTAAAGCGTATAAAAAGAACAATTACACCGGATGATTTTTCAGCTTTTGGCTTTTTTACATATTACCTTTTACTATGACAAAGTAAGAATGAAATCAACTGACTGATGATAACATTTGCTACTAGAGGAAAAGTTAGGGGATCATCAAAGTTAGTAGAATTGATTCAAGACCAAAATCCAAAGTTTGACGATCCCCTGGTTAAAAACAGACAAACAACTTCTCTGTCTTATGTTTGCTCAGGTGCTGGGAAGTACCTTGCAGTAGCATCAGGAGACACATTTGTGGATATTTACAATGTAATGAGCAGCAAGCGGGTCGGAGTGTGCAAGGGATGCCTCAATTACATTACCCATCTGGACTGGGACAAGAGAGGTAATCAGGCTTCCTTAAATACAATCGTATCAGTGAATTCATGCAAATGACTTCCCATTATGAATTCAAAATGACTTTGTTAAAAAACACTTAAGCATCATGACCCACTGGGCTTTTTTTAATTCACAGGAAAACTACTCCAAGTCAACACAGGTGCTAAAGAGCAGTATTTTTTCGAAGCTCCTCGCGGCAAGAAGCAGACCATCCCGGCTACAGAGGTGAGCTGAGCAGGGAGAGAGGGCTCAGGAGCAGCCGTGGTTACGGTGCCTCTGGCCCACTTTTCCCCCTGGGATCAGAGGAGGCTTGAGGGAGGGCAGTGAAGCATTAACACGGCCCACTTTTCACCAGTATCTTTCTAATTTTGGCAGTGGAAGTGGGATAGTGTTCAGTTTTCCTTTAATACAGCGTGACATTCACACACCTTGCGAGGGAAGCGTTAAGAAAATAAGGGTCAGAGATGATGGATGCTGCTCAGTCGTGTCTCATCGGAGCCTCACATGTCATCTCCTCCCTTTGTTCGATCATCTGATCTTATCATAATGCAGGGCACTTTCTTCTTTACCTCCCATTCATTTCAATTTTCTCTCGAGCCCTTGATAAAACTATCATTATTGACAGATTTTGACAGTGAGTGGCTGGTTCCTCTCTCAGCTGGTGCATATCAGATTTATCAAAACGACACTATTCTTCTGTTTTTACCAATGAGTGCCTCAAGGATCAGTCCTGCACCAGGCCGCAATTTATTCTCTATCTTTTGCTTGGGGCTTAAAAAATACCATAAAGATTAAACTCTAACTGTATGTCTGTTTAGTTTCTATCCATTACTGACTGAGGTAACAGTTCTGGTTAAAGTTGTGGCCAAACGATGACAGCTCCTGCATTTGCAATACAACAAACTGGATGTCTGAGGTGATGCAGAGTTAGTGATGCATTTTCCACCACCCTGCTGTGGTTGGTCCTTTGGTCCAGTGGTTAATCAGTAAAATTAGGATGAAACAGAGATACTTATTATTAGCCCTGAGAGTGAAAACCTCTTTTTCTCCTTCAGAAGTATTTTTATACTGTCTCGCAGAAAATTGCTTATGAAGATTGATTGATTCAGCCTTCATGTCTATCCTGTAAATGTGGTTCACTAAACAGCCATCTAGTGCTGAAAGGTGCCATCTGTTTTTTGTCTTTATGTTCAGGGTAAACAAACAGCTCGATGAGTTTAGCTTCTTATTTAACAAACATTATAACAAAGCTTGTTGTGTCTGCAGATTGTTCAAAATGCTGCAGCTCTTCTTCTAATGAAGTCAAAGCTCAAACAACACATTACTCCAGTGTCAGTTATTAACATTTACTGCCTCCAGAAACCATGAATTTCATACTTAATTTTGGTCAGTACCCACTGAGGTCTTTATGGTGAAGCTTATGGGTTAATTTTAATTTTTAAAGTTGTATTTATTTTTTTGTGTTTGCTACAGTCCTTTGTAACTTTAAAAAAGTGTCATATAAAAGAAACTTTACTAATTTTCTCACTCGGCTCAGGTGGAGAAGATCGACTGGAGCACGTGGACGTGCGTCCTGGGAACGTCCGTGGAGGGAATCTGGCCTTTGATCAGTGAGGTCACTGAGGTGACCGCTGCCTGCCTTAGCAACGACAGGAAGGTGCTAGCAACAGGAGATGACTTAGGTTACGTCAAGCTCTTCAGATACCCTGTCAAGGTTAGACACAGAGCAAAAGTATTTGTATTACCTTGTTTGACTGAATAAAAGCTTAGTTTTTTGGTTTATGCAAATGTTATATTAATTTTTGTGGTAATATCACGTGTAACAAAAATGTTCCCTCACCCTCAGGGGAAGTATGCAAAGTTTAAACGCTACGTGGCTCACAGCACTCATGTTACCAATGTGCGATGGACCCATGACGACAGTCTCTTGGTGACGGTCGGCGGGGGTGACACGTGCCTCATGATCTGGGCCCATGAGCCCGAGAGCCACCGGGAGTTCAAACAGTGTGACAGTGAGGAGTCGGACATGGAGAGTGAGGATGATGGAGGTGAGGGATGAGCTTCCTATTTTTTGGGGGTTTTTATTCATTAAATGTTTCTGTTGCTTGAGCGAAATCCCCACTCTTCTGTCTTTTACAAGGTTATGACAGTGATGTGACGAGGGAGAACGAGATCAACTACACCATCAAGGCCTTATCCACCAACATGCGACCCATGACGGGTGTGAAGCCCCACTTGCAGCTGAAGGAGCCTTCTGTGGACGAAAGGTATTCCTCAGTGAAGCTATAATGCTGCAGGAGGATGCCTCTGAGCAGTCAGAAAGCCTTCTCTTCCTGTCATAGTATAGAAATAAGGCTTCTGTGTAAAGATGAAGCCAAACTTGCCTTCTTAAGAGAACATTTTCTTCTCCTGAGTGAAACTCCTACCCTGTCCCCACCCTTTTGAAATAACTCAGCCTTTTCTGCTCTTCTTCTTCCCTCTAATGGCTGTCCATCTGTCATTATCCTGCTTCGCTCTTTAACTCTACTTGAAGACAAGGGGTGGTCAGGTAAGCTCTTACGTCCATATGCAGTATGTTGTTTTTTGACAGAAGTTTAAACAGTGGTCATTATTGACATATGTGTAATTACAGAGGACAACAGTGAGACTATGAATCACATGGTCAACCGATTCCTTCAAAAACTAAAACAAAACGCTTAAGATAACATGGAGATATCTATTTTTATATTGCCTGTGAAATACACCTGTTTAATTAGTAAGAAATTCACCAGTTTTAGTCATTTACATTTTATCATCACATAAAAACTAAGACGGCGTTTTGGACACTAACTCATTTGCTAACAAGCTGCTGCTCTGACTGGCAGAACTAGTTGGGCTTAACTTTCTTTTAAAGCTAGAATTTAATTTTTATTGTCCACTTTAATAGTCGGCAGAAAAAAATGAAGAGGTTTTGTATGAAGAGTTTATGCAGTAAGTGACTTTGGGAAAAGTAGAACTTTTAGACTTCAGCACATCTTAAGATATACTCTTTTAAGGTATTTTTTAAGGAAGTATTATTTTTATGGGTCGTGAACAGCGTACAAGCAATATCACTTCTTCCATCCTCATAATCCATCTTAAAGTGTGTCCCAGACTGTGAGTGCTTCAGGTTTATTGATTTCCTCATCAGTTTTTTTTTCTTTTTTTGACAATGATGCAAACATCCAGGCAGCATCTTCTGGGCAGCAGTTGTCATGGAAATGGACTTGAGTTGTCATGGTTACACAATGGTGCTGACTCTTGTATTTTATGTCTTCAGCGGCTGAGGTGTTGTGTTTCGTGTGTGTCCGCCAGCCGGCAGTGAACGCTGTGGGAAACCTTTGTCTAATTCTTGCTTTTTTCTTTGTTCTTGCTGCCATGAAGAGGGTCGAGGTGAGCTGCGCACTTCCACATCCTTTAATTACTTAACTGAACACATACACTGTTTTATATGCTATATAACAAAGTCATGCTCACAGTTTGTCCATACACTTTGAACACACTATTAGTATTATTTGTACCACTGTCTCTTAAATTTCAAGGAATCAGATAAAGCTGTCATACGGCTAATTTTGAAAGTGAAGAGGTCTTAACTTAAACTTAACTTTGACAATCTTTACTTAACATTGCATTCACTGCTTACCTTAGGATATGTGGGGACGACAGACAGCTCCAGCTACTGATAATTCATATTTACTATAACTTTTTCTTTCATTTAAACAGTGAATGGTTCTTTTCATTTCCCTTGCTGTTGAAATGTTCCTGCTCAGTCACCTCATTCAAACCTCATCCTTTCATTGCTTCAACAGTGATATGAACTCTGTACACACTAGTGACGCAGTTGGCCTTGAAATAAACAAAAATAATGAGGATTTTCTCATTTGCTTTATAAAAATTCCATCCAACCTCAACATCAATTAATTCATTTTCCTTTCTGATGAGATAAAACATCCTCTATTTATGTGCAGATGTCTGTGGATTATTTTTCATCAGAACAGTAAACAGTGTAATATTATAGTCATTATTATCATCATTATCATCATCCTGTGCATGATAAGCAGCTCCGTGGCAGCTCCCTCACTCAGCTGTCTGTTTCAGGCCTCCTGTCAGCAGAGCGCTGCCACAGCCGGAGAAGCTGCAGACCAACAATGTTGGCAAAAAGAAGAGACCCATCGAGGTAATGAGGACCTCACATCCTTACCAAAGCACAACAAACTGATAGATTTACACAGATGGGGGAACTTGAGGTAAACAGAGGCAGTCTCGTCTCTTTCAGGGCAGCAAATGATTAAAAAAAGGCTGCCTCCTAATGAGATTATTTCAGCAGAAGATGCTGTGTGCTCAAACTCTGTCCAGACTGTCCCTGTGGGGACTCTGACGATGCTGTAATCAAATAATGACGTGCTGCTTCGGCCGGCAGCTGGCTCGGAACATCTTAGTTGTCATGGCGTTGACCTTTCTGACTTTCTGGCGGTCTTTTCCTGACTCTCCCACAGGACCTGGTGCTGGAACTGGTGTTTGGTTACCGTGGCAATGACTGCCGCAACAACGTGCACTACCTGAACGAGGGGGCGGACATCATCTACCACACGGCCTCCGTGGGCATCGTGCTCAACCTGACAACCTGTAAGGAGACAGTCTAGAAGATGCTCTGACTGTGCTAACAATCTTAAAAGCAAACATAATGTACATATATTTCATTTTGTACCTTTGTGTGTATGTGTGTGTGTGTGTGTGTGTGTGTGTGTGCGCATGTGGGTTGGGTGTGTTTCCTTCCAGCCTGCCAAAGTTTCTATGTTGAACACAGTGACGACATTCTGTGCCTGACAATCAATCAACATCCCAAATTCCCCAACGTGGTGGCAACTGGCCAAGTAGGTATGTTTGTGAGAAGTTGACCTCCCGTGTCACCAGCCGCCTCATTTTACTTCCCCATGTTCTGTGCTGTGCGTTATGCAAAGAGAAAACTGTTCAAAACAGATGGCCATCTTCCTCCTCCTACAACCGAATCTGCACTGTAAAGCAACCAACAAGTAAAAATGACCATTTCTGCTTATGTGAATCATTGTGTGATTGTTACACATGCTGTATTTCTCTGACTGACATACATAGATTATCCCTCTGCTGGCAGAAGCTGAATGACAGAGAATACGTGACAGCAAAATTCACAATAAAAATGAACAATTTATACATTTATCTTTTAGGATTGTGCTTAAGTTTCTGTAAATAAACTATATATTCTAATTGTATGAGCTTTTGTCATATGCAGAAACTACTTTTGCTCAGAAAATCATAAGAAATTACATTTTTTTTTTTTTTAATTCTTGCATTAAGTCTGAATTTCCTTCTTTACAGGTGATACTGGTGATATGTCAGGTAAGTACATTTAATGTTAAACTAAAAAACGTTGTGTTAATAACACATAAACTGTTGGTTACAACTGATAATATTTTATACATTACTGCCATCTAGTGGCCACATGCTTTGGGATCTTTACCTCATTCAATCTTCGTAATTTCTATGAATCAAGTTTAAAAGAATTTTTCTCTTTGTCATAGATTTTATCACATTAGAATATGATTTAAAAAGCAATCAAAGCATGTGTATAACATCTAGTCTCCACCTTTTTTAGTTCTAGGATTTAGAACATTTCTACAACAAATAATAATTATTCAATTCTTTGCCTTTACACGTGGTAGGAATCAGACAAAAAAAGAGAGAAGAGCTTTTATGGTAGTTTAATAATTCTCTTTTCCTCTTCTGTCCCTCAGCAACATCTCCATCCATCCATGTGTGGGACGCTATGACCAAGCAGACTCTGTCGGTGCTGCGTTGTTTCCACTCCGGTGGGGTTTGCTCTGTCAGCTTTAGTGCCACAGGGAAACTCCTGCTGTCTGTGGGCCTGGACCCCGAACACACCATCACCATCTGGAAGTGGCAGGAGGGTAAAAACAAAATAATCCTGCCTCAGTCTTTGATCTCACTCTGGGATGTCGAAAATCCCACCACAGTTGAGAGCCCAAGCTCCTCTTACACTCTGCCTTGTTTTCTAGGTGCCAAAGTGGCCAGCCGGATAGGTCACACCCACAGGATCTTTGTGGCTGAATTTCGGCCAGACTCTGACACACACTTTGTGTCTGTGGGGATCAAGCATGTGCGTTTCTGGACGTTAGCTGGTCGAGCTCTGCTCAGCAAAAAAGGTGTGCTGAGCTCCATCGAGGATGCCCGGATGCAGACGATGCTGTCTGTAGCATTTGGAGCTGTAAGTGGCTTCCAACCTTTATACTATGCATTGTCTATTTCTGTTCAAACATATAATTGATCCTATCAAAAAAAAATACTTTTTTATCCTCATTACATGTTCAAAAAGTGACTCTGCTAATGTTGAAAGCTCACAAGATCCCAAACAAACTGTTTGCTCAAATGTTGCTGTGAACTGTTCTTGCATTGCTCGCTCTGCTCTTGTAGGCCACTAGATTAGTGCAGATTTGTTTTCTTTTCAGAATAACTTGACATTTACAGGTACCATAAGTGGGGATGTGTGTGTGTGGAAGGAACACATTCTAGTAAGAATTGTGGCCAAAGCTCATACGGGCCCTGTGTTCACCATGTACACCACACTAAGAGACGGCCTCATCGTCACCGGAGGCAAGGAAAGACCGTGAGTGCTGCTCTGTTACATTTCTATCCTTTATCACACATCAGTGAGCTGACAGGGATAGATTGGGATCATAAATGATTTGTCTTCATTGTCATATTTTCATACCAGATACTAGAAAACATCATTTTGATTTCACAATGAGCTTATAAGTCATTTTATCTGTAGTTGCAGTCATATGCTTACCCGAATGGGTACAATACCAATTAGACTCAATACAGATGACAGGGAAATACATATGTATGCATTAAAGCTGTGACTTTCACCAGCTGAGGGAAAATATGTTTTCCTCCACAGGTCAAAGGAGGGAGGCGCTCTGAAGCTCTGGGACCAGGAGCTGAAGCGCTGCAGAGCATTTCGATTAGAAACTGGACAGATCATAGACTGTGTTCGCTCTGTATGTAGAGGAAAGGTAGGTTACAGACACGTATGCAGGTGTATTCTCCTCATCTCATCTGTGCCTTGACACCCCTTACTCATGGCTGCATTAGGGTAAGATCCTCGTGGGGACCAGGAATGCCGAGATCATCGAAGTAGGAGAGAAGAATGCAGCGTGCAACATCTTGGTGAACGGACACATGGACGGACCTATCTGGGGCCTGGGCACCCATCCCTCCAGAGACGTGTTTCTGTCTGCAGCAGAGGACGGCACTGTTCGTCTGTGGGACATCCCAGAGAAGGTCAGCCATGTTACCTCTAACCCCACAACATTAAGAACCACAAAAACTAAATCTGCCTCTTTTAAACTATTAGAATTTTTCCATTGCTTCCGTATCTGTCACTCTATCAAGACGTCTTCTATTAATGGGAATGAGCATGGTTTCCCACATTGACAAAATCATGTTACTGACAAGTATGTGCTGATCTTGCATGGCCTTCTGGGGGAAAACAGAAGATGCTGAACAAGGTGAACCTCGGCCATCCAGCACGTACCATCAGCTACAGTCCTGAAGGAGACATGGTGGCCATCGGCATGAAGAATGGAGAGTTCATCATCCTGCTGGTGGCCTCGCTCAAAATCTGGGGCAAGAAAAGAGACCGGCGCTCTCCTATCCAGGATATCAGGTAATCACAGAAGAATAAGACACTTTAAGGGACTGTTTTATATATTATTTCTTTTCTCTATTTTCTAAAAGTTAATTTAAGGCTTATGCTCGCCACACTGGCTTAGTATAGACTGTCCAGATGGGCTGCATATGAAACCTAGTCACAGCCCAACAGTGACCTATTTGGGTAAACACAAGTGGGTCCTCCAGGGAAGCTGTGAACAAAGCATGCTGGGGCCTCAGATAAACCCAACTTGTTTATTTGCACACTCATTTTTAGATTGAAAGATACTGATAATCAGTCATACACGTCAGAATCAATATTAGTCTTTGGAGACTGAAATAAGTCAAAGCTAGTCTATACAATAGAAAGTAAACATGCGAGAACTCGGGTCTTTAGTAACACCGCATGTTTTTCACACAGGTTCAGTCCAAATGCTCGATTCCTGGCCGTAGGTTCCACCGAGAGCGCAGTCGACTTCTACGATCTGACGCTCGGCCCGCAACTGAACCGCATCAACTGCTGCAGGGACATCCCCAGCTTCGTGATGCAGATGGACTTTTCTGCTGACAGCACTTACATCCAGGTATAAACTGTGCGAGGACTGAGAGGGCATGTTTGACTCAGACACTGGCTGGCTGTATGCCCCCTGTATAACCTCCAATGCCTTGAATCAGATATCCACAGGTGCTTATAAACGACTCGTGTACGAGGTCCCGTCTGGAAAGCAGGTCACAGAGCAGACCCAAATTGACAGGATTACCTGGGCCACCTGGACAAGGTGAGAATGACAGTGTTAAGACTGACAATTGTATGTTGGGAAGGTAACAACTGAGTAACTCTTCTCTCTCTCTCTCTCTGTTCCAGTGTCCTTGGGGATGAGGTCATAGGGATCTGGTCCCGCAACACTGACAAAGCGGACGTCACCTGTGCCTGTGTGTCCCACTCAGGCCTTAACATTGTCACAGGCGATGACTTTGGAATGGTAAAGCTGTTTGACTTTCCATGTCCAGAGAAATTTGTAAGTATATTTTTTTTTTTACTACTGTTATTACTGTTTGCTGTTGCCCATTTTTAATTTGTTATGAGAGCAAAGTTTGTCTGATGATAGTAGTTTTAAGTGTGAACTTTTTATCTGAACCTCTCTGAGCTTAACTGTAAAGCCTCTATCAGAGGAATTTGAAAAATCTCAACTCTGATGCCCCCTAGCGGGAGGCTGTGGAAATACTGCAGTCAAAGCCATACATCCTCCACGCTGATGTCTATCCGAATCATCCAGTTTGTTTATAAACACAAATATTTCAATCAGAATCAGTTCAAAGATTATACATTCATTTAGAAAAATATTCAAATGGTGGCTTTAAAATCTTGTTTTTCGTTATACCTATCACAACATAATCACATTGTCATCCTATGACAATTCTCCTGCTTCTTTTTAGATATACATGTATAAATAAGATGATTACTTGTCAATTTCACAGAGAAGCCTTTTCTCTGTCCACAGTGAGACATTACATTAAAACAAGTAATTTGTTTGTGTGTTTTAGTGTAATTAATCTTAGTCTGTTAAGTAACAGTTAATGGTTGATGTCATCCATAATGTAAATATTTCCCTCTGTGTGTTTGTAAATTGGAAGTTTAAGGTTGCATAAAATAATGTAAAAATAACTCAATAATGTGCTTAAGAAAAATACTCGAGTAAATATACTTTGTCACTTTTCCTCACTGGCTATGCGTTTGATGACTGAATGATGACTTAACTGACTGGTTGTGATGTTTTAACTGCAACTGCTATAAATATGTGATATCACATACTTCATACTAACATCATATGACACATTGGATAATGTTAATGTAATCTGTTTCAGGCCAAACACAAACGCTTTCTGGGCCATTCTGCTCACCTGACTAACATACGCTTCACAAATGGAGATCGCTTTGTCGTTAGTGCAGGTGGAGATGACAGAAGGTACGACTCAAGATACAAATAACAACA
Organism: Acanthurus leucopareius; assembly: GCA_029814765.1. NCBI lineage: Eukaryota > Metazoa > Chordata > Actinopteri > Acanthuriformes > Acanthuridae > Acanthurus > Acanthurus leucopareius. The sequence goes on along the minus strand of JAQMCX010000017.1, from coordinate 2,288,024 downwards.
TAGTTTACAAATGATATGATCATCAAATATTAAGCCATGAATCCTTTCCTCTGTTCCCTGTAGCCTCTTTGTGTGGAGGTGTGTCCATGCTCCTCACTGAGGAGCACACCTGGACCATCATGTGTCAGAAGATCTTGGCATCTCCCAGCATGGCTCTCCAAAGAAAAGATTCTGCTAAAGGATGCGTTTAAATGAAGAGGATAAGGAGGAAGAGGAGGAGGAGGAAACACCTGGCAGCTTGTAATTGAGTAAAAGTGTTGATCTGACTTACTGCCTCAAAACTAGGTGCATGCATTTGTGCAACGCTCATTTTCATCTCACAGCATCAGTCCTGATTGTGAACCTAGGTAGAGGGAGTGCAGCCCTGCTCTCACGACGTCACATCATCATTTAAAAGAAAACAAACAACATCCGTCTAATACAGTATGTGCATTTCATTTCAGTGAGGGATTATTTTTTAAGAATGAGAGTATCCGCGTACATGTTCCAAATGGCAGTTTTGCTACTTGGCAGACATATGAAATTGTGTTACTGACAATGCCATTTTTTAAAACATGTACAGTAGCAAACTGTATTAGCCTTAATCTGAGTGTAAAACTTAATGAGGGTTTCGATTCTTTTTTTTATTATGTTGGTTTTACTTTTTTGGGTCATGTAGTCATTTGTTCTATTTTTACTGGTAATTCCAAATCCTGTGGCCTTCCTCCTGAATGTAACATCCACTGTTATGTTCTGGATGTCAGCATGCCAAAGCATACTATGCACTGTATACCTGACCTGGTCACTGTGTTACCCAGATGGTTCATTCATGGTTTGTTTATGTGGTTGTGTTGTTGACTGGTTGACCTCAAACCTCCCCCCGGCAGTGTTCCCCTCATGACATGTTAACGTGTGCATACGTGTTTGAGGACTTGTTTGTGGTTAGTGGGTGTGCATGGCTTACTGGAAGACAATCCGTCCACACCAAATTCCTCAGAAAACAAAAAGAACGGCTGTAAAATCGATGTTTCAATGCACCGTTGCAACTCTTTCGACACCCTTTCAGTGTGCTGCTATGATGTATTATTGTCGCATTTTCATGAATGTGAATGGTGTGACATTTTTCAACAGTAAGTTGATGTTTTGTGTGATCAGATATATTGCTTAAATGGAATGTTTTATCTGAGAGAACATATGAAAAGTGCAAAACAATTTGCTCCTAACTACAGACTAACTAAAATACAAATGTTGCTGCATATTTTGATTTACATTATATCAGTGTAAATATCATTTGTACATATTCTTTTTGTATATTTTTTGTGAGATGTTTCTTAAATTCCACTTTAATAAAAAAAAGGCAACCATGAACTTGAGTTTAAACCTTTGAGTGTGACGTTTTCATTGAGAGGGATAAATTGGAGGAGAAACAAATGTCTGAAATTCATTCTATTTTATTTTAGATGAAACAAATATAATAAAGATAAGCTCTCCATAGTTTTTGCCTATTTACATATTTTACACACAAAGGTACATCTAAGCACTTAATATTCAAACACTTCAACTGAGCCTTAGTCTGCTTAAATACACAAGTTACAGCTGAATATTGTGAAATTTGATTGAGCATTCTTGTTGTTTTTTTTTACTACAAGCAAAATAGCACAATCATTGAAATACCTAAATTTTTCATTCAGTTCAAGTAGTTTCTCACCCTAAAAAAAACAAATTTTTTTCAGGAAAATTATTTTCTAATAGTTTCACTGTGACACTAGATGTAGTGAAGGAACAAGGAACTCAAAGATCAGAGATAGTTAAACATAACAACCTGAGTTACCAGTTTATTAGGTACATGTGTACTGTTGGAGCCAATCCATATAACAACCTTTTATTTTTTGTTGACATGAAGATGTTGAATTACCTTTATTGGTAGTTCCTATTCTGAAGTACTTGGAAAGTATTTTATTGTGTATGTTAAATTCATGTATCGTTAATATCCTAATAAACTGGTAAATATGGTTTTTACATAACAATAACACAGGAGCAAGACTTATAGTTTGACAGAGAAGGAACTGCCGCAGGAACAACCATGATCAGCTTGGGGATTCTTGAGCACTTGGAAGGTGGAGCGGATCAGTTCTTGGGTGTAGTCTACTGTGGCTCCTTTCACAAACTCCAGGCTGTCCTGATCGACAATAATGCCCACTCCTCCCTGCTCAAACAATCTGAAGGCGGGGCAGAGTGGATGCAGGAGGGAACGGATTTGATTGGGATTAATACACAATACAAAACAACAGTGTGAAACAAAAAGAAACATCTTGAAAACTAGATTAGTGACAGCTTACCTGTCATCTTCAGTCTTGTCACTAACAACAGAAAACTTGTACTGGAACCCAGAGCAGCCTCCTCCCTCCACATGTATTCTCAGGTACTCCCCCTTCTCCATGATTTCTGCGAGTCTCTGGATAAAAGTGAGTGGCATATTAATGATCAATAAAGTGTAAAATACACAAAACTGCTACACAAAATTTATATTGTTTTTCTACTTCATTCATTGCCCAATGTGTCAAATATGTCAAGTATTTTCAAATGTTACTTGTGTAACCAGTGTTTCTGGAATTAGTAATCATTCATTGTATCTTTTTTTTTTTTTTTTTATCAAACAGCACAGACATGTAGTGCAGCCATACTTTCAGACTTGTTGGTAAAGCTCAACCCACTAAACATCTATCTTTTCAAATACACTGTTTTTTACTTCATCATGCCACAGGCTGTATGGACTGCGGCTGCTACAAAAACAGGTCAATCAAATGTTGCATGACATCACAGAACTATGGAGGTGACTGGCTATAAACAAAACCATACCAACAGTCATTTTTCTACATCTGACCGCAAAAATGATCAAATAAAGGTATGGCTTGACTGGGTAAGTTTACACATCACTTGATAGCAGGTTACTCCAATATCTAGCTCTAATAGTATGAGTTTTTTAGATAAAATGATGATAGAACTGCTCCACAATCAACACTGGCTCAGGTGAAGGATTTCTAGCATTTTCTGTGGTTTCACACAAACATTAACACTATTTCAAGCATGTTTTTTAAAGCATGAACGTTATGCACAAAATACTCCCACTTACTAGCTTCCCTGTTACTGACGCAGTTTCATGTGTACCTTTTGGCCCTCCTGGCTAACTACTTGCTGCAAACTTTTGATTTGAATTTTTAGATATGAGATACATAGAGAAGATATGATGCTCAGTCATAGGTGTCTGCTAACCTTCACACATGAGTCAGTGAGCCGTAACGCTTCTTTATCATCAGATGGACCTGACACCGCTGACTTCTCCTGGGCTGAGGCACTGCAGAAGCGCTGAAGCCCTGCCGTTAAAGGGGGTAGAGGTCTTTGAGGGACCCGTTGTAACTGTTGGCTCACACTGAAGTTGTTGAAAAGAACAGATGCCCTGCAAAACATTGACACTACATTACGATGAAGTTGTATGCAAGCAGAGGGACTTGTAATGTTGCTACATCCAGTTACTCAACGGTAGCGTCAATGCTAGCCTGCTAACTACATGAGAAAAATTCAGCACACAAATACTCTCCCCGGAGACATATTGTTTGTAGATCAATGTTTCGATCATGGAGATCACTAATGACTCATGAAAAATTAATATTACCTGGCGAGGCTCAATACTTTTGACTTTGACGCAGATATCATAGCTCCCCTAACGAATGACATCTTCCATAACAAATGTTAGCTAGTTCCAAACCTTCAACAGGAGACAGAACGCACTCTCATTGGCTTAAATGATTGTCTGTCAACTAGACATACCCACATTGGTACGATTTGAAATTTTGATTCGTCAATTTACAGGCCAATCTTAAGGCATTGTGACCGTGTCCCGGATGTACTTCATGCGATGTACCGAAGTTTTACCTTACAGGCACAGCCTTCCAATCTTGTGTATACCTCCCCCCAAAAAGATCCACCAATTATATATTTAGATTAGGCTTAGGTAATAGATAACTGGGTGCTTGTCCTGCTTGAGGTTTTGATCCACCAATCATTACGCGGGAGGCGGAGTATTTTCACCGAGGTTGTTCCCTGACAGGTTAATTTTCGGGTGAGAAAAGCACCGACGCTAATAAATAGGCGTGACGTCCATCTCGTGATAGAAGGAAATAAAAGGTGCAGCCCCGAGTATTATTTCGAAAGCTGACCGGAGCACACAAGAGGTACAGTTTGTACATTTATAAATTTATATGTTTTTGTATTATTAAGAAGGCCCATTGTGTTTTTGTGTTGTTTCTACGCTTAGAGCCAGGCAGTCGAAGACAGTTTTTCTCTATTGGTGTTAAACTTTCTTATCAGTTTGTTCACTTAGACTCGGGCATGCGGGGGGAAAACAAGAAGTCATGTGATTTTTAGCTAACACTTCTGCTTACTGCTTAAAGCCATACCGGTCAAATGAACCTTATTTCTGTCTCGTGATGATTATTTCCTCATTTCAGGCCACAGAAAACCAGAAAAATGGATGGCCGAACTGGTTTCATCGTTTTGTTTTGCTTAATGGGATTCACCTGTGCGGACCAAGTGAAGTTCATTGATTGCGGTAAGTTTCACTTCGTCATCAATCACGTTACATCTGTCGATGTTAAACGGCCCAGTGTTGGCCTAAGATTCTTGTAGAGGTTAGTATTTGCTAACTAAATCAGTAAGAATTGAAGAAACCTGTTGGTTAACGTTGCTGTACCGTCCTGATAGCGTTGATAGAGAATTCAATTCAGTTTCACATTGCTTGTTTTGCCCAAATAATCGTCCAAAATTTAATGCAGACTATCGTAAAACTTAACTACTTTTTTTTGCTTTGTCACCCAAATGATTAAGTGATTATCAAGATTTGTTCTCTCTTGTTAATATACTGTTTCCTCGCCACTGGTTGGTATGTTTCATGCCTCGTCCTACATATGCTTTGCAATCATCATTCAGAAGCAAACTTTATTCATCAAATTCACTTGCACCGTAATCACTTGTACATGTACTCAGCGTAAGTTTTTCAGTGTTTAAATAGGTAGTTATCCGAGTACTTACTGGTCTGTATTTTGGGGTTAGTGGAAAAAAAGAGACATAAAATCTCTCAGGATTATTCCCATAATGCAACTGAACATGGACTCTCATTTAACCCCATATGACATGATCAGGATTAATTTTGCAGACTTGCTTTTTTTAAATAATATACTTTCATGCTGACTATGAAAATTTGCTTAGTATCGCTTAATCGAGTGATACACAGTAGAACCTCACTGGCATTTGCATGTTGTTGTTATTTTTTTTATGATTTTTAAACCTTCTCTAAATGTTTCCCTCAAGGCTCCTCTACTGGCAAAGTGGCCATGGTGGACATAAATCCCTGTTCCAGTCAGCCTTGCCAGCTACACAAAGGAGACTCTTACACTGTCAATGTAACATTCAACAGTGGTAAGAGTGCACTATCCTTTAGAAATACTTCTCGCAACAGTTAAGACATAAATGCATTAGTTTGTTTTTAAACTTTCAATCTGACCGTTGTTTTATCTCTCATAGCGGTGGAGAGCCAAACAAGCAAGGCAGTGGTTCATGGTATTATTGCTGGCATTCCAGTCCCTTACAGCATTCCCACTGAAGATGGTTGCAAGTCAGGAATCAAGTGTCCCATCCAGAAGCAGCAGAAATATCACTATGTGAACAGTCTTCCTGTGAAGGCTGAGTACCCTTCAGTAAGTACTACATGTGACTTTGGCAAACCTGTTTTTAAGGAAGTATACAAAAGATATATTAAATACAGCATAGTTTGTAATTGATGCAGGTATAGTATTAGCAACCATTCCTCAGTTGTTTTTTTTTGTTTTTGTTTTTTTAAATGAAAAAGCCACAAAGACCTTCTTTTACACCGTCTCTTCTGCATTTCTAGATAAAGCTGGTTGTGAAGTGGGAACTGAAAGACGACAGCCAAAAAGACTTGTTCTGCATCGAGTTCCCAGTTCAGATTGTGAGCTAAACAAGCAACAGTACCTCCGACAAGTGTTACGTGTTTTTTTTGTTTTTGTTTAAAAGGGATTCAGCTTTGAATAACAACCTGAATAATGTAAATGACTATGGTAAAAAATCTCATTTTATCACTCATCAAAGATTTTAAGAAGTCTTCCGCTAGTTTGCAAGATTTTTTGTCACAAGCACACACGCACACACATCCTGCTAAAATGACTTATTTTCCCTGCAATTTTTAGAGTTGTTTAAAATGTTGTTAATGTTTGTGAGAATGACCTTGATCTACATTCCACTACGGTGCTGTGTAGTGAGTAAATTTACATGCATTCTCACAACCCTTCTTTTCTTTACTGAAACTTTTGTAAAATTTCTTACTGACCTTCTACTACTGTTAAAACGTGGAATTGGAATATGAAAATTAAATTCTAATAAAGAAAACTAATATATACCAATGTCAGATTTTGTGTGCTCCGACATTCAGGTAAAATTTGGGCAGAAATCAGGGCAGTTGTCTTACTTGCCCTTGAATCGGTTAAGTGTCTGAAATAACTGGTAACCCAGAACATAGCCAAATTCCTTTACAGACTCTTCTGAAAGAAGCACTCTATGCATTTTCTGGCTGGCTGAGAAGTAGGAAGCAATTTTTCCCCTTTGGACTGATGGATTTTTTTTCCCCCCCAACCATGATGTTTAAAAAATACAACTGTTGTAACTCTGAGAATTTATTGGTCTAAGCAAGGTCAGCAGCAAGGAATAACTGTGAATGCAAAGTTAGCAAGATTTAGTAACACTGAAGTAGGAGCAAAACCAGGTCATATGCACAATAAACCAGTTTATAACCATAAACAAGTTCAGTTAAATTGCTGTTTATCCTGACACGAACCAAAAGTATAAAGCCATGATTACTACAAAAATAGATTGAAACCTCCACAAAGATATGCAAGCATTTGTTGAAATGCACTGGGCTATATGGACAAAACTTTTCAAAAAGGTTTTGATTGTTTTTGACCTGTGCAGCACAGTGATTCAGTAGTTAGCAATGTTGCCTTTGCAGCAAATAGGTTCAAACCAGCTGGTTGTGTGGGGCCTTTTCTGTGTGGAGTTTGCATGTTGTCTGTGTGAAATCCCTCAGCTCCGTGCTCCGGCTTCCTCCAACAGTCCAAAGACATGCAGGTCAATTGACTTTTAATTACCCATGGGTGTGAATGTAGTTGTTTTTCTCTGTCAGCCCAGATGAACTGGCGACCTGTTCAGGAGAAGGGGCCCCCACAACCTTCTAAAGTGAGTGGTTATAGATTATGGAGGTTTCTGATCTTGTTTATTCATTTAAAAGTCAGTATCAATTAAACATAAGTAAAACAATAAGTTATTTGTACTTTTCTAACAGTTAAGGCAATATATGTATGAGTTAAGCTGAAAGAATATACAGTAGCTTTGGTTCTTTTACTGACACGCCTGCTGAATGAGAACTAGTTGGGTGTATTTAATCAGTTATTGAGTCACAGCTTTAGTGCAAGCGAGTCAGAGGGAGAAACTGGATTAATAATCTGCATTACTTGCTGCTTCTTTCTCAGATCATTTTGCCAAGTACAAAAACTGCAGCATCCTTAAACACTGCACAGTTACAAATTTGTAACGGGAACAGAGGCTGGAAGATCTTTCCACAGTAAAGTCAACATCACTATGTTGCAATAGAGTCCATACAGGTAAGCCCTTGCAGTCACTAAACTTACAGTGAGTAACAAGTTCAATGGTATGAAAGTCAGAACAAAGCAAAGTTGATAGGGCAGGGTACCCCTCATTGTAATGGTAGCCAGGCAGGTGGATGTCACATAATAGGCTATAATATTTGACCAGACTTGGTTATCACTGGCTCATATCTAAACACACCCACATCATCAACCCTTTTTTCCGCTTGTACAACTTTCGCTGCATCTTGGTCCTTTTTCATTGTCCGTTTTGCTTCAGCCTTTCCAGCCTCTGAAGTAAAGCATTCCCAAAGGCTTCTCTGTAACCCGGGCTCAGCGTGTCCAGAAGCGAGTAAACAGTCTCGTGGTACTGGGTGCTCAAATCCTCGTCCACTTGATCAAAGGCATAGCCCACCACCTGTTTTGTAAGATAATTTAATGTTGTTATGAGCATGGTTAGAGGGGAAAAATGCCTTCAACTGAAGCAACTATGTCTCAAGCCACTATGTCTCTGTGTATCTTACCCTTAGTCCTGCCTCTGTGAGCTCCAGACAATATCGGTTTCCCTCCCTTGTTTCTACATTTATGTAGGCCACATCTGACGCACTGTTGAGACTTTGTGACACATGCATTTGAGAGACAGCAAATAGCACATCATTAACGACTGCTTCTGCCTCCAATCTCATGTCCTTGACGTCACCCAGCACAACACAGTCCTCATCAAATGAAGAAACGATGGATTCCTCGGGCTGGCAGTCTATCTCCATCCCCTAGAATAGAACAACAAATTTTATCGACTCGGCTGAAGTCCAGAAGTTGTTGAATGCTGCTAGAAATTTCTGACTGACAAAATAAATAAATAAAGAAGAATTTAGTGAAATCCTGTCAATACAGCGAGCTTTATTCATTAGCTTTATCTGTTTTGAAAAAAAATCACTTTCTTTGAAACAGCAATCATCTATCACACTGTCTTCAAACATCTTTTTCATCTGGTCTTTAACCCTGACAGAATTTTGTAGCTCACCAGGGTTGTGATTTGACTGAGATATTGAAGCATGACATTTTCCGAAAGGCTTTTTCTCCAGTTGAAAAGCAGAACTGAAAGAAATATATGTCTGACTGTTCAGCGAATTCTTTTTTATAGTGCAAACTGGACTGTTTTTAATATGCAACATCCTGTATAGGTAGTTGTTTGTATGAGGAACGTTTAAGCATTTTGAAGTTTTAGAGGAACTACAAAATGTTAACTAACAAGTATTCAAACTCATTATATAATCATCTATATACATACATAGAAGCCCTTGTCAAAATTTGCAACAGCTGCATGTTGCACAAGCTGTGTAACATGCAGCCACCGTGTTTTAACCTGTTTTAACCTACCGACTTTTTGACATCTGTCTGATGTAGATATTACAGGTAAAACACTGGCTCTGTCATTTTAATGGGGGTGGGAGGGGTGTGTGTGTGTGTAATATTATGGCTTGTTCCTTTGTAATTCTATATAAAAGCCCAAAGACAGCGCCAGTGAGAGTAAGTTGTTTGAACCTTCACCAATCCTTCCACCATTCTTCCTTTAATTTTACCATTTTACCATTTTTTTCCAACCATTTTTTCAAGAGTATAGACAATCTTATTTAGACAGATATATATTTTTTCATTTCTTATGTTCTCAAGACTTAACCCTTAATTATAATCAACAAGCCCTACTGGCATATACCATGCAGCTATGGAGGAAGAATTTAGACCCTGTTCTTGGGTAAGAGCAGCGACACCTTAGTTAATGCATGAAGGATTTTTTTTAAAAAGCATTGCAAATGTTGAGTATGTTAAGGTACACATGTACTAAAATTATTTAAAAGGCGTTGTATTGTTGTACATATGTTATACTTATTAGTTGTACATAAGGTATATTTTAGATACCAAAAGGAAGATGTAAGTGCAGAAAAACTGCGCTCTTCGGGTGTTATACTAGTATTTATTGGATTATTATTACTGTTGAGTTTCGAAGTGAAGCTGATTTTAAATCTTTTGTACAGCGTAGAGTAGTTCAATCTTAAAATGTGGATCATGTTTAAATGAGATGATTATGTTTTGTGTGTAAAATCTTTTCTGTTCTTTTAATAATTCTAGTATTTAAAACTAACAAATACAAAGGAGTAAACATTTTTATAAATCCTTTGAGTTGTAGTTGTACTGATTAAAGCTGCATTAATTCAAATACACAAGTACCTCTACTCAAAGTAGTAGTAAGTAAGCCTACTTAAGTAAATATACTGAGTTAATTTCCACCCCTGCTTGTTTTACACGTCTATCACCATCAACGATTCGTGTAACAACGTTAATACAATATGTTAATTTGTACAATTAAAAAAATCGACGTCACTGCGACATCTTGAAGACTGGATAGCCTTATTGTGTAGCTAGTTGATGCAAAATATGTCTGCTTACTGCCCTTTTTAGACATCACCGTTCATAATGTGCCAGTGCCATGCAAATGTTATAATTCGGCTCATTCATATAGTTAGCTAGAATAATTTATTGTTGTAAACTTGGGTGACTAACATGGCTAACATTTGCTAAATGTGGGGGTAAACTCTGGGAAAACTAAAGCCCCTGCACTGGCTAACATAGCCAAACGACTGACCTCTTTTTGAGCAAAACACGTATTTCAATCAACGTTTCTGAGCAAAACGAGTCTATTACACATAGTTCAAAGTATTTATCAGCTGGTGGACGAAATTATGCTCAATTTGTTAATTCTAACCAAACTGCGTTCATTTTTCTCACCTCCTCGCTGGTTGTGTTCTTCCGGCTTGTGGAAGCTTCCAACCCACTCGTGGGTCTCCGTAGAGAAGGTCCAGTCAAACGAGTGTCAGCTGTCGTTAGAGTGATAACTTTTGAAGCCAAATGTGTTGATAACTTAGAACTGAAGTCACATAAATGTTCACTGTGGTTGGTTTTTTGATTTCTCTGCTTTGTGTCTAAAATGTATCTTGACCCACTAACTGTGTCGTGAACCACGCAGTTCCTCCATGGTGTGACATCACTGGCTAGTCCTACCCCGGCGGTGTGTTAGGGCTCAATTGGTGCGGAGTCATGAAAGTGTTTGTAAACAAGTCAGTCAGAAGGTAACTTAAGAGCCTCATTAATATCATCAACTCTCTTTACTTACTCATGTTTGCCACTATATCGTGATGGTGTATGTATGTTACGTGTTTTTTGTCAGCGTACATCTCACATGAGAAGATAACTTGAGAAATGTTGGGTTTTAGGTTAGCTAGCTAGCTAGCTAACTAGCAAGCATGTACCACTGTAAGCCTTAGGTTGGTCGGCAGTGCTAACGTTGCCACTCTCTGCCTATGCGAGTGCTACATAGACTAGCTAACGGTGCTAGCCTCGTATCTGCTAGCAGGCTAGTTAGCCAAATGGCATGTCTTTGTCTAGCCAGAAGTCAAAGCGCTGCTCTTGTCTCTTGACTACGATGACAGCTTTGTTTAAGTAAACACAGCAAAGGGTAGCTATTAACCAGCGAGTCAGCGGCATTCTAATAGTTGTTTCACAAGTGCGCTTGGCTATTACTCTGGCTCTAGAATGGGGTCAAACGCATGCTAAAAACAACAGTAACGTTGTCTGAATATTTAATGTTACTATTTTATTATTCTACTCAGAAGCAATTTAAAGCAGTGATTTAAATTGACTCATTAATGTAACATGTCAGTAGCTTCAGTATTGTAAACATGTTGTGTCAAGCCTCATGTCAAGTGTAAAATTACAAATGGGCACCATATGTGTGTCTCTCCTTAGGCGCAGCAAACTGGAGTCGGACCAATTCCCACACATATCCCTGAGTGTCAACACATCCTCCAAAGTGTCCCTAATCTTGGGATGTGAAGGGTGTTTGAGCTCACGATTTAGCAATGTCTTCAAGTCAACAGGATGACACGACTCTAACTGGTGATAAACTCATAGCTGTGTGATTAGCTATAGCATTCCGGTTCCAGAGCCTCAAGATTTCTTTCATTACCTGTATACTGTTCACCTATTGACTAAAGATGCCTTGGCCATTTTCTGAGTCCATTAAGAAGCGGGCCTGCAGATACCTCCTGCATAGGTACCTTGGTAACTTTCTGCAGGAGAAGCTGAGCTTGGATCAGCTCAGTTTAGACCTGTATCAAGGCACTGGATCGCTTGCACAAGTTCCACTTGATAAATGGGTATGTGTAGAGTTACCATTGTTTCGGTAAATACAGCATATTCAATTATTTGATTAAACCAGATCTATATGAAGGGAAGTTTCACCGTTATATCTTGTTCCTCAGTCACTCAATGAGCTCCTAGAGACAGCAGATGCCCCTTTTGAGGTAATCGCAGGATTCATCCAGACAATTTCTCTAACCGTACCATGGGCAGCACTGCTGCAAGAAAACTGTGCCCTAGAGGTCAAGGGGTTGGAAATGGTACTCCGACCAAGACCAAGAGTAGGTAAGGAGAGTTCAGTATGTGACACCACCTGTGAGAAAGGGTTTAAATAGATGAAAAAGAACTGAGAAAATGTGTTATTTTGTTACAAGTTGGTAACCATTTTTAATGAAAGCTAGTGACCTTGTCACCACTGATTGTTCTTCCAGCATCCGGCACTGAACCCATGTACTGGTCCAGTTTCATGACGAGCAGCATGCAGCTTGCCAAAGAATGTCTGAGCCAGAAACTCACTGATGATATGGGAGAGAACTTCCAGCCTTTTGAGGGATTAGAGAAGTTTGCAGAAACAATAGAAACAGGTAAACAATGTATATATTGTGAAGCAAGTTTAAAAGAGGGTAACCAACCACATACTTTGTAAAGTAATTTTTATTTGAATCTCTTTCTTGCAGTTTTAAGAAGAGTTAAAGTGACATTTTTGGATACTGTTCTCAAAGTTGAACACATTCCAGAAAATTCTAAAACTGGAATCGCCCTTGAGATCAGAATCAACAAGTAAGTTTGGAAACTTAATTGGGAAAAAAAAAGGAATTCCTTAAATATTCTCAATAGTTTTTAACATCAGGATCCATTGTAAATTTCTTCTCTAACATCAAAAATCTGTCAGTAACAAAGGAATGAGGGAAAGCAGAATATTAAATATTTATATCCATAGTAGGTAATGCATGCCATGCATCAACCTAATTACATTCTGTCGTTGCTTTCAGGATTGTTTACTGCGATGAAACAGGTGAAGAGAGTTCAAGTGTTAATGTGCATCAGCCAACCACATTTGCACATAAAAACCTGCAGATGGAAGGCATCACCGTATTTTGGGACGAGTTCTCAGATGTGTCTCGTGCTGGTTGTAAATCTTCCCCGACTCCAACGGTTGGTGTAACAAATCTTTGAAATTTGGCAAAAAAAAGAGCTGTGTGCAAAAGTTTTTTTAAATATATATACATATATGTGTTTTATTTTGCAGGAAACTGAGCCAAAGCTCTCCCCTAGCTGGAATCCCAAAATTATATGTGAGCCTCATCCCCAGTTCACAGAACCGATATCCTCTACAACACCCTTTGAGCCTGTACAGGTTGGGAGCCTTGGGGGTAAAATAGAGTTGTCCCTCACTCTGAAAAACAACTTAGCTATGCCTGGAGCAAAGGTGCATAAACAATTTCCTGATTACAAATGTAAAAAAAAGGTTGTCAATATTATGAAGTAGCGTTGATTGCAGTTAACAGGGGTGTTTTACATGCTTTGCTTCTCAGCTGGACGTTGTTGGACACATTGATGCACTTATTATTCTACTGTCCCCGCGGCAAGTTCATCTTCTTCTTGACTTGTTTGGGGCTTTCTCTGGTGGAGGTGAGCACCCTTTGGATCTAATAGGGTAACAATATCACCAGATGAGTTATTTAAAAATAAAATGAATTGAGTGTCTCTTAATGTTTGTGCGAAGGTTCACAGGAATGGGCTAAGGATAGGAAGAGCCGACCGATTCAGCAGGAGGATGAGTATCGGCTCCATATGGAACTGAACCGCTGTCTGAAGAAGGATACGGCTGTTCCGGGAACAGACCCCGACCTCTTTGAAAGCCAGACTACCAGAACTGTGTCTAGTCGAGGTTTGACTGATACACCATTCTCCCACCCCCGACCTTTCTGAAAAAAAAACCAAAACAGATATTATGGTTGCAGCTATGAGCACCTGTTAAATATGTTCTCTTTTTTTTGCCTCTCCTTGTATTTTTTTTAACACATCCGTGGGTGGTGTAGATGATGTATTCTTCTCTATGGCTGACATGGACATGTCTCACAGCTTGTCATCCCTTCCTCCTCTGGGTGAGCCACCCACAGTTGACTTGGATTTGTCACTTAATAGCAACTACTCTGCCTCCCCAGTAGAATCTCCCTCTGGAAATGCAACAGTAAGTCTTCACCTCTTTAACTGCAGACATCAAGGCACATTAAAATTTTATGTAGGTAAGCATGATGGATCAGAGTGGTTTAGTTACTCTATTTAATCCTGAAATCCTTTGCAAACTGCAGTAAAATGTAGTTTAATCTTTGTACTAACAAAATGAGGAGGCAAACAAATGACTGTTTCCTGTATGGGTGTTTGGTTTGTTTGGTGAATCAGATCATATCTGTGTACCTGTTTTTAGGCTCCGTGGGATGATTACATGGATGTTCCACGACAAAGAGAGAAGCAGACTAGTGAAACTCCTGTCCAGTCGCGAGATTCACAGGTCCCTCAAAAATTACTGAGACAGACATGTAAGTATCACAATATACCAGTATATTTTTCATGTAGCACTTAATGTTCCCTGTGTCATCATTTGGAGAAGTAAAAAAGTTTGCGGGATTTCAATTTAAGTGTTGAAGACTGTCATGATGTGTCATAATTAACTTGAATGAATACAGAAATACTGGTACCATATTAGTAATACAAATAAGATAAAAATGTGTAAATATGCAAATCATTTCAGTTTCTTTCTGCTCTTTATTATAGTAGGTGGCACTTATGCACCACTTGCCAAAAAGTGGCAGAATTCATGATTTTCTTACACTTTTGTACATTAATGGCTACAGACTCTTTGTTTATCTCCATGCACTCATGCTTTAAATCTTATTAATTTAACTGAAAATAGAGAGAAATTGCACAATAAACAAAAATACATTTTATTGATAACCTTATTTTTTGACTAGTTTACTTTACATGCCACTATAATATTGTAACTATGAATTGTTTAGGCCACAATAATCATTTGTTTAAAATCTGATACGACAGTCCTAATTCCAAGCAAAGATTGCATGAGCATACCTCTCTGATAAGATCCCTGTCTGGGGATGAAGGTCTGATGATCTTTAAAATTAGCTGATAAAGTGCTTTGCTATAAACACTCAGCTCTCATTTCACCTTTGTACAAATAAAGTAACTGTATGTAAATCTATCTGCCATTGCTGTATTTCAGCCCATCCTTCCAAAACTCACGGTGATGAGTCACGGCCAGAGTTGGTGTTAAAGTTGACACTAAGTAGTATGGCGGTCTCAGTCCTCCACATCGACCCACTGCCACCTCCAGATGCTGCTTCCAGCCCCCTTGGCCCTATGACTGCACACTTCTTCAGCACAGTGGGCCCAGGCCATCTGGCCCCAGATGCTTTCCTTCAGTCTCGGACAGTGTTTAACCAGGCCTGCCCATATGACCACCTCAGGTGCACTTTTGTTTTTTCACTCATTTCTGATATGCCACGTTTTCCTCGTTTGCCTTGACAGATTTGTCGATAAGGTGTTCAACGTGTGTCTTATCTGGGCTTTTTATTTGCAGGTTTGTGGGTCAAGGCCTGAAGATAAATTACGAGCACTGTCAGGGATCCAGCCTGCGGACTTTCAGCACTGATGTTTCTCTGAACCAGATGGAGTTTATGGAGTGTCTTTTCCCCTCTGAGGCTGTCAGTGTTGGCTCCCAAAGAGGCATTCAGTACACTGAGGTTAGAATTTCAAAGCCTGACACAAGCACATTTCGCTCTGCACTCAGCTTTGGTTTGTTAAACACACTGCAGTATATTTTTTCTGTCTGCCTGAAAGTTGAAGCTAGCATGACATTGAGAGTTTTTCACACCAGTTTCTCTGTCACACTTCAGCTCCTGACATTTGACACCACAGCCAGTGCTGCTGCACCGCTTACCACCTGCCTTCACCTGCTTTACAAACAGGCTGAGCGCAGAGGCCCTCAGGTAACAGCATTTATTAGTCCAACATGAAACCACCAACACTTAACACTCAAATACATCATCAACCCAACAGTCAACCATGACAGTCAACCCTCTGGTTCTCCTGCTCAGGGCGGCCAGGTTCGCCTCAGCACCATCCCCAGGAAAGCTGAGATCCAGGTGGAGCTCGGCCCTGTGCGCTGTGAGCTGGACATCAGCATCGTTGACCGTCTCAACTCATTGCTGCAACCTCAGAAATTGGCCACCACAGAGCTGATGGCCTCTCACTTGTACACATCCTATAATAAACATGTCAGCTTGGTAAGGACATCCCGGGAGCTATAAATTCTAGTTTAAAAGATTTCTTTTATGTAAATGTCAGACATAATGTTTTTGTGTCCCAATAATGATGGTTATTCTAACCAGGGACATTATTGTAATGCCTGATCATGAAAATCAACACTGTCCTAAACTTTGATTTAAATGACAAAATGTTTGTACAACATACATTTCCTCTAATTCTTTGAATTAATTTCACAGCATAAAGCCTTCACAGAGGTTTTCCTTGATGACAGCCATACTCCAACCAACTGTCATGTATCGCTGACTGTCAATGCCCCAGTTCTGGGCCTCGCTGTCCGCTTTCCCATCCCTGACCTGCGCTCAGATCAGGAGAGGGGCCCTTGGTTCAAGAAGTCCCTGCAGAAGGAAATTCTTTACCTCGAGCTGGAGGACTTGGAGATGAAAACGGAGTTCATGGGTGGCAGCTCTCCAGACCAAACCAAAATGGAGCTCACTTTCAGGGAGCTCACCGGTGTGTGATCTTAAGTGACAAAAACTGAACTTTCTTCCAAAATCTTTGATTGAGGAAATGCTCTTTGGCTAGTATTTATTTATCTATCTGTTTGTTTATTTATTTTTGCTCTGTGCAGGGAAGTTTCAGGAGGAACCGGATCAAGCAGCCTGCAGGTTCCTCAGAGTGTCCCACACCATGGATGGAGACATGTCTACATCTGAAAGTGTAAAGTTTGATTGGCCGAGGTATGTTTAAGAAACCAACCTCTAACTGATGCGTCCTCTCAAGGAGCATCTCTCATTGATACTAAATCTGTCTGAGCAGGGTCGTGCTGAAGATGAACCCCACTGCAGTCCACTCAATCCTTGAGCGGGTGACAGCTGAAGATGATGAAGGGGCCGAAGACCATTCCCTTGAAGAGGAGGAGGAGGAAGGGGCTGCCCATTCACTGAAGGATGTGTGTGACTTTGGGAAACCAGAGCCATCACCCTTTTCATCACGAAGGGTTATGTATGAGAATGAAGAGGTACGTCTTCACTAGAAGGCCACTTTCATCAAAAATGTTATATGGCTGAAATTATATTCATACAAGTTTTTAGTATCGATATGCTGTATTTAAAACATGAAGTGAGTGCAGAGGAGCCTAAAATGACAACTTAATTTAAATAGGTCTATTTTTTTATGACATTTTTACTCTCGACATTTATCAAGTGTGGACCAGGGGCATTAACAAAACATTACTATCCCGCAGCTATCTTTCTATATCAGGAAAACAGCCATTTAATGTCTATAAACTTTAAATTGGCCTATTAAAAATGTTGTAGCCATGATGTTATCTCAGAAGTCCCTTTGCATATTTCCAGAACTGAAAGTGTTGTTGTTTGATGATGGCATAAGCACAGGTGGATATATTTGCATTCAGAAGCGAGGGTATCTTGTGATGGATGTATTCAAATGTGTAATAATCATGCAAACAGTAACATGAGTGCTGCTTTGCATACCTTAGCTGTTTACAGAGCAGATGGTGACGGACCTTTGTTTAGAAAGGTTTTTTTTTATTTTCTTGCAGATGGTCATTCCTGGTGATGTTGCTGAGATGACGGAGTTCCAGGAAAAAACTATGAACAACTCTCGCTTCATCCTTGAGTTGTGTTTCCCCAACGTGCAATTAGTCCTTCCCAGCAAGGGATTTTATGAGAAACTACACAACAGGTACAGAATTGTTAACATGACAGAAAATGGCACACCAATATATCAAAACAACTACACTGACGCAACGACTTTTCAAAAACTTACTTTTGCATTTGAAATGAAGAAAAAAACCTTGTACCCATGGAAGACTCTTTAATATAATAGGATGTCTATTAAGATACTTAACTTGAACCTGCTTGATACATAAAAAAGTATCCCAATATTTTAGGATAAACAATGACCTTCTGCTGTGGGAGCCCACTGCTCCATCTCCAGTGGAGACAGTGGAAAGCATGCCATACGGAGTCGGACTATCAGTCGCCAGTCAGCTGATCAACACTTACTCCAAGGACAGCTTCAGCCAGTTCCGCTCAACTGGTCCTGAAGGTGAGACGATTAGAAACACTTACTGTGAATTTACATCATGTCACACTTTTCTAATTGAAATATCAAAAGCAAGGTCAGCCTTAAACTTCATAGACATGCATTGCGTTGTGCTTTCAGATGAGACGAGTGGGTCAGAGGAGGAGACGATGCACTATTACTCTCCTGCCTCTGACATGGGCCTCAGGTCACGCAAGAAGAAAAAACCCAAAGCTCAGAGCAAAACCTCCCAGAGCCTGTTCTCTGTCGTCCTCAGTATCAATCATGGCCTGGCGGCTCTTCAAACTAATGTTAAGGTAAAGTCACGTCCCTTTTGATAACGCTGAAGTTCCTCACATTTTTACAGACATTCCTTTCATCTTGTTTTGTTGATGATTGAATTAAGTCTCCTTTCTCTTTGCAGAAGGAGGATAAGACCATACTGAAAAACAAACATGGCGAGATGTGGCTGGAGGTGAAGAATGCCGTGCTGTTCGGTGTGACGCAGTACGAAGGCTACAAAGACCAACACTTCATCTGCTTCCACACCAGTAATATTTGCATGTATCATCAAGGTAAGACTTGGTTGATGGGATATGATTATCAATTCAAGCTAAAAAAGTCTTGTCCAGCATGTATGAAGAACACTAATCCAGTGCTGATTTAGAAATATTCATCCTGTTTCTGAGCCTTGTGATTAAAATCTATGAGAGTACTGCAACCATGCATGCAACAGCATATTATTGGTCTGACTGACGGCTCACTTTGTGAACATGCTCAGGACTTGTGGATGGAGGCCTGTCTGTCACAGACATCAAGCTGCCATGTAGGACACATCCCCACTGGTTAGAGCCAACCATTTACCAATCAGAGACCCCTCCTGAGAGATCCTCAACACCCTCAGAGGGCATCGGTCTGGAGGCCCGCAGCATGGTGTCCGTCGCTGTCAAGATCTCATCACAGAGTGCAGAATGCAATGTCAAGGTAAAAAAAGTATTCAAATCACTGATTCGTAAAAGGCCGTGCTGGCTGACAGAACAGCTTCTGTTCACCTGTGTAAATTCTGTTTCTTTTGAAACTCCCTTAAATAAAATAGCTTCTTCTTGCAACTCAAAGTCACATGTTGCTTACGTCAGCAAGCTATGAGCAATGTCATTAAAAGCCAAGAAACAATGATAACATTCTTTGTTGGTGCATTTTTTGCATTTTTATTCAGATATACCTTGAGGGCCCTTGGGGAGATTGTAATAAGTGGTTTGGAGATAGCATCAAAAGGCTCTCTCATACCAACCTTAAATATTTACCTTAATACCTACATACTTAACCTGCTGGTGGAAACTGCCATTCTCAGTGTTTGGAAATATTTTTGGTTAAGATTACGAACCAGAAATACTTACAGACTCCCACTTTACGTTTGTAATGAAACAGTTTTTGTTTACTCTAACTTAAAATGCTTTCTGACCGGACCTTAGTTACTCAACCTTGTTTGAACTGAGCTTAACTACTGTAGTGTTGTTTGGCCCAGCGTTAGCGGCAAAACACATAAAAACGAGCTGTAAAGCTTAGTTTGACTTTAACCACAGAACTGCCGTCATTTTTTTAAAAGCCTTTTTTATTTGAAAACACAGAGCATGAAATCATCACAAGCATGCAGATGATTAGATGTTAAGGTTCCACTTTTAGTTTGCAGTCGTGACCTGTGTCTTACTTATCTCTGTCATGTGTTTTTTATTACAAAATATGGTACAGTTATATAGTTATATATAGTTGCAAACTACATATAAATACATAGTTAACATTCAGCTAGGAGTTACTTAGCATAATGTTGATGTCATTTTGTAACTTTAACAGATAATTTCATGACACCGTGTGCACTGTAGATGGGGCTGTTGTCAAAGTGAAATCAGTTTTCTTGCTCTGGGCTCCAAGCAAACCCTGACCTTGTCATGTAACAGCATGATAAATATGGTAAATAGTTCTCTTAGTGGGGCCCATTGTGTTCTCGCACCCATGCCACAATAGTAAAATAACAAGCAGCTGAGTCAACATTTTTGTGCTGGGAAACACCAGACATGATTATTTGTGTATTTATTTATGAACAAGCATCTGTTTCATTACAGATTTATTTTGATACCACATTCATGTACTTTTGGCAGGACTGATGTTTGAAATAGTAAGCAGTCTGCTCACTGTTTGTTTTTCTGCTCACTGTGGTGATATTGTGCCTTGTTATGCAGGAGTTTCTGGTTGCTGTTGGTGTTCGAGGAGCCACGCTTCAGCACAGAGTGGTCCCTCCCAGCCTGGGCTGGTATGACCAGGTAGGCCAAGAGGGAGCTACCACATCGTCAACACCAACTTTGAGAAAAACTCTTTTATTAATTTGTTGTCACATTAATGATCAGACAGCATTATGTGGAAATATAACACAGCAAAAATGAATTTTTTGTAATCTGATTTTTGATTTGTGTGCAACAGATTGTAGACTTTCTGAATGTTTCGGATGAGCCTGTGTTGGGTTACGCTCCACCTACGTCTGTCACCACCCTACATTTACACCTGTGGAGCTGCTCTCTGGACTACAGGTAAAGGTTTTAGATGTCTCATGAAACAGTTGTTTGTAATCTTCAGTTCAACTCATGGAGTGATATTGCAGGAAGTTGGAAGTGAATAACTTGTGCAGTTTTTCTGTAGGTGATTGAAAGTTGCAAGTCAGTACTGCCTGTCTGAAAAAATGGACAACATCAGCCTTTGTGTACTACTTTCCAAGAAGTGGGCTGCTGAGTTCAAATGCTGCAGAGAGAGAGATGACTGCATGAAGGCCGATGTTGTCCATTTTCTCACACAGTGCTGACCTTCCCTTATAAATCATCAGCAATAGAAATACCACAGAAGTCTTTAACTTCAAACATTCTTGCTCACAGCTGAACTGCATGTGCACGCACAGAGAGCTGTTTAAATGATTTGCTTCTACCTCAGGCCATGACCTCGTCAATCACCCTTTATAATGTGGAATTTGTTTTTTTCTTGACAGACCTCTTTACCTGCCACTCAGATCACTCTTGTTGGTAGAAACTTTTAGTATCTCCAGCAGTGTTTCTTTAGACCACTCCTCTTCAACACTCAGGTATGAAAGGGCAACTGTGTTCCTAACTCATACAAAATGATTTAGTTGTATCAGAGTTATAGAAGAAGTTGTCTTTGTTGAACATAATATACTGTGCACAGGATTATTTTGGACGAAGCAGCCCTGTTCCTCTCAGACAAGAGTAATGCCGTCTCTGTTAATTTAGCACGAGGTAAGTTGACTTCAGTGATGACACTGGAGAAACATCTTAAACTGTTTAAATGCATCTATGACCAACTTTTTTTGTTGTTTTTGGTCACAGACTATGTCCAGGTGGTAGACATGGGAACGCTGGAGCTGAGGATCACTGCTGTCAAACCAGGAGTGGATGGAAAGTTGGTAAGAGTTGTTTCTCTCAAAATGAAGTTAATATTTGGAATGTTTTCTCATAAAAATGACATTGAGAAATTTGTTTTCATATTCTAATGTCTCTTTGATTGTAGTCAGAGCCCAGATTTGAGCTACGCTGCTCCAGTGACGTTATTCACATCAGAACGTGTTCGGACTCCTGTGCCGCCCTTATGAACCTCATCCAATATGTAGCCTGCTATGGAGACTTACTGCCCCCTGCAGAACCAGAGGCCAAGCACAGCAGCACTGCACAAAGAACCAAGGTCAGCAGTGACACCGGCAAAAAACAGTAACACATACATACTTAGAGGCATACATGCTTAAAAAGAGTGTGTTTTGGACAGGTGGAGTTTCCTAGCCGGCCCACATCTCAGACCTCGTTGCTCGCCGAGACTGAGCAGCAGATACTGCAGGATCTGATGAGTGAAGCTATGGAGGAGACCGATGGGCAACATGCAGCAGGGCCGCAGCAGAATGGTAAAGACTTCGCTCAGTTAAGATTAAAATTTAAGCTCCATGAATTATTTAACTCAAGATTTTTATGCTTTGTCCACGTGTGAATAGGTGCACATGAGGAGCAGAATCAAGACCACGACCCGCCTCGCTCAGACCTCTTCTTGTTCCCGGATGAGAGCGGGAATTTTAACCAAGATTCAAGCCCCACTTTTCCCATGCTTCACTCTCCTCTCATCACTCCTGTCCCTAACCTGACCCAAGAGACGGACGACTTCTGCATCCTGGAAACACCGGGCTCCAGAGGAGAGGTGAAGACATGCTCAATGACACATGTAACAAAGAAACTGAAAATCTGTGTCGGCTCACTGGTAAGCAATATGTGTTTCAGGATGCTGATCAGGAGCCAGTGGTGAAGCAGCTTACTTCAGTCCCTGTGGAAATCAAAGATGATCACTTCAGTCAGCCTCTAGATGGGAGTGATTCCAGCCGCGGAGCCATGAACTTTCCCATTCCAGAGGTGCGCTACCTCATCAAGGAGATCTCTGTCATCTGGCACCTCTATGGAGGCAAAGACTTTGGGGGTGCAACTTTCACAGCCTCTCCTGCTAGAAGCAGAGGGTGAGCCAATAACTGTTAACTGTGCTTACGCAGTTTTAAATGTGCTTGAAGGAAACAGACTTGTTGAACTTCGTATCCTCCTCTTCACCTTGCAGGTCTACACCTCATAGCTCCCCCTCTCAAACCCCAGTCAGACAGGTTAAAGCTTCAGGACGAGCAGGAGGTGGAAGAGGAAGGAACCCTGACGTCCTGATGGAGATACAGCTCAGCAAGGTAAAGTTCCTCTTTGCCCTGCATGAATGTTTGTCATAAAGCCTTTATACACATTACATAACTACCCAGTGTGAGCTTATCTCCAGTTAGTAGCTCTTCTGTTACCCTCCCCAGGTGAGATTTCAGCACGAGGTGTACCCACAGGCCCAGGTGGCTTCTGGGCCCTCAATGGATCAGCCAGTCTCCCGGCAGGTGTTTGTTGTGCAGGACCTGGAGATTCGAGACAGACTGGCTACCTCACAGATGAATAAGTTCCTCTACTTGTATTCTAGTAAGGAAATGCCTCGAAAAGCCCATTCTAACATGGTGAGGAAAGCAACACACTCACATTGATGACACCCCACACACCCAACTTTTGGCTTGGTGTAACTCTTTGTGCTTCTGGTCTCAGTTAACAGTTAAGGCGCTGCACATGTGTCCCGAGTCAGGCCAGGCTCCCCAGGAGTGTTGCCTGCGTGTTTCTCTGATGCCTCTTCGCCTCAATATTGATCAGGTAAAATAGGATTTTACCACTGTATCAAAAGACATGAATCAACATCCTCAGTAACGTTGTTAAATAACAATCTTGCATTTTGTTTGTTTGAAGGATGCACTGTTCTTCCTGAAGGACTTCTTCACCAGTCTTGCCACTGAAGTAGAGTTTTTCTCACCACCTGCTCAAGAGGGTAAATTCTTAAACTGAGACTTAATCAACATAGGCCTTACTTTAACATAACGACTCCTAATAGCATTTTGTTCCACAGCAGTCTGTGTTTCCACAAAAAAAGCTGCTGCCCCAGAGATTTCCTGCAGCTTCTCCAAGCACGCCGGCAGCAGTCAGGATCCAGCCCCAATCATCTCAGTGCCTGCTCAGAGACGTCTGAGCCACAATGGCTTCTCCACATCTAGCAGGGAGGATGTGATTGACGGTGAAGCTTCTGCACCTTCCTTTACAGACCAGCCCATCTTCTTTAGGTCAGTGTTAAATGGCTAAATACATAAAGCCCTAATAAAAAGTTAATTAAAAATTCCATGGCATGCTTTTTGTAACCTTTTCTTCTCCTAACAGGGAGTTTCGGTTTACCTCTGAGGTTCCCATACGCCTTGATTACCATGGAAAACATGTTTCAATGGAGCAGGTACATGATCTGAAAGGGCTTATTATAAATTCTGCATGACTTTATTATCATACTTTATTGGAGCGTTACGAATGATTTTTGTAACTGCTCTGTCTCAGGGAACGTTTGCCGGTATCATTATTGGGTTGACCCAGCTCAACTGTTCCGAGCTGAAACTGAGGCGTTTGTGCTACAGACAAGGGTAAGTTTATCTCAGTAATAAATCAGATATGTGTATATATGAATAACATTATATTAAATATGTGACTATAGTGTTTATAAATTAATGTCTTGGATTCAGTCAGTACTGGAGTGGTGGAATTTCCTCTTCACACAGAATCCTTGCAGTAGATTAGCTCAATACTAGCGTACTGGTGATTTTCTGAAATATTCACAGGATTGCGTACTGTGAATTTATCCCAGGGCTCAGACTGTTAAAGCTGAGTACTACTGTGTAATGCTTTGAGGCATCTGAGGAAGAACATTTAGTTCTCTATCATAACAGTGTCTCACTCAGAGTGCATCAATGCAAACAGGCAAGTTTCCCTGCTTGCAAAAACATAGTTGTTCTTCCCCACCAACCCCCACACATCTAGTCTGACTCTCTTTGACTTTCTGTTCCAAAATGTTAAGTTTGGTGTCTTGGTCAATGATCCAAGTTTCAGGTCCATGATGACTTTGAAAATGCACCGGCACCAGCCGTCACAAAATGTTCAGGTGCTGATGATCAAGCATTTAAACTTGAAACACTAACTCACAAAAGTCATCGCTTGCACCTGCTACATGCACAGCACTGTGCAGCACTTCCTTTGTGCGAAACAGGAACAGTCTGTGTTTGATCGTGCCTCATAAACGCCTATCAAGTATGTAACTCACTATTCAAAGAGAGTCAAAAGTCATTCCCTGGAAACTAATACTTGTCTATGTTTCAGGTTATTAGGTGTGGATAAGCTATTTTCCTATGCAATAAATGAGTGGCTGAATGATATAAAGAAGAACCAGCTTCCAGGTCTGCTAGGTGGTGTGGGCCCTATTCACTCTCTGGTACAGCTAGGTGAGTACAACACATGTTTTGAACTCTGCCACATGCTTTGTGGTGTTATCAGATGAACTTTAATTTCACGATGTGCTTTGATGGCTATCAAACTTATAAAAACAACAATGAGCTACAGCTTCCGCTGTTGTCAACCATCAGAGATTATTATCATTACTTATCAGCTTTTCCCTGTGCAAGCCATAATTGCAGCTGATTGTTTAAAGTGTTTCAGAGTTTTTCCTTTCATAAGTGTAGAACCAGGTTTGATCATTGTCTTTGCAGCCTTGCAGACATTTAATTCATAATTGCAGTAATAAAGTCATTTAAGGTGGGTGGGCGTACTGATCCGAGTGTATCCCTCATGTGATGTGTTTTCTGTTTTGTTCAGTTCAGGGATTCAGGGACCTGGTCTGGCTCCCAATTGAGCAGTACAGGAAAGATGGTCGGATAGTCCGCGGGTTTCAGCGCGGCACCGCCTCCTTTGGAACTTCTACTGCTATGGCTGCTCTGGAGCTCACCAACAGGATGGTTCGGACTATCCAGGTAAACACATCTTTTCAATTTCACTATAAAGTCTTTAATCACTACTGATGCCTTCATGAAGAATCAGACTAATCTGTCATGTGTCATCTTCAGGCAGCAGCTGAGACGGCTTATGACATGGTGTCTCCAGTGCCTGATGAGAGAGACACAAAGAGGATAAAACGGTTCTCCCACTACGGGCTGGCTCATCAGCCAGTTGACCTGAGGGAAGGTGTAGCCAAAGCCTATACTGTTGTAAAAGAGGTAATTAAAAAAAAAACAAAAAAACTTCTAGGACATTAAAAGGACAGTTCAGCATAATATCACAAATACTAAACTTAAACTTAACTGCATTGCCTTTCCAGAAATCATGACATAGTAACTTGGGATAATCCACAGCAAATTCATGGAGCAATTACTTTGTTCTACCAAATTACACCCGCTAACTGTATCACAGCACTTAAAGAATGATGCATTTGGACGATATGGACAAGAGGCTTGTACCCATGACAGCACAGATTGTAAAAAAATTAATGGCAACTTCCTCAGCTGGAATGATAGCTAGCTAAAGCAGGCAAGGTAAGCAAGTAGTAAATGCCTGCTTCCCTCTGTGTGCTGATACAGTTGGAGGTTGTATTGCAGTAGAAAGAAAAGAGTTCCTACATGCACTGCAATCTGTATACTTTTTATTTTAGGTCGAACTGTCCTTTGAAAAGGTAAGAAACTGTGTTTTTAACAAGGGCATGATGTTTCCCTTTACAGGGAATCACAGACACAGCACTGACTATCTATGACACAGCCACCCGGGAGCACGAGCAGCGTGGGATGACGGGGGCGGTGGGTGGAGTTCTCCGCCAGCTGCCACCAGCAGTAGTCAAACCACTCATTATGGCCACTGAAGCCACCTCCAACGTCTTGGGTGGGATGAGGAACCAGATTCACCCTGATGCACGCCAGGAGGAGTCTCAAAAATGGAGGCAGGGCGAGGAGTAATTCTTGTCGCCAAATGGTACCCAAAAATCAAATGACTGTGCTAAAGCAACATCCAGTAAATGTGTTGAAAAACTTCTCTTTAGAGCATTGTTGAAGCGGAACATCTCAGAGGTGCATATATGCAGCCCCGGTGTACATAAAAATACTGTTCATCTCGTGGCAATATGAGCTACTCTGATTCAGCTTGTGTAAGCTTATCAGTTCCCTCACAGTGCCTTCATGGTTATCAGCAATGTCAAACTCTGTGTTTAATCAAAGGGATGTATGTAGAGTGATGAGTTTCTGAGCCACATATGGTCCTAATGTGGATTCTGTTCTATTGTGGGATAGAAAACGGCATTATATATAGAAATTCATAACAATGAAGAAGTAGACTCTCGTTTGATGAGGCGCTAACATTTGCTTCATTCTCAAACAGCTCTGTTTACAAGTTGTGTGTTGTTATTCTCTTATCCTACTTGGTGTCAACAAACACTAATAACTATAGCTGTAATGACCATTAATTTATGTAACATGCACTGTATGTGGGCCTTGTTATTTATTGTAAATATTCCTAATGTGTAACATTTCATGCAAATACAAGAGAACAACTATAGAAACTGAGTCACTATGTAAAGCACTTTTAAGTGACTATAAGAGTTACTCACCCAGGATGAGATGAGGAGATTACCTACATTTGGTTCACAAGTATCACCATTTCATTTTGAGCTGTGATCAGTGTTGTGTTATTTTTTTTTTTTTTGGGAAAAGCTGCTGTCCTGATGAGCTGCTTTTAAAAAAAATTAAAGAGTTTAAAAATGGTTTTGTCAGTCTGCTGCTCACATTTTCAAATTGTAAGCTTAAACTTGTACAAGAAACGGAGAAAGTCTTAATATTCTGCGCATTTTTTTAAAAGTGTATGTTTGGATATTGATACTTGGCGTGATATGTTGTGTTGCAGCGATTTGATTTGCCAATTTCTTTGTTTATGTAGTCTCTAGGTAATATCTCTTGTACATAAGTGTACAGTTGACTGATGAATTTGTATTAAAAGCATGACCGGAAAATTAAAAGGGTTAAATCCATCAGACTGTGGCTGAGTGTGGGTTTATTTTTCATAACTGGACACTGTAGGCATTCCTACATGTTAAACTCTGATGTAGGGACATGAATGAATCGAGTTCTTTTCTTTTCTTTTTCTTTTATTTTTGATTAAAAAATAAAAAATAGCTTATATTTTTGATTCACACAGGTAGCGTTTATTGCGAAAAATTTTATTTTGAAACATGTGAACCTTTACATCGGAAGTTGTGCTGTCGCCATGGAAACTGGAAGGCGAGGCACATTTTTACCCTGCTGTAAATTTTGTCAGTGTCCAGTTTTTGCTCATTTGACCTGTTTCCGCAAGTTCGACTGATGGCAGACATACTTTCCGGGCTGAGTAGTTTCTCATTTGAAGCTTCTCTGACTGAGGATGAGAAACAGTTACTGTACCTGCGCGCACGCTCGGCTGGATTGACATTTTGCGGGTGCGCGCACGCAGTTTTCCTGTGTAAACTCGTCCAGTCCCTGAGGTAAAATGAATATCTGTAGGTCTATTTAAATTTATAACACAGGGAAATCTCTTAAAGTACTGTTTGAAGTCATTCTGATCGATGCATATTTATAATTAGATGTATGATCAGGAGTCACGCTGCACACTCATCGACAGGAGACGGTGACCTCTGTGTTGGGATACTTGGGATGGGTCACATGGGGAAACAGTTAGTCCTCTCCCTCCTGAGGAAGTCTGGCATCAAACCGTCGCACATTAAAATCTCCAAAAGACGACCGGAATGTGCAGGTACACCGACAAAATAAGATACTTCAAGGCTCTCAGAAGTTAATTCAAGCTCATTTAAGCTCAGCTCATTTAAGACTCACCAAATCAGTCAGTGTATTATAATGTGTCGGCTTGTGATGACAAATACACAACACTGGATCTACACTGAGTCTTTTCTACAAGTCACATGTCATTAATCCTAATCTTAACTTCACTAAAGGAGGGGCTGAGACCCTCAGTAACGCAAAAGATGAATAAAAAACAAAGATGTTTTAATAATTATGTATAAAACAGAATCATGTATTTGTGTGAGGACTCAAATCGATTTCCTTTAATGATTTTATACATAGTATGACTTTCATAGACCATACATTTTTACATAGTTTGTATGCTTCAGCGAGGATACATGTATAAATGTCAGCCTCAAATAAATAACATACAGCTGCTTTCTAGCTCTTTAAAAAACGAAGTGCTCAGAGCACTGAGTTTCGTTATTGATACATAAATCATGAAACCACAATGCAGCTTGAGTTTCCTTCCTTGTATTGAAAAAAAAAGAAGCCATAATTGAACTCTCAAGATCATGTGCTTGTCTTTGCCTTGTTGCTTCCTTATTTTAGTGGACTGTATTGAGGCAGGAGTTGAATGTTTCTTTGACAATCGCAGGCTGGCAGCGTGGGCAGATGTTCTGTTCCTCTGCTGTCTGCCCTCTCACCTGCCCAAAGTCTGTGGCGATCTCCACTCTCACTTATCAAAGCGCTGCCTTGTGTACAGCTTCATCTCTGCAGTGCCGGTCACAAGGTACAACCACACTCATATGCAGCAGAAAACCAGAATCAAATTATTTGGATTATCCCACATATCTGGCCAATAAAGATGATTCATATTCTAATTTTTAATAATTGAATCCCTCTGTATTATCTTTTTTTCAGATTAGCACGGCTACTTGGGCACGACTTCATCCTCAAACCACAGTATGATTTTGTGGATTGTGACGCTACAGATGTGTGGCTGTCCTGCACTCATCTGTCCAAATCTTTGATGGATTCTTTGCTGATAGAGGCATCATGTCCTCTTTCAATGACAGGTATGTTGTGTTTCATTTTTACAGATTTCAGCATTTTTTCAGAGCTTGTATCTGAAACTGAGTGCAGGGAGACTTCACTCTCATCTCACATGTTTCACATTTTTCAGATTGCATTCCTGTATAACTGTTTAAGATGACTTGTGATTCCTATATTTAGGTGGCATTTCGCTGAGTGTGAACTGGGTGTGTGCAGTGTTGTACAGCCTGCTAAATATCTGCACCTCTGCTGGTTTGGGATCCAGTGATGCTCTCTCTCTCATCAACAGCATCCTTAAAGAGAAAGTGCCACACACTGTGAATTTGACTGTTCAGAGTTTCATCAGTGCATCTTATGCATCGACCCTTCTTACAGAAGAGTGAGTGCAACACTCAAGAACAGACATTTTTCTGTCATGTTTTACTTAGTCCTATCTAGAGAATTAAATGTAAAAGGATCAGATCAAGCAGCTGTTTTTCATTGTAATGAAGCGTTAAAAAATTAAGGAAAAAAAATCTAAAACACTTCTTTAATATTATGTTTTGACTTTCTTCTCTTCCACAAAGGCCCTTTCCCTGGATTTCTCTCATTAATGCCCAGACCAAGGACACGCCACTGCTGTGCTTTCTGTCAAGCAGCAAATCTACCCAACAGTGCATCTCTGCAGCATACAAATCACTGCTAGAGACACCAAAAGACACAGTAACTCTCTAACATAACACTTAACTGTATCCTCTGAAGATGTAGAGCACAGATGTAAGTGAAAAGATTCTTTTCCTTATTTTATGCATCCTTTTGAAATTATAGTTTAATAAATGCAAGATTGAATTTGAATAAACAGTGCTCAAAAAGTATTTTCATTTCATCTGTGGTTTTAATTAGTATGGATGATTTTTGTAAAACGGTACTATTACAATGTAACAGGGATCTCCTGCAATGTATTGAGTCCATTAAAAAATTGAATAAACTTGAGTGTGTTGAGACATCATTTCTTGATAATTTCGTCATAATTTCTTCTATACATAAGACAATATATTTTCCATGACTCAATCATACTAAAGAAGCATAAATCGTCTTGCCTAATATCTCTGTCATAATACAATATTTCCAACGCACCACTGCATGACAACAAATCTCCAAATATTGAAAAAAAAAATTAAAACAAAAAAGACAAACACAGATTTATAAACGAAGACAAAAACACAAAAAGAAGAATAAAAATAACATAAAAAAAGGCTTCAACTATTCATTTGGGTTTTTAATGTAGTATGATATACCTGTGGTTGTAAACCTTGGTAGCCAGAACATCGTGATACTTCGGATTCGAAGATTTTCGGAAAAACTCGAGAAAACACGGAAGTGTCAAAATTCGGGACTTGTTTTTTCCTGTCAAGCGGCAGCAGCACCGTGGAGACACCCGTCACATGATTGCAGTGATATGGAGGCATATTTCCCGATGGCCTGATTTGGACTAAATTAAAATCTCACCGGGTTATAAGATTATAAGACTGTCAGCGTTATACTTTGGTAAGTTTGTGTCCTGTGTGCCCGCAGCCTCGGCTGCACTTTCTCTGCCTGCTAGACAGCGTTAGCGAGCGTCAGCTAGCCAGCTAGCCAGCCAGCTGCAAGCTAATGTCGGTTCATGGAGATGGAGCTAAGAAGACTGACTGTCATATTCATCCATATCTACGGCTTTAGACACTAATTCATCAGTGTGTGCTGCGGGTAACATGGCCGAGTATTGTCAAACAGCATTTTGTGTCGTTGGTTTACCGCCGTTAGGAGGCTAGTTTCAGGGTGTCATATTTTCATCCCTCCCTGTGATGGGAAGGGGCGGAGTTTCATATTTTCCAGCCACGCAGACTGAGGTGTTAGTCTTGTCTTCACAGTCATGGAGAGATTAGAGGCTACATCAGAGCTCCAGTCAAGGCTGTCATCTCTGTCCTTCTCGTCGTTCCCAGGAATTACATCCAAACAGTGCGACAACCGACCGCTGGACAGGTAACCAAGCTCGTTTCTGCATAAATGATTGCTTATAAAGCTACTGTACTGAAACATAGTGCTTGAAATTGGATATTTCTTGCATTCTAATGTCTGCATGTCTAAAATTTTGCGATGCCTGTTCTGCTGCCTTACTATCTGCTTTTCAGGCTCCAGAATACAAACCTTTCACACACCTGCACTCAACCCAAAGACCAGGCAGACATGGATGAAACCAAGGATGATTCAGGGCAACATGCTGAGGTAGTTAATATTTAAGAGTGTTGCAAGAGCTTCCGACAAGAAGCAATAGAGAGAGAGAATGTGTAATATAATATCATTTCTAAGCTATAACATCAGTCTTGTGTGGATTCATTTTGAGGGTAATCAAGAAGCCCCTGCTGAGCCAGCCCTGGGGGATGGATGTGAGGAGAACAACAGTGCTGCTGGGAGCTGTCAGCTCTCTGCTGACATGAAAGGTGAGGGACCTGCAGAGGGTGCTATCACAACTGCTGTTTTGTTTTTACCATTGATTTGGTTTGAAGAGGTTTCCTCAAGCTGATACACATCAGTGTACTAAAATTCTGATGATCATTAATTCACATTTTGATCAGGTTTATACTCAATAACTAGATAAACAGCAATCAGGGCTGCTGCTGTGCTTTTTGTGAAAACATTGCCATTTGTTGCTCCTGATAGCAGCCCAGATGCCTCCCCTGAAACCCCCAACCACGTGGACATCTACTGCACTTAAAGAGCTGAAGGCAAAGCTGCGAACAGAGGATGACAGCGTGGTGACAGTATACCGAGGCGACATCATGACGGTTCATGTGCCCACTGTCCCTGAGGCCAAAAAGGTGTGCTGGGAGTTTGCCACAGATGGCTATGACATTGGCTTTGGCATTTATTTTGATTGGAGTCCTGTGACAAGCCGGTCTATCACTGTGCACATCAGCGAGTCAAGTGATGACGAAGACGAAGAGGAGGAGCTGGAAGGTCAGTTAGTGTTTGCAAACGCACCGTTTAAAGTGGCCTAAAATTAGCTTGCACTTAGGCTTGTTTTAAACCTTTTAACTGGACCATCAGTCATTTTAAGTCCACAAAAAAGCATCATAATTGTGCATATTTTGTGTGTTTTTCCTCCAGCTGGGATCAGAGGCAGTGTGTTGACTTTGTGGTTTATGTGCTGTCTGTTGCAGGGCCTGTCAGTAACGGAGATGTCGAGAAGGGCTCCAAAACTCAAACCAACTCAAACTTGGCGGAAATCTTACCTGTATACCGCCTGGACAGCCACTTGTCTGTGAATGGAGGATGCCATGAATTTCCAGGTGAAGGCACTTACCTACTGAAGTTCGATAACTCCTACTCACTATGGCGAAATAAAACTCTTTATTACAGAGTTTATTACAGTGCCTAAGATGCCCGTTTATTGTTTATGAATGTATGCTTTACAGAAGAATACTACTCTTAAGAACTATTTTTGATTCCATACTTGGAAAAAGACAGTTATAATATAAAAAGTTAAACAAAGGCATATCTATTTTTTATCACTATTGGCTTGTGTTGCCACATGTTGAATTTATGTTAAAGGCGAGACCATTTTGAACGCAACAATTACTCCAGTGTCTTGCTAATAGCTATTCGAAGAAGCCTTGCATATGTGCCATTTTTCCCGTGTATGCACACTGCTGTTTGGTCAGGTGCCCCTCATAAAAACTTATGTTTTCTTCAGCCATAACATTTCTATAGTAGCAGTGATCAGGGAACACCTGTAAGGAATCTGTTTCGCCAGTCCAGGTGCTTAATTAGCAGTGCGCTAAAGAAACTGTTTATTTTTTTGATTGATTGTTTTGTTTTTGTTAATGTGTGTGTTGCACCTTCTATGATTATGTTGCTTTGATGTTATTACTGGTATTTATCCAGCTTTGTAGCTTAACTTATTTTGATCTGTATTAAATTTAATAAGCGATAATGGAGAATATAATTATGTAATACAAATTCTGTGCACAGAGCTGTCTGCTGTCATCGTGATGTGTTGGTAAAAGATTTCAGTTGAATGTACTGAAGGAAGTGGTCACAGTTTTCCAAAGTGTGTGTTTTTATGACAGATAAAAGTCATCCCTTATCACATAAAGCTCTTATTATCTAATATAGATTCAATATTTACATTTGCCTCACCTCTCGCCCTTTAATTTGCCGTTTTGGAGGTAGGGAGCAGTTGTAATATTTTATCTAAATGTGTTTCGTGCACAGGTCTATGTGAGTAAACACTGGTGTTTGTTTTTGAATATCCTCAGTGTGTCACGCTCACATGTGTTGAACAGCCTTGTTCCAGTCTGTTTCTAAAAATCAATGCTTCTGCCACACCTCACTTGTGTTCAAAGATGTCACGGATTTGGCTGCTAATGCTGTATACAATGTAAAGCAGCTGGTTTGAAGCTTACAATGTTTGCTGTGTTGTTACTTTACTGTAAGTTACGATCACATTTGTTCCTGTAATTTATATTCCACAATAAAGAGAAGATTGTCTATCTTTCTTTGTGATTATTGTGGGAAGTGGTTTTATTGCATGAACGCTGTAGCAAATGACTGCTTGGAAATTTAAAATCAGATAAACACTGCAACACGACGAGATGTCATTTAGACTGTTGGTTGTGTCGTCTCCAGTCAACCGTATCTGACCATTCCACCTGAGACGTCATCATTTTATAACAGTCTCGCTGCTGATCCAGGATTAGAAAGCGCTTCAGGATGGTCCCCTGTGTTTCCATTAAATTGTGACATTAGGGAATTGATGTAATTGTTACAGAGGTGCTGATGAAACCAGGTTTTATTTTCAGCTCTCCCTAAGGGCCAGTCTGGAGCCAGAGTTAGGCCTTTGTCTTGTGTCACTCATTTTATTGGTTATCTAAAAAGCAGCAAAAGAAACACAACATTGTTCCTATGTGATGCTACCTTATATTTGTTTGTTGATAGCATATTTGTTAAATACAATCAAGAGGCATCTCACTTTAGGAATAACACTGAGACCCAACATTTAAACTTTTTTATATATGTACATATTTCAATACACAAAAAATGTTCAATACACAATGTCATTATTTCAAGTTTTATATCAAGTGTAAAGTAAAAAAAAAAAAAAGTGTTCTTGAAAATATAAGATTTTTATTTATTATTTATATATGGACTTGTTTATTTTAGCAATTCAAGTGATTTATGAACTTGCCTACCAGGTCACAGGTTAAAATAAAGCTAAATTTGGCTGAACTTTAAGAGCCGAAATCCCCCCAAAATGGTGATTTATAAACTAATTGCACTGCAGTATCACGTGCGTTTTTACAACGGCCTCGCGCTTGTGTTAGCCAATCAGAGATGATTACAGCAACTTGAGGCTTTATCAAAGTTTAGCTAGCCAATGCTACTCTAAACTTGACGATGAGGCAAAGAAGTAACATGGGGAAACTAAATTTCTACGTGCTTTGGTCCTTGCGTGACGCTCCTCGCCAGTTCATTAGGTAGGCCTTTTTGGAAAACTTATACATACAGCCGTTTCATTAATAAAACAACAATTCACACAATTTGGCCGGCTCTCACCGTCCGTAGAAAATCCAACCGAAGGTGCTTTCAAGTCCACATCCCTCTGCCTCTTCCCCAACACCTGGTCATCTTTGGTCTTGGAGAATGGAAATGCAGCGAGACGACGATATCAGTGGATGTTGTGGTCAGCTCAGACGTACCGGCCCAGAATATTGGTACCCTCTCAGCTCAAACGAGGTATGTAGAAGAAAGGCATCAAGTAAGTAATTTTCCACCAAAAAATTTAATAAAACATAATCTCAAAAATGGGTGAAATGGCCTTTAAACTCAGGTGCCTGACATGGGAGGGTGACTGGAGCGCCGACATTGTCTCGGTGGCGGCGGAGAGAGGCAGGAGGGGAGTGTATGGGAAGATAGTGCTCACAGTGTGTGGAGAGGTAGGTTTCAGCTCTGAGCAGCTGTTCTCAGTTAATGTTCACATTTACATACGTATACTACCAACCCTGTTTTGATGTTATGTTATTGATATTTTTCAAGCTACACAAGTCTCTTGCAATTGGATATTGATTACAGTGAAAAATCTATCATGTTGCATTCAAGTGTTCAGGACGCTACTGGGAAATTGGATAATATTTCTGAAAAATAATATGGTTAAGGAAATGTGCATAGACATGTGCTCTCATTGATATCCGTTCTAGCATTTTAAACTGCATCAGAGGCATTTTTCATAATGTTATCAGCATCAAAATGAACTTAATGTGTGCCCTGTTTTTGTTCCTTGTGACGACTTGCATCCTGCCACAGGATAAAGTTAGTGTCCTCAGCAGTACTCCTCTGGCTCAAAGGAAATGCCTGTTCCCAGAACAGCACAATACCACTGATCTCTCATGCACATTACACCAAAGCGCTGGAAATGAAACGGTGAGATAAAAGTGGGTGAAAATGGTCTTGCATAAATCTAGACTTGTTGCAGCATTTCACTGTTGTCCTGCTTTGCAGATGATGTCCAGTTCCTTCCACTTGGGTGATAGTGTTTTATGTGCAGAGATCCAAGTAAATAAAATTGACACAAGTGATTCCATGATGATAAATAAGCCTCGAGTCTGGCCTACGGTAAGAGCCCATGTTGAAGAATATATTAATATTTGCATGCAAGGTAGGTTACTCATTGTGTGATAAAGTCTGTGTACAACCGAAAGGATAAGACACCCAGAAGGACAGTTATAAGTAAGAGAGGCCACCTGACATGGAGCTGTGAGGACATGGACAGTCTCACTGAGGACATAGAACAAGCTTCAACCCCCAAGAAAATGAGGCTATCCAGGATGAGCAACCAAGCAGATATGACTGTGCAGATAAAGAATGAGAACAGAGCAGGTCAGGAACAAGAACTTCACTACCATTGAGGTCACATCTTAATGCGCAAAATGGTTCTTAACAGAGATCATAATTTATAGTTTCAGTATGTCCATCAAAGCGCTGGAGCCATTCAATGTGTCTGAGTGACCCTGACACAGCCATCCTCATTGGAGGGGAGACATCGGATCAAAACTACTGCAAGGACTCCCTGTGGAAGCTCGAGTTAGGTCTGTGGAGTTTGTTGAATAGGTTTGGTTATATATTTCTTATAGATCATCGACTTTTAAAACATGTAAGTTTGCTGATAGCAGTTCACAAGTAAAAATGTTTACAACCAAAGGAAAAGCCCTTAATTAGATGCATATTGGGTGTATTTACCCCTGAACTTGTTTTTCCCAACTTGCATTCCTTTTTTGACCTCTTTGCAGACAATGACTTTTGGTTTCCCATGAACCCCTCTGCTGCTGGACTCATACCACCTTGTGCCCGAGGACACTCTGCAACCTATGACCCAGACTCGAAGTCTGTCTTTGTGTACGGAGGCCTGAGGGAGGGTCAGCGCTACAGCGAGCTCTACATCCTCAATACCCTGACCTGGAAGTGGAAGCTTGTCACAGTGGGTTTGTTGCAAGTTACTAACATGTTGTAGTTCATGGTTTCTCATCCAAACACTGAAACAGAAGTAAAGAGATGATTTCCTTTGGTTTGTTTTTTGTTGTTTTTTTTTTTGTGGATGTTCCTCCTTCAGGCCAGAGGGAATGTTCCAAATTTGGCATATCATTCTGCAGCCTTTTATAAGAAAGAGCTTTTTGTATTTGGTGGAGTGCAGCCAAGCCATTCATCTGGGGATAAGTCCTGCAGTAATGCTCTGTACATCTTCAACCCAGAGTTTGAACTCTGGTACCAGCCCATTGTGGAGGGAACTAGACCTCTGCCTCGGTTTGGGTCAGTCTGCTTTTGAAAAAGACTACAGTGGATAAACTCTTATTCAAACACTGATTTATTTTTCTTAATTATTAATCCCATGCTTACATTTTCATTGAGCAGACACTCAGCCACAATGATGTTGAAGAAGTTGATCATATTCGGTGGACGAACGACTGCGACCTACCTTAATGATCTATACGTTCTTGATTTGGGTGAGATGAAGATTAGATGGCTACATTACGCAACCATTCTTTTTCCAGATTTAAACTGATAATTTTTTTTTCTTTAATGAGGGAAGGATTCATGGAGTACACAGCTGTGAAGAGCGGGAACATGCCACCACTGCCTCGAGGGTGAGTACTGGACTAATCAACCTTGAGATATGTCACTGACGCAGTGTCTGGTTTGTATTTTTGGTATCTTGGACAGACAGAAGTGCATTTGAATTCGAATGGGTTTTGTAGCAAAAAATATAATTCCTAGTGACACAAGCATGCCATCTTTTTGCATTGTTGGTTAGATTTATTTTAGCTCAACCAGAGCCAATGACAGAGAGTGGATTAAATATTGTGTAGAGACTTTTGAACAGTAACAGTAAAAAAAAAAAAAACCCCATGTCCTGCACACTGGCAGGTTTCATGCAGCTGTGCCACTTTCAGATGATAAGATTTTGATCTGTGGAGGTTGCAGTGCAATTGGAGCCCTGCAGGATGTACACATTTTCAGCACTGGTGAGTTTGTGCCACTGACATTTTATTGTATATCAAAAAAACAGAACAATGCCTCTGATTCAGTAAAGTGTTAAGTTGGTGTTAACAGACATGGATATTTATTTGAAGTCACCCTGTTTTCATGCATTACAAATCATCTTAAAAAGTGACAGTGATTTTGATTTCTCCTCAGACACCAACATGTGGAGCTCAGTGGCGACTCCTCTGCTCTGCTCCAAGCCTCGTGCAGGACACAGCATGATAAGTTTGGGCAGTTCCATCCTAGCAGACGCTGAGAAGCGCAAACAGGGAGAAAATGTTGGTGTCCACTGCACATTGCTGGTGTTTGGTGGGTCGGACTGCTCCGGTACCTTTTACAATGACACAGTAAAGTGCACTGTTGAGATTCCTGTCAAGTAATGGATTCAGCAGGGAAGAATTTTGAGTAGGACAGTGGCTCTTAAAATTTTTAAACAGGGGACATTCTGTGATCTCCCCAAATAATGACATATAACTTAAGGTATCTTCAAGTATATGTTTGTATATGTAAATATATTTATTTTTAACTGGTTGTTTTGTCTTTATACATAATTTTTTGCATGATGTATTCTGCAAGTTTGCACTTAGCTGTAGCCTCCTTCTATTCCTCTGAGTATTTTAATAACCAGATTTTTCTCCACACAGTCATTATTCTGCAAGCAGGGAGCTGCAAGGTTTTCACTTTGCATAACAAATCTCTGATCTGCATGATTTTCCACATTACTCTACATACTTTACCTTGTTCCCACATACAATCACATGTGTAAAATGCTGGTCTAGATAAATGGAAAAAGTCAAAATTTTAATAAAAAGTTCCATTTTATGACAAAGAGTTCTTGTTATTTAAAATAACGGCGCTGAGATAGGATTATTTTCAAAGGATTTTATTCAGCATCATAAAGAGACATGACTTTCTCCGAAGCGTAGTGTTAATCTATGCACGCAGATCAACAGGTGTGTCTGGCTGGCAGGACGGATGGCTCACTTTGAAAGCTTCAATCTCGGTTAAGGTTTTATTTAACCTTTGGATAGTGGGAAATGGCCCAAGGTCCACTTTGAACCTGTACAGATTAAAGACATAAAGGAATCATGCTCAGTATTAAAAGTTCATGAGAATCTTGAGTACAACAGGGAGGAAACAAAAACATCAAAACAGAAGAAAATGTCAGCTATCTTACAACTATCAAGTACAAAATGTACAAGTTGATCTCTTCTTGCTCGGTGTGACTCAGTATTAATCTAGTAATTATCTTGCAGTATTGATAAAATGTTTAATTGCATACCTCACTGCATTGAAGACTTGTGGGACCAAACAGATGTCTGCCATGGATATCTAAAGGTAAACAAAAAGTGAAATAAATTTTCTGCTGTATATCACACTATTGTGTTTGAACACAGTGGTCGTGCCCTTACTTCATCTCCTACACAATATTTTCCTGCTGTTTCCTTCAGAAGGGACTCGAGAGCTGCAAGAGATTAAATAATTATTGTTAAAGAAAAGAAGAAAAAGTTGAGAAGTGAACCCTGGATTAATGGGAAATGAGAGTTTTTCACAGACCTTGAAAGCCACGTTCAATGAAGTGCTGAGACCACTGTAGCTTGTCTCCTCCTAATTTCTCAATCGTGGACAAATTCTGAAGCATCCAGGAATTAATTTAACAAAGTTAGATATGTTATGACATAAAGTGACATGTCATGCCTAAACTTACAACCATAAGCTTTTGTTTTTCAAAGTGACTTAAACTTGACTTTGTTATCTATTGACTGTGCTTTTCTAACCTGCAGAGGCTGTATCCCGGAGGCAATGACATCACTTATCATCCGAGCCTGGACACGTTTCTTTGGGTCTGCTGGAAGAAGCCGAGGACCTGGCCTGGTCTCATCGATGTACTGAATGATTGCTAGCTGTGTGAGCAAGAAACCATTTTTACTATAATTCCATTTGGTTAACTAAAATGTTTTTCTGTATAGTTAACATAGGTAAAGAGTTTGCGAACTCACTGACTGGGTGAGGACCATGCCATCAATCTCAAGTGTAGGCACTTGCTGCATGGGATTTTTTGCCTTGTATTGTGCTGTGAACTTGAGCAAATAGAGAACATTTAGAGGATTTAATAATGCTCACTATCATGAATAGTTTTAGTTTTGCAATGATATTGATGCTGAAAGTCTATCAGGTACCTGTGCACCTCCATCTTTGATTAGACTGACAGCAATCTGGTCATATTCGATACCTTTGACAGCGAGAGCTGATGCAAAAAATGTTAAATTATCATCTTGTTGATATCAAAATACTTGTCAAGAGCTTTGGCATGACAGACTTACCAATGCGAACCCTCCAGGAGCAGGAGCTTCTGAAGTAGCTATGAAGAACGGGCTGGATGAAAACAACACAAAAAAGAGAGAAAACATTCAGTTCATTAAAGCCAACCTCACAATTTCTACTACATTTGTAACTTTCCTTGCATCTACTGGTTCACCTTTGTATCGGTTGCCATAACTTTGTTTAGCTGTACTTTTCCTTCGACTGCAATAGACTGAAACTTGTGTAAGGAGTTTTTACAACTTTGGGGACTCATCACTACATCAGCAGCCAATAAGATGAGCTCCAAAAATCCCTCCTACTTACTCTTTGGTCAATGACTAAGCAAAATTTGGAAAACATATGGTTCACATCAATGATGTAGTGGTGCAGACAAACTTAGAGGACTTTCAAGCATAATTACCTTGGCGAGGGAAGCTAAAGACAAGTGCATGCTAGTGCTTGTGATGGCGTAGTCGCTTTTATTTTTAGAAAAGGATGTGCTGCTTGATAGAAGAGACGTCAATCACGTCTTCTACGACGAGTGCAATAGTGCAATGTAAACATGGCTAGAATAAGGCGAAGTACAGTGAAGCTAGCTCTCCTGATTTCTTGCAGAGCGTCTGGTCACAGTTCAGCTCCGGGTTGCATAACTCCTGGCCAATAAATGGAAGTCTGACGAATTCTTTGACCCAATGATAAGCCGAATTCCATAGGTAAGGCGGGCTCTTAAAAAGAAATTCACCAAGGGATTGGCCTGAATGAAATAATAGGTGACCAATCAGGCTGTATTATTCAGGGGCGTGCAAACACGGAGCGAATAGCAAGCCTCTGATTTTCACAGATCCCGCCCACAGACACTACATTTCCGTGTGGGAGGAAACTGGATGTCTGCTCCTGGCTGCCGTCCTACCTGCGGAGTTTGTCAAATTAAGTAGGCCTGCACATAACAGCATTTCCACCATGGCGACAACAGCATTAAGATCAGTACTAAAGACAAAGGTAAG
Organism: Acanthurus leucopareius; assembly: GCA_029814765.1. Lineage (NCBI taxonomy): Eukaryota > Metazoa > Chordata > Actinopteri > Acanthuriformes > Acanthuridae > Acanthurus > Acanthurus leucopareius. The sequence continues at coordinate 2,246,667 of JAQMCX010000017.1, read as the reverse complement.
GTTTTAAAGTTTTACAACTCACCAATTTGCGAATGACGCAGGTAAGTTTGTGAGGTCACATTGTTTACAACTTGCCAAATGTCATGTGCTGGAGGATTTAGGTTCAGATTTCTGAGAACCTGAAGTGACCTGGTGCAAATATTTTGTGTGTGCTTGAATTCTGCAAATCAAGATGACTCATTATGCACCTACTGAATGACAGGCTTATTATGAACGAAACTAAAAAGGGCAGTGAAAAAATTAAAGTGAAACCAAAAAAGTAACACTTAAATTACATTTATTTTAGTCTTAGTTTTTGAGCAAAAAGGTATTAGGTTCATTTTTCTATATTTTGCAACACATGGTTGTACAATGATTTAATAGTCCAGCCCCTTAATACTGCACATACATAGAACATTTGCAAATATTTGATCTTGAAGCATTTAGCATTTAGTATCTACATACTTGTGACACCTGGCTAGAAACCTGGCCTTTGCAATATATTCTTTGCTCTCGTCCACTCAGGCTAGTTTGACTTTGTCACCTTCAAGCCTTGTTGTTGCTCTACATTTTGTAGTTGCTCATTAATTTTGTGGGCACTTGAGGCCCAAACAGGAAAAAGCTGGTTTTGTGTATTTAATGTATTACTAAAGATGTAAACCAAATCTTCAGGTATAGGTTTTGAATTGATTGTAACACTTATTGCATTTAATAACATCAAATGTCTTGCTGTGTTTCTTTCTCAGGTCCCACTTAACGTTGGGCGTATGTGCTACTCCTCCTCAGCGGTGAGTAGAGAACACTGTTAGTCAGTTAGGACACTACACATTACATCAATTATCATGCACAGATAATGAAGCTGCTTACTAAATGCTGATGTGGCGTAACATCTCTCTTCACAGCCCACCACCAAGCTGTTCATTGATGGGAAGTTTGTTGAATCCAAGACGTCAGAATGGCTGGATATTCACAATCCTGTATGTATTTCAGCTAGCCTATCCCCACACTGCTCTTTCTTTCTTTCTTTCTTTCTTTCTGAGCAAAATCCACATACGTAGCTGGGTTTATTCTATTCTGCAATCTTGAAACCCTGCAGCTATGGTCTATATTTTTATAGACCTTTGTCAAAAAAATTAATGGTGCTGGAGCGCTTCATGATGCTGTTTTGGTAGCTCTGACATCACTCAAGTCTAGTCTAGAGTTGATTAACCTGTTGTGTGTTACACAATGTTTAGTGTATGTGCCTGTGGGTACAAACTTGTTTTTGTGGTCAAACACCTTTTGTTACATTCACATACTACACTAAGTAAAATAGGTATTATAATAAAATTACAAATGACTCATTACTCATTACTAATACTCATTACTGAAACCACAGCTACACTTAGATAGCAAGTCATAACCTGAGAATCATTCAAGGATTGTCTGTGAAAATCCTGTCATTTGTATGTAATTCTGTCCTGCAGATTTATAGCCCAAATATATGTTAAATATATGCTGCATTCACTTTTTCTTTCTTATTGGTTAATGAACTTAATGAGCCTTTTCCTATTGAAACTTTTTCTTTTGGACATTGATTCGAATTCATCTTCTTTTGTCATCTACAGGCTACCAACGAGGTGATCTCTCGTGTACCCAAAGCCACCCAGGAGGAGATGTTGGCTGCTGTGAACTCCTGCTCCAAAGCCTTTCACTCCTGGTCTGAGACTTCCATCTTGACTCGGCAGCAGGTCTTTCTTCGCTATCAGCAGCTTATCAAGGACAATATTGTAAGTCACAGGGTCAGAAAGTATAAGGTGCAACTGAAAGCACGAGTTAACTGTTAAGTTGAACAACTGTTACATACAACCTTTTTCAAAAACAAAAAAAACCAAACCTTTCCACAGTAGTTCAGAGCCTGCTGTTTGCATTAGATAATGAAATTTAGTTCAGATCATTTTAAATTCTAAAGCTGTTAACAAAGGACTGAAACAAGGGTCATCTTGTCTTTCAGAAAGAACTAGCCAAGGCCATCACTGTCGAACAGGGCAAGACCCTTGCAGATGCAGAGGGGGATGTGTTCAGAGGATTGCGTAAGTCTTATCTCAGCATGTACATGCACACACAAACACCTTCACAAAGGGCAAAAAATAGGTGAACGTTTACATGTTATGTAGGATTTTACTGTAATTGCAGAAGTAGTTAATGAGTTATACTAAACCAGAACAGGCCGGATTTCTTCATGAGCCCTTTGATTGCTACTGCTTATTGTTGTTCAGTTCCCCCATTAGGCAACAATCATTTACACTGAGGGAGAAGTTCTCTCTCTTTTCAAAGAATGTATTGACCTTTTAAACTGCAGATGTTGTCTCAGCTTTGACACAATATCAACACACCTGATACTGGTCTTAATAAAAATAGATTGTTGATGTGTTGAGATACATGCAGGAAACAAGTGTGTTTAGATTCAATCAAATGGCATGGTAAGCATGTTTTAGCTGTGCAATAAACCCTGTTAATGTATCATTAAGTTAGCTACCGAGCTAATGTCAGTCAGAATTCATGTGAAGATTTTTTTTCCGTCACTGCACAGGTGCTTCATCCCAGCACGCCCCAGCAGCCAACAATAACTATGTGGACACAGGCCCTTACTTCCAAAAAGAAACCAAAAAAAGATTCATACATGTAATGCATGAATTTGTATGTGTAATGTAAGTGTATTCCCTCTGTTGACAGAGGTTGTGGAACACGCCTGCAGCATCACATCTCTGATGCTCGGTGAAACCCTTCCCTCCATTACCAAGGACATGGACACCTACACCTTCCGCCTTCCCCTTGGGGTGTGTGCTGGCATCGCCCCTTTCAACTTTCCTGCCATGATTCCTCTGTGGATGTTCCCCATGGCCATGGTGTGTGGCAACACCTACCTGCTGAAGCCTTCAGAGCGAGTGCCAGCCTGTGCCATGCTGCTGGCCAAGATGCTGCAGGATGCTGGTGCTCCAGATGGGACACTCAACGTCATCCACGGCCAGCATGCAGGTATGATTTGGTCACTCTGACCTTTAGAAGGTATTGTTTTGGGTCTGAATCTACCTGTAGAATACTAGAGAGACAGAATGTGCTTGTATCACTTAGAGCAAATGTATAAAGAATAAGTGAGATGTCCACTTAACAACACAGACTTGTAGAATCCTTGGGTCGAAAGGTAGTGCCAATTAAACATAAAACTTCATGGTAAAATTACTCTTGTTGCACAGTGACTTAGACTTTTTTTTGACACCCAGTGTTATACAATCCTCTGCTTCTTCTCAACTCAACAATTCTTCTGATGTTTTGTTTTTTTTTTTTAGATTTTTCCTCACCATGTTTTCTTATGTAGTTAAAAGTAACAAAACATGTTTTTTATCAAATACCCCATAATTCAACATTCAGGTAGAGCCTAAACAGTTCATTGAATAATTGATTGGTATAATCCATTGGTTGGCAGCAGAAAAAAAATCTGCAAATACTAAAGTGAACAATTACTTACTCTAATCTCCTTTCAAGCAAAATTACTCAACATTTGATGAGTTCAGCTTCTTCAAAGTGTTGCTGACTTTCCTTATCTCTTATGATGGCAAACTTTGGCCATTACAAGACAATAAATGATTTCTTTTCAGCTTTTTGAATTTGTAAATTACATTTTACACTTTTTCCAGAAATATGTTTTAAAAAAATTCACCAATTAATCTACAAAATATTTGGCAGATTAATCAATAATAAAATTTAAAAAAACATTAGTTGCAGCGTTACAGGAAGTTGCAGGAATTGCAGGAAAAAAACTAACTTTTAGGACAGATATTTGAAATTAGAACCATCACAAACTGAAAAGTGCAAGGTCTTTAAACGTCTTATGAAGTAGTGGTGTGAAAGAGCAAGTTAATCTAAAGAATTTTGATTCTTTAGCAATTCTACAAATCTTCTGTTGTTTTTATTGCTGATAAGAATTTATAAAAAAGACAATTTCTTATTTATCTCTAAATTATATAATTGGCTCATTATCTCACCAAGTAATAAATGCTTAATATTGTAGTACCACATAGTCCTTGAAATATGAGTTTTGATTATTTGGTTGATTTTAGACACACAACTGTCTTTTTGCCACAGCTGTGAATTTCATCTGTGATCATCCGGCAATCAAGGCAATCAGTTTTGTTGGCTCAAATCAAGCTGGCGAGTATATTTACGAGAGGGGATCTAAAAATGGCAAGAGGGTCCAATCGAACATGGTGAGTAGCAATGATGAAGCATCACAGGTGTTACGTCTGACACTGGTGTAAATGTCCAGAAGGGGGCAGCATTGCCCAACAGATCCTTGACCCTTAGTGCTTCTCCTCACTGCCAGCTGTACAGACTAAAGAGCATGCCTAACGGATTGCAGCTGTGTATCACTGGTGAGGAGCCAGAATGTGAATTATAAATGTTTCATGTATTTATTTTGATGCGTGTCCATCCATCCCATATGGTCTTAAATGTGGAGCAAGTTACTATATAAAATTTGTAGGTCGTTTGTATATGCAATCCCCTGATATGCACTTACTTGTGAGTAACCAGTTGCTGTAATGTGGGGATCAAACAGCAAAGGGCCAACCACTTCTCATGTATAACAGGGAGCCAAGAACCATGGTGTGGTGATGCCCGATGCCAACAAGGAGAACACTCTGAACCAGCTTGTGGGTGCAGCGTTCGGGGCAGCAGGACAGCGCTGCATGGCTCTGTCCACAGCCATCCTAGTGGGCGAGGCACGCAGCTGGCTGCCGGAGCTGGTGGAGCGAGCCAAGGCACTGCGCGTAAACGCAGGTACTGCACCCCATCACCCCGCCCTTTACCTCCGTTTCTCTTGAGACCCCCGTAGCCTTTCGGTATAGGGATCTCGGGGCCACCCACATCGCCCTAACCACACCTTTCGCTTTTTGCCCTGTTGTAACTTCACATTTGAGTCAGCTGGGAGCGAGGGTTTGTTGAGTCAGCCATGCTGCAAATTTGTGGCCAGATCTGCGGCCCAGACCTAAATAGCTGTTCGGAGCATCAAATCCTTTTAGAAAGGAAGTTGATGTGAAGGAAAATAGAGAATGATTCCCCCCATTTGCAGTGACATGAACTCTAATTAGTGCAGTAAACAGGAAACCCCTAAGTATCCATTTTTGAGGGAGTGCCTCAAGGTGCCCCTCGTCCTGGCTTTTGTTTGCAGCATATGATGTATTTGAACGTCAGTGCCCTTAATTTGCTCTCACATCATGCAAGTGCCACAGTACGTAACCTCACAGCTAATTGTTGTTGGGGCCTTGCTAGGTGACCAGCCTGGTGCAGATGTTGGGCCTCTGATTTCCCCCCAGGCCAAGGAGAGAGTCTGCAGTCTGATCCAGAGTGGAGTGGATGAGGGAGCTAAGCTGCTTCTGGATGGCCGAAATGTCAACGTCAAGGGTTATGAGAAGGGCAACTTCGTGGGTCCCACCATCATCAGCAGTGTCACGGTACGTTTTTAATATCTTTCTGTGCACACATGTATTTGCATGCATGTACCATGTAAGAACAAGACAAAACCTTAACTGCCATTAAAAGTGTCCACTTTTGGGCTCTCACAGCCTCAGATGAAGTGCTACACTGAAGAGATCTTCGGGCCCGTGTTGGTTGTTCTGGAGGCAGAAACTCTGGATGATGCAATCACTATGATTAACAGGAACCCCTATGGCAACGGCACAGCTATCTTCACCACAAATGGCGCCACTGCGCGCAAATACACACACGAGGTGGACGTTGGCCAGGTGAGTGGCTACAGCCTCCATATGTGTTCCTTTGTGTATGGAGAAAGGAGACATTCACATCCTTCTGTCATGTTCACTCAACACCTCAAACACTGAGAACATCACATTTCTGTTAAAAAAAAAACAAAAAAACAACCTCCAAACACATTAAAAACAATTATTTTCCATGTCAAGTATAGCCTTGTTTGCCCGTAAGCTAAAATAAACACACACGGCAACCCCCTTCCCTCCACTTCCTCACCGGTCGAACTACATATAGCTACAGCAAATATGTGTCTGTTAAATTAAAACAGGGGGACATAGAAACATTTTTCTGGATAGTACTCGAGGAGGGAAATCTTAAATTTAACTCAAGGGATTCCTAGGGTCCTGTTCAAGTTAAAGCATAAACATGGCTAGCCTTTACCCTGTTTGTTTGCCTGTGGAGATTTAGTTATGCCCTGTGTTTGCTGTTCACATGTTTGGGAATGCTCTGCCGGCCATGTGCTGTTCTCCTCTCCAAACCTCGATGCAACAAACATCTACTTTTCCTTTTTTTTTTGGTCCCTCCCTGCACCTTTGCCAAATGGCCATAGTGTGTCCAAACTTATTCCTGCCATTTCAAACAATCATAACCAACATTGCCATGCCACTATTGCCTTCATAACAAAAGGTTTTGTTTGGTTTTTTGTTTATCTTCCTTTTTCATATGCTTTAAAGTTGCAATATAAGCTGCCAGTTTAGCTTTGTTTGGTGCGATCATGTAAGCTTGTTTTCTAAACAGCATGGATAGACCACATCTCTCATCAGCCGCATCTTTCTCATCCTAGCAATTTTAGGATTCAGGGGAATTGTTTTACAAAGCTTCCACTTACGGAAATTAAAGGGAAAAATGCTTTTCTGCAGGTTGGAGTCAATGTACCCATCCCTGTTCCACTGCCTATGTTCTCCTTCACTGGATCAAGAGGATCCTTCAGAGGAGACATGAACTTCTATGGAAAACAAGTATGAAAAACAACAAAAATCAAATGCATCCTATTGTTGCTGGTATAATAAAAGCACACGTGTACCATTATTCAGTTCTGATATCAATGTTTTATTTTCTCATCAGGGCATCCAGTTTTACACACAAATCAAAACTGTAACCTCACAATGGAAAGCTGAAGATGCCACCTTGAAAAGTCCTGCAGTCACCATGCCTACTATGGGACGTTAAACACTCATCGAAGTGCCGCTGTTCAGTCAGAAACTAGAAGACAGAGATGCCCTTTATAAAGACTTTGTATTAGGTGTGTATGTATAGATACTGTAAATGTAAACCACTGTGGCCAAGATTTTAACTATGCAAAAGATCTGTGTACAGCTGAGGCAATGTTAATGGATCAATGTCAGTTCCTCAAATACAACAACTATATTAAAACACATGTACGTATTCTTAATATACACAGTATAATTTACATAAACATTCTGCATTATATTTCTGTGACCCACCTTCCAATGATTGTTTAGAAATCTTCTGCATTATCTAGTGCATATGTCTGTATCAGCACTCACAAAGTTATTTTGTCTTTAGAGAGCAGATCTTTTAAATTTGTTGTGACAGAATTCAAACAAGCCTCTTAGATGAAAGAGAATCCTTGAAGGCCATACATGTGCATGCATGGTCAGATGCTCATGAAAAACACAAACAACTTGTATTGTGTTATGCTTATGATTGAAATTGTGGGAAGCCTAGCAGAGGAAAACAATTCAGAGCGTGATGTTCAATGTAGAGGGTACACAGAGGTCATGTGGTGTGCACTTCGGGCAAGCTGTTTGGGTTCGAGGGCAGATCGGGCTCAGGCGCCTGGGTGATGAAGGTTGCTGGCGAGAGCTCCTCCCTAATTCTGGAAGACAGTCATTTTTATGCAACACACAAATGCAACTGTCTAATAAATCATATGTAGGCACTCACATTCTCACAGTTGATGCATTTTCAGCTATACATGGAATGTGGGAGCAATAAATCTGCAAAAGGATTCATAATTGCAAGGATGAGGAGCAACTTTAATTCTCGCACATTTTTTTCCTCAGTGTCTTACCCGGCAGCATCGCTGTCAATTAGATTCTCCTTTTCGGAAGAGGCTGACAGAGCCAGATGTTTGCTGGCTTTCCTACCAGGAAAACATAGAGATGCAGTTTAATTAGCAGTTAAATCAGTTAATGAAAAGTCATGCTTTAGCAGATTGATGTCTATGCACTCAGGCCTGCAGCCTGTCTTGTGAAGGGGTTACTCTGGGTCAACACAATGCACACTGTCTCGGATAACCGACTCTCTCTCGAGTCACCGAATGTTCTGTGTTATTCTGCTGGACTAGGTGCCAGACCACTGTTAACATGAATATATCTCCTGCCTGCCATACCCCCATATTCAGATCCCCTGCACACATCTTTCTGAAAATCATGTTACCAGCTGCTCTCTGACCACAAGCGTTCAAAGAACAAAATAAACTGCTGGTGCACATGAAGAGGGGCCAATAGGCTGAAAGCAAATCGACGTGACCAGATGTTTGTTTCCAAGCACACGACTCTGTGGCTGGGCCTATTTTTACTATTGTGCCCAGACTCTTTCTTCATTCTTTTTAAGAATCTGGATGGAAAAGAAAATTGGTTGAAGCCTAACTGATGTTTTATGGTATCCTCTTCTGCTGAGAAAATGGCTGTTTAAAACATTAGAAAGAGGGAGGAGTCACCAGAAGTTCAGCCTGAACCACTGCTTGGTGTCGCTTGCACTTTGTTGTTTAGAGGTAATACATCCAGAAGTCTGAGTCCATTTTCAAGGATTACGAGTGGGTTACGGAGTATTATTAAGGATGATGTCAGTGAGTGATAAACGAGCAACCAGCCAGTCTTTTGCTAAGACAAACATTATACAATCATTGGGAAGTTTTATTACCTTTCCTTCTGCCTGTTCATTTTAGCAAAGAGGAGCTCGAGCACTTGTTCCTTCTGCTCCCAAGTGAGATCTGAGATTTCAACTTGGCTGCCTGGTTGATGAGTCCTTAATAACAGATAGATCAAATTAAACTTAATGTAAATCTCTACTAGTGAATAAATTGTCACATGCATAGGCCATATTATAATCAACCACGTGGAATGTAACAGTTCGATGACACTGAGTGTACTAAATGTCACTTAGTGCTAATGTACATCAGAAGTGAAAATTATCTTAAAGACGCACACAGTTGTATAAGTCATGGAAATGATAGGAGATGGACCTACCACCTTGCAGCTGCCTCCATGTCTGAATGGACACAGTTGGTACTGTGGGGGCTTTTGTGAAAGGTGCGGATGGGTGGGAACTTTGTCTTTCCTGCTGTCGCTTCTCTCAGCCTCCAGCGATATGCCTGTACTGCCTCCTTTTTGTACTTCAGCCTGCTGGTAGTGATCTCCTGCTTCACTTGAACCAGGGCCTCATGAAAGAACTGCTCCAGCTCTGTGCGCTGCTCTACAATGGTGCTTGCTAGCCCCTTGATGTGCCCTAGCTCTCTCTCCCGCATTGCAAGCACTTTCTGCAGCTTCTCCAGCTCGACCTGGCTTGCCTGAATGCTTATCAGGGACGTTTTTTCCTTCTCCTTCTCCTGCTCAGTTTCTGCAGCTTTAAGCTCTAAAGCTCGCTCCAGGGAAGCTACCTTGGCCTTCAGATTAGACAGCTCCTCTTTTTGGGCTTCCATCTGAGCTGTGTTCTTCTTTACAATCAACTCAAACGTATTCTGAACAAGAAGGCAGAAGAGCAAAGTAATAACAGGCTGAGGACACTGATGCTAACTTTGTAGAATCATTCCATTTACAGGCCAATATAGAACAGATAATGATTTGTGTGCTAGCCTGCACTGCTGAGTGAGTGGCCAGAGCTTGAACAAGGTGGATTTACTCCCTTGATTTACTGTCCTCATCAGAGGTTAGATTAATGTGCCCAATATTTATTTGTCTTACAGACTCAGTGCCAGAAAACTGCAAAGGAAAAGCCACTAAATTTGAGCCCATACACCAGTGGAAACTCACCGCAACCACTGACCACTGAGAGGCTGGGTAGTAGTCAGGAGGCGGGGGGTAGGAATGGGACCACAAGCAAAATACACAAGGTCAGCACAAGTAAACAAAACAAGGGGAAAAACCACCTGAAATATATTCTGCACAGATCTGACAAGTGTTTCATAACTGCAATGATTGAGAGGGACTTTATGGAGATGAATGGTCTCCCACCAACAAATGCAAGTACCTAATAGACACACTGCTGTTTACTGTCCTATGGTTCAAACATACCTTGTCCAATGCCAGGGACGCATTTTCCTTAGCCAATGAGTTTGTCAATTCCTCCAGGTCCTCTGCCGCCTTCATGTGATATTTTAGTGCTTCATTAAGGCGGACGTTCTCCTTAAACACTGAACGTGAGACATCGTCCAACTGCCTAAATAGTTTACAGGATACACAAAAAAAGAAAGCCACAAAGAATTTGAAAATATCTACATGATACTTAATTACATGCCAGATGTCATTTGTACACACCGAAGGTTTATTTAACCTGCATTTAGTGTTCCAAGTTGAATAAGACAATTGCTCAGAGAGTTTATGGGTTAAGGCTTTAAAGTGAGGTACATATACATTTTTGCTCCCAGTTTCAAGATTCCCTCACAGTAAACTGAATTTACTAGGTCATTGTGCTTGACTTTTAAAGACAAAGTGGGTTCAAAAATAAAATCAATTACTGACACTATAACCAAACCAACAGGACCACACTAGTATCAATGTTGATGTTTTATGAGCTCTAAAACACAACTAAACATAGCAGGGGTAAAATATATGTCTTATGGCCTCAAAAGTAATAAACTATGGTCTTCCACATGCTGCATGATGTTCTGGAGCAGCTGAAGATGTGATCGTTGGCTTTGATGATTTACAGTATCTGAACGTGACCCAGCAGTGTGGTCAAGAAAAAAAATACTACTTCTTATTCTATACATCTATATACTTCTTATATTTATATAGGTCTTATATACTTATGTACATTTACACTCCTGTGAATAAATTATTTTTCTATGCATACTCAGCACCTCGAATAGCAAACTATGAATGAAAATTAAAATGTAAAGGGATGGTGGAAACACACATACACACTCACAAAATGGCGTCATTGTGGGCCTTCTCCACCACCAGGGCGATCTTTTGCTCAGCTTCCCTCTCCAGGCGAGCCTACAGACAAATCACAAAGACTCACTTGATGTTCTTTGTGGGGCTTTACCAGCTACTTGCTAAACATTTTTCTACATCTGTCCAGGAAAAGGGGGGCAGGTCTCCAAAACCAACTAATGTCTAATAGTTGTTATGATTATTGGATTTTATTTATTATTATTTTTTTGCTTTGTTTTGCAAGTTTCTCTCCTTATGTGTCAGGTTTTTAAAAAATCATTATTTTTCCCACTGTTGTGACTGCCTTTTGTGTTTCACCTGGAGCACAAATTTTGTTATTTATTTTAATACTCTCATGTACTTAAATGGAAAGTGGAATGGACTTTGGGAGGAGGTACAATAACCCAGAACCTTAGCTGCTCTTTTCCCCAGTCGAGATCCTTTCTATTTTTGCATCACGGGTCCAAGCTGACATCTCATCTGTTCCTAACCCAGTGCCTAAGTTGGGGGTTCTGGTCAATGTCTAATCTGTTCCTGAATTGATGGGTTCCTAACAATGTCTCGTCTCTCACTGAGATGAGGGGACCCTGCCAATATCTTGTAAATTATTGAGTCAGTGGTCAGCCCAACCGTTCTCCAGAGATCCAGCTGACATCTGCTCCTAGTTCTAAGTCTGTTGTTGGGCTAATACCTGCTGCTAAATTGCAGCAGACTTTTGTGCCCGTGCTACAGCATCCCTCTGTTCATTCACCAGTGGCCGTGCTAGCCTCTGAGCCATCTGCCTCCAACTCTGCTGTCCTATCACAGGCTTGTCTTTCAGTTGCCCCATTGCCCGTCTCCAGACATGAGATCTTTTTCACTATGATTCCACCTTGTTAGTAGTTATTAATCTTCCAAAAAGATCAGATATGTATAGGAGATTCCTTTGGGACTTGACGCTACCTTTTCTTCAAAGAATTTTGACTCCATTTTGTTTAGGTTTTCCCTGTGTTCCTTATCAGCAACATCCATGCTTTCTCTAATCTACAAAATAACAAGGTCATGGTTATTGGTAGCAGTAGAATTTTGACAAAAAACAAGCATTTTTTAACAGGAATTCATCTTATACTGCGTTTTTATTTCCCCTCACATCACTGAGCTCCTGCTCCATCTGGGCCTTTCTCTTCTCAAACTCCTTAATTTTCTTCATCCCGTCCTTGATCATGTTGAAGTCACTGGACCTCTTTCTGAACAGTTCCTTCATCTCATTGATTTGAAGTGTGTAATCTTTGACCTGTCAAAGCAAAACATATAATTACGAATGAAAAACATTTTTCTTGTTAAATTCATGGCTCTAAAAAAATGCAATCTTTCAGCTATATACTGGAGCTGCTGCAAAGTTCCCACAAGTGCAGCTTGTGGAAAAAGATTTTTATACAAAGTTAACACAGGCCATACTGTTTTTCAAACCAAATTCAGCACAGATCAGTCAGACTAAATGCCTCAAGATGCTACTTTGGAAAAGCCAGTCTGAGCAAAAATGTGACAAAATGACCAAAGTCATGAGAGACTAGCAAAACACGCACCCACAAACATGTACATGACGACTAAATGAGAGGCTATCAACCATTTGATTACAACTTTAGGCCTAATTGTAATTCTTCACAATACTCTGTATACGTTCATCTACATCAATGCACCAATCTCCAGTATTTATTTATTTAAGTTCGTTTGCAGCATTTGCGTAAAAGAGATCTGTGTTGCATGCATCTGTCTTGTCCTTATGCCAAGCAGAAACTCCAGTTGGAAAAGTTTTAATAGAATAATTATTTGGCTGACTGAACCTCTTAACAATCAAGTTTCATCATCTCAATCCTTAGACAAAAGCCAGGGCATACATTTTCCCTGAGTGCCTTTGATGGAATACTTTCCGTTAGCTAAGTTAGTTCAAAGTCAGATGAAGCATTTAATAAACTCACAGTGAGAAAATGGTTGTGAACAGCATGTCCTGCAGTCACATCTTTAGAATCAGCCACACACTGCTAATTTTTTTTTCCAAAACTGGACATATGTGACAGATCCATACATGTCTAAAATAAGGATGTTTTAAGTTGGTCCAGACCAGGCCTCTTTTAACCTTCGTCAGAATCTTATTGGACTCCATTTTACCAGCATAAAGTAAGAGCTGGAAGATGGAAAACAGCTGCAAGTGAAAGAAGTAAAAGGTTTTTTTGTACCCTTTTTGTCTAGTAAAGCCACTTAAATTTTGTCATGTCAGTTTGATAGCTTGATCTTAACTACAAGCAGCAGAGGTCAAAAAGGATTAAGGGAGTCAAAAATAAGTTCCTTTGGTGTGTGTTATGTAACTAAAAATGGCGTTTTAGAAAAAGGGGATGACTGGATGGTTAACACATCAAGAACAATGGTGTGTCTGCCTATTCCCAACCAAATTATGTTGGCTTTTTTTTCTTCTGTGGTCACTGACATAAATAAAAATAACATTAGACCATGTAACTTGAAATTTGAGGGTTTGTTTTTTTGTTTCATGGTCGCTTTGTTTGGTTTATGTTTTCTTGCACAATAAATGACAACATAATTACACACAAGACAGCTGTTAAGACACAACTCAGCACATTTTTGAGATGCAACAGGTTCGAGTTGCACTAAATAAATCATTTTGTGTATATTCTACTGTAACCATATTAGCTTTGTGTGTGCTTTGTGGGCTAAAAATGAACGCTGCGGTTTTTTTTCTTGTGGTTGTGTTTCAAGATGAACTCACCAGTTTGTTTTGCTCCTCACGTGCAACTGCGTCTTGACTTTTGATGCTGTTCTGCAGCACATTGATCTGTTGTGATAAAAAATAATGGGCAAATTGTCTAAGTTTTTTAATCAATTACCGTGTGAATGTACACACACATAAACTTCAAAACAAACAAGCATACCTTTTCCTCCTTAGCTGCATCTTGTTTCTTCAGAAAGCTAATTACATCAATTGTATCTTTCTCCGCGCGATACAATTGATTGGTGAGCTCGTCGTTTGCGCGTGCCAACTTGCGGCTGGTCTCACGACACTGCGCGAGCGACTGGTCGGTGATCTGTAACCTCAGCTCCCAAAGGGCAGCGTTAGCCTTGGCCTTCTCCGCGTCCGTCTCTTTATCCGTTTTAGTCTCCTGTTTCCCATCCTTTTTTCCTTTCCTGTAACGTAGTAATGCAAAGTGTAACTAGTTCGTTTCCGTTTGAAAGTTAAAGCGGTAAAAACAAGAAAGTAGTGCACTTACCCGGCTTTTGCCTTCTTTACTTTCGTGGCTTTCTTCTTCGGCATAACTGTTGTTTTAGTTTTATCTAAATGCTACACAAATCAGTCAGTTGCTGCTTGAAGTAGAGGAAGTTGGATGGTAAATATCCCTGTACTTTTACAGTTTTGCTAACTGTAACGGTAGCAAGCTCCCGAGCAACCTGCTGTGGATGTTTGTGTAGCACTGTTGCCATGACGCTGTAACCGGAAAAGGTCCAGTTTCTCTGCTACAGGACCTTTGGTACCCCATGTACATCTATATTACATTAAGTATACATAACCTCATTCGAGCTTCTTTGCAAGACATTGTATGAAAATTCTGATATGGCATTTGAACATATTTATGTCTGAAATACATTTTTACTGTCTATAAAAAGTACAGCTTACTATCGTTAGCCATGACATCAAGTGCGTAAATATAGACACAGTGCAAGTAATGCAGTGGCACTATTGCCCCTGGGGTGTGGGGGCGTACAGAGCCGCCCTTCAGCAATGAGTTTGGTGGAAAACAGGCCCTTGCATGTGATACTAATTGCCACTTCAGTCATGACTTTCAAAACAACAGACAATAGAACAGGAGTAGAGGGTAGCAAAGCTCAATTGTATTAAATGAGACTAAATTTGATTACTGTGCCTTTTCTGTCAGCAGTTCTCAGTATACAAAGACCTGCCTCATATGAGCAATGCAACAGTTTCATTAGTATCTGCGCTGCCCTAAGCAGTGTTTCAACAACCATGCAGCGGGTAAGTTTGGGCGCATCATACTTGCATACACTGGGACCCATTGTAACTACATTACACTACTGCATGAGGTCCTTGTAAAATTTAATTTAGTCGCCTTAAAACACAATAGAAACATAATTGCTTGTAGACTGATAGACAGATAGTGAAACTGCAGCATTTTAGCAGCCGAGTGACACATGTATCATAAAACAAAACAACAGAAGGACACAGAAAGGTACATGAATATGATATTATAAAAACAATAGAAACCACAAACTAAACTTACTCCAAAACTATGAATTGTATAGGTGAGTGTTGAAAATAATTGTTAATATATAGATTGGCCTCAGAGGGTTGTGCGCAAGTATTTAAAATAGAGGAATGTTTATACAGATAAGAAAGCTGCAGAGATCAACAGTAAGTTACCATATGATAATCATAAATATTGTGGGAAAAAGATGACAGCACAAAGATTTGATTGTATCTTTAATCACAAAATAAATGCATCACCTATATTTTTTGCATCCTTACATTGTGATATTAAGTGTTATCTTTTCTAGTTTTAAAGACTGCATTACAGTAAAGTGATGCAATTTTCTGAACCAAACAGACTGCTCTAGCTGTTCTAATATTTGCCTTTATCCTGAGTCATTATATCCACACTGTGTCCACATTATTAATCAAAATGACATTATATTTCTGTTTTGTGTATGCACCAATAGTTGTTTCTATAATACTGTCAAAAATTTTATATTGAGGTACTTATTCAAAAGCCTTGTGATATTTCATTTTGCTTTTTCAAAATTAATAATCACAGAATGGTCACAGTCACGCATTTATCAAGTTTATCTCAATCTGTAAAATCGCCAATAGCTGAATGTGACGATGGTAATTACTTTTATTCACAATCAGTTCTTGGTTCAGTAATTTTTGGTTGTATTTTTTGTCCTTGTGCAAGAGACCACTTGTGAGCCTCTATGTAAATAAATGTTTTAAGTAATCCACCACTTTTGAATAGAGTTATGAGATTTGGTCTGTGCCAGAGCAGTGTTTGTTCTGCTCAACAGCCCCTAAAGTGATACAGAATAACTGGGCTCCTCACATGTCTTAAAATTACGATCTTCTATTGCTGGCCTCTATCAAACAAGATCTGTTTACACATACCACATGATGACATGAGATACGTTTGGCTCGTGTCAGCAGTATTGTCCATGTTGTCTTGAAAAGATCCATGTGTTGCTCCCTGCCCATCCCCACTGTTGTTTTTTGCTGGATATGGGAAAACCACTAAAAACAACATAAACGCAGTTGGCTTACATCTCCGAAGAACCTCATCCAAAAGAAACAATGTAAAGTTAGAGCAGGTCATAATTCCAGCTCTAAACCACTGAATTATCTCCATTATCTTGTTTAGCTTTCCACAGGAGCCTGAGAATGTCCAGTGCAGATTATTCATCAAACAAAAAAGTAGATATCGCAAAAGTGTTGGGTGTAGCCACTGTTAACTGAATCATATAGGGTCGCTCTCTGCTCTGGCATCATGAACACAGTTTGAAGACTAAATTTAAAGGTAATTACTATGACAGTGAGGAGAGAAAACTGAAATAACCCTGAGCCTTTCAAAGCTGTCATTATCATTGGAATTGTAATGACAAGGTTTGGGTCTCTTCAATGGACTTTTTGGGGTAGGACACCCACAAACATGACATTCCTGAGGGCAACATTCAGCATATTAATGATATATTGCACAGACAGATTACAAAGCTGGGGTCCCTTCACATGCTTTACAGTTCCAGTTAACTTGAAACAGAATACCATAAGTTGTATTGAAACTACCTCTTCTTTAAAACATTGTAATGTGCAGTGTCATGCTACAGAGGAGACTTTAGACACAGTTTATATTATAGCTTTGCATATTTGAATGACATCCTAGCATGATTCGGCAGCCTTCAGATTTTTCACAAGATATTATTCTGTTTGTTGCATGTTTATTTGGGGTGAATATTTTTAAAAATTCTTTTTTAAAATCTAAATGTGTGTGAAAAGTTGTTTGAAGGGAACTTCCTACTACATCACATTAAAATGATAATAAAAGAACGTAGGTGTGTGTTTCAAGCAAAACATATGATTCATGCATCAGATGGCCTAAGGTGGATTGCAGCTGTCCAAACACCGAAAGATACCCATAAGAATTGCTACATCAACCACAGGATGTGTCTGAACAGTAACAGCAAGAAAATATTTAACAATGATTTCAAAATGAAAGCAAACCAGACAAAACATGACCTTTTTAATTCTGATTGGACGCCTTTATCCGGGGTTTATGAGTCACATTATCACACTGTTAACATGCAACCAAGACATCTATGGGCACAAGTCAGCGAGAGGTCCTGCACATGTATGCTTTGATAGGGGCGAACGACCATTCTGGTGAGCCACAGGATTGAAAGAAGTAGCCACAGTATTTAGAAAAAAGGAAGGAGGAAAGAAAGTCCAATATTTTTAGTCCAAATTACAACGTTGGAACAGTGCTTTGCACAGTCGAGTGTCCTGGGAGTGGAATGGCATGATGGGTGAAACCTGGTGCCAAGCCCCACCCTCCCCACATTGTCCTCTCGGTGGACTTCCCGCACTCTCATGTGCCCATCTACAGGACCTCTGCCCTCCCCTTACCCTCCTCGCTGAGCTGGCCAACAGCTCATTTTGTGCCTTAGTCGCCCTCTGTATGAGGTGAGGTGAAACAGTCTCATTTGAGCACATGTCAAGCTAGGGTTGGGGCAGGGTCAGTTCCTCAGGAATGCCTCAATTGCTAGACTACCAGCGCCTTCTGTTTCAGATCTCAGTCCTTTTTTCTGTTGATACAAAGTGGGTGGAAAATATCACAGCTGGTTACAAATCTCAGTTCATGTAAGGTCTCTGAGTCTGTCTCTGTGCTCCACTGCTGTGGGATACCCTTGATGCCTCTGCATCCCGCACTCTGAACATTACACGAGAACGCATTAGCTGATACACTACAGCATGGCTTATGATGCCATGCCAGCCACCCACCTAAAATAGAGAAACAGCCACTCATGCTTTTCATGCATTCTCTCGTGAAACGTGCCCTGCTGCCCAAATATTTTTCCCTTGGAAAGCTTGTGGTTAACACAGGGATGAGTGGGAGTGAGATGATTGCTAACATTCTTTTAACTTTAATGCCAGCTGGAGTGCAGGTCACATTTGCATTTTTAAGGTTGGTGAGAGGGTTGCATTAGATTTAATGTGGTGATTATTGTTGGATCATGATGAGGAGGTTAAAGGAATGTTTTTAATTCATGAATGATTCATTCCAGCTACTGAACGTGATTTAGTCGAGGTATAAATACCTAATAAAACAAACCAAAATCCCTTTGACCCACAGTATATATTGAAACAGGCCTGGAATAGGAGTTGGAGTTTGTTTAATATATTACAGAGGAGTACCAAGTTAAAATGAGTAAAACTAATCACTACTGTCTTGGTAAAAAGAAAATCAAATTATTTAAGTGTCTACTTTTTTAAATTTGCAATTTTTAATAAAAAAAAATTACAGATGTGCCTTCATAACTACCTAATAGGAACTTGCACTAGAGCGCTGGTGAAGTTGTGAGAGTCCAAAGAGTTGCAGGGTGAAGGAATTTTTGAGGCAAGTTACTATGTAAGTCTTAAATGCACCTATAAAAAGTATTTTAAAACCATTTCGTTTGGGCTTTTTCACTGTGAGCCATTCATTTTGACTTCTTCATAAACCCCTTTCTCTTTTCGCAAGGGATTTTTTTGGCTCCAGAATAACCAGTAAAGATGAGGAGGGGAAAAACATGACCAAAAATAATCCTTGTCCTCCTCCTCCCAAGAGAGAGAGAAAAAAAGGAAATGCTGTTGGTAGGCAGGTAGTTGGTCCCTGGCTCAGCTCACAGGAGGGGGGACTCCTGTTGGAGTTGGGATGGACTGTCACAGGATTGGTGGATGGCTGCTCTCGCTATGGCCCAAAGCCAAGCCCTTATGTCTTATATACAGTAAACAGATGACCGGACAGTCCTGAGTGTGCATCGCATCCACTCTGCCTCTCTCCATCTTCTCTCCGTGGCCCCTGTCAATCTCTCACTCCATCATCCACCAGCTCTTCCTTTTCCCCTGCTTTACTTTCTTGAGTTTAACTCTTCTCCTCGGCCGTGAAAACAATGGCAGCGCCGAACTTGCTTCTCACTCTCTCCGTGTGGCTTCTGGCTGGGAGCCTCTTAACGGAGGCAACTTACTACCGGCACCACCGCTACATCCCCCACTTTTACCGCTACCGGGAGCACTCCGCCAACACGGAAAACCTCCTCCCTGATGTCTCCAACCCGAAGCCCGAAGTTGCGCAGCCCGGCGTGCCGACCTACCCCGTGATCCCCGAGGTGTTTCACCCAGTACCCGAGGTCATCCACCCCTTACCGGAGGCTATCCACCCGGTGCCCGAAGTCGTGCACCCTGCACCTGAGCCTTACTACCCATCGGAAGTCTACCAGCCGGTGGCTGAAGCCTCCTCCCCTGTCACCATGAACCGAATTTTCCACGGGATCATGTTTGATGCAGGGAGCACAGGCAGCAGGATCCACATCTACAAGTTTATCCAGAAAGACCCTGGTGAGCGCACGCGTCTCCCTCCCTCCCTCTCTCTCGCTCTCCTTTTCTCTCTCTCTGTAAACCAATAGTAAGACTCTGCACATGCTGCTGGCTCCCACTCTGTCTGCTTGCTGTTAGGTCATTCACTGTGTGGTGTAAGGACAAACATGCACCAGCATGGTGAATGGGCAATACAGCTTTTTAAAGTAGCTGAGTTGGACTTTTAATTTGCCTGTCTGACTCAAAGGTGTAGGAAGCAGACCAAAACTGAATCAGAATGTAGGTGAGGTGCTGCAGTCTAAATATCATGAGCTGTAAAAGAAAAACCATGCAATTACAAGTACTGAAGTTTCTATTTTATTCACATAATATCATACACTGTACTGTGCTTTGGTTATGATTTGACCTGTTCACTGACTTTGTTATAGTTGAGCTGCCAGTCCTGGACAATGAAATTTACCATGCAGTAAAGCCTGGACTGTCTGCTTATAAGGACAACCCAGAGGAGGTATGTGTGCCTGTTTACACCATCACTTGTTATGAATTATTAGGTGTATTAGGGAGTTGTTCAAATTCCGCAAATTACCAAACCACTGGGATTTTCTTTGGGTTGGGTTCATGAGATGTAAACACTGTGTAATTAAAAAAAATACCTCCTTGTGATGATGTCACTGTTGCCCACCCCTGTCTGCTGTATTTACCTACCTTTGAGTTACATGTTTTTTTTAAAGCCTTTGATTGCCAATTAAATTTTTTAGCTCAATTATGAGATATCTCCTCTGATGACTGTACTGCCTCCTCTACAGGGCGGCAACACCATCCGGCAGTTGCTGAAGATTGCAAAGAAAGCAGTTCCAGAGGGGGACTGGAGGAGTACTCCCGTTATCCTGAAGGCCACAGCAGGTCTGCGCCTGCTCCCTGAAGACAAGGCCAGTGCTCTTCTGAAGGAGGTGAGGCACATTTTCTCTCTACCCTCAGACAGTTTGGCACAAACACCACCCGCCCCGCCAGGGAGCGGGATGAGAAACCACTAAGTACTTACAAGTGTCACTGAAAAAAAAGGCAGCAAGTCTGCCCATTTGGTGGCCGTCATGTTGCAAAAAAACAGCTGTTGTGGGATTGTGTGGAGTAACCATATTTGTCATTTAAAGTATTAAATCTAGGCAACTGTTCCAGCCATGCTTGTGGTTATCTGTCACTCTGAAACAGAACAGACACAGTTTGTCATCTGGAGCCTAAATGTTAACAACAGCAGAATATTTGAGCATTTAGTCTTCTCTGGTATTATTTTATTGGTTTAACACATGTTTATTCAATAATTGTATTAATTAATGGTATTATTTCTTTTTCACAGGTGCGAAAGGTGTTTGATGAATCCCCTTTCTTTATGCCAAACAACAGTGTTTCCATCATGAATGGAGCAAATGAAGGTAGGTTAATTTTTAATGCCCTATAACCAAAATACTTTATATAGTACACAAAACATATGTCTATTAGGTTAATAGTTACAATTTTTGTCAGAGATATTGTCTGATCAGGTGTTTTTACTGCCTCATTTACCGGCCATGTATCAAACAAAGCTGCTCTCGTAATTCTTTTACAAGAGGTCTGTTACTACCTCATCAGACGAATTAATATGCCAGCGTGAGTTGCCGCCCCACGCCCAATAATTTAGTGCGATCCTCCACATCACTCGTTAAGACACCCTCACGATGTTATGTTTCATCATATTGTATGTGCCGTTCATTATCCACATTTTATGAGCGCAATAACTTGACATCTGAGACAATTGTAATTACCTGGGCTGGTCTGCAATCCTGTGTGTCAGTTACTCCAACTCTGCTATTTTAATATCAGCTTCGTGAGGGAGAGTTGGACTGAAACTTATCCTCAGTTTATTATAGTGTTCCAGCACATTCAAATGTGAACTAATGCAGACATTTTCACCCATGTGCTGTTTTAGGAGTCCTTGCCTGGGTCACAGTGAACTTCCTTACAGGTAAGACATTGCTTGTGTTTTGCTATGGTGGTGTTAGCGGTCAGGAGGCTCATATCTGAGGCTCCAGTGTACACAGAAGCATGGCAGTGAAAGACTCTTGTCTCCTGTCTGAGGTTATGAGTTTGAATCACTGGCCCCAAACTTGTTGCAAAAACAAGCAATATTTCCTTGTTTTTTTTCACACTGCTGTGGCGCCATCAAATTTATTCTAACCAACAATGTAAAGCTTCAAACCAAAAAGGAATTTCCCCTCTTGGTGGGGGAAGAAATTATCTGTAGGCATCAGTCTGACATTAGAAGTTGTAAAAAAAATAATTCAAACTGAAATTGAAGAAAAATCTAGAAGAGTACAGAGTAAACTTTGTTGCACAGATGATGGATAGCATCTCAAGTTTCCTTACAAAGTGGGATGTTTCTATTTTTTCATAGGTCACCTGTATTCCAACACAAGGAGGACGGTGGGCATCCTGGACTTAGGTGGAGGATCTACTCAGATTACATTCCTTCCCAAGTCAAAGGTAGATTAAATATTTAATGTGGTAAATAAATCTTTTTAAAAAATGTTCTTACCAAAAAAATATTCATAAATTTTTGTTGTTTATCCAACAGAAAACAATTCAATCTGCTCCATCAACGTACATTTCCAAATTCAACCTCTTCAACCACACATATGAACTCTACACTCACAGGTAAATGACTGATGAAGAAAATGATATATTCTCTATGCATCTGATTTTGCCCATTAAAACTCAAGCATTACTATTCTGCAAATTAAAGCTCACATATACACAGAAAAACCTAACTTAATTGTGTGTGTTTTTCAATCTATTAGCTACCTTGGAAATGGACTGTATGCAGCACGATTGGCTACTCTAGGAGCACTGGGAGCTGATGGTAGAGTATCCAACACTTTTGTCATCTTTCTGTTTGTGCTCTGTGTCTGTCTTGATTCGGGAGATAACAAACCATTTCTTGTTTTTGTTTTTGCCAGGTCTAGAATGGAGGGTCTTTACCAGTTCCTGCCTCCCTAAAAAGTTCAGAGAAGATGTGTCTTTTGGAGGAACCACCTACAAAGTTAGCGGGATTCCAGACGGTAAGATAAAAGTGCCCTGAGGTTTTGATCTGCCTCCCAGTGTCTTGGATTCAGCGATGCGTGCATTCCTGTCTCAATTCTGGAGCACAAAAGAGTACAGTATAATACATTCTCACATGAGAACATTTATACACTGAAGTTTCTGTAACCTTGGCGCCAAACGCATGTTTTGTCATTCTCTCTCTCTTTCTGTCCTCCCTCTTGAACAATTATACCAGAGTCAACCTTGTATTTAAACGAAAAGAAAACTGTCAGTTAACTTCACAAATAAGGCAGTCACTCCCATTCCACAGTCAAGTAGCCAAAAGATGCTGGGCTTGTCCCTGAGTTGTTATTTTTTCGTGTAACGAGTGGCTTGATCTGGACCGCTCACAATTATGTGGTAAAAATAGACAGCCCAACAGGGCCGCACTAACTGCCGCTCTTGTCAGCACATGGTTTTGCCAGCGCAACTGAACAAACCATTCAATGGAGCTGTGTGAAAGTTGTCCCTCTTGGGCATCCCTTGTACATTATATGGTGAGCCCCCAACTACAAACCCTGGCTGACCTCAAACTGAGGCTCCAGGATCTTCCAATTGCAACAACCATCGCTGCATCCAAGCACCTTTAACTCATTCTTTACTCCATCATTAGTTGAGTCTTCAAAAAGGCTCCATTTACATTTTCTCTCTCTCTCTCTCTTCTCAGGCTACGCAGGCTATAAGTTGTGCTACTATGAGGTGATGAAGGTAATCAAAGGAATTGTGCACCAGCCTTATGAAGTGAGAGGCAGCAGCGTCTTTTATGCGTTTTCCTACTACTATGACAGAGCTGTGGAGTCTGGCCTCATCGGTGAGCAGGCGCAGACCTAGAAGTCACCATCTAGTGCCTTCATCTTTCATGCTAATCACCATCTTTTGCACAAAATAGATATTCAAATTGCATGTTTGTTTTCTCTGCACAGATGGCAGTCGAGGTGGTGCGATTGAAGTCAGGGATTTCAAGAAAAGAGCCAAGGAGGGTAAGAGTTGCATGTTCTCTTGGGGTGGAAAAACTTGTGTACGAAACCAATAATCTAACAAGATATATATAATAGTAATCTAACCACTGAAACTTCATGCAACACAGTCTAACCAGCAAAGCACTAAACCTTGTTTGTACCGAAACACTTGGCGCAATTGTACCAAACTGGCAAAGTTCATCTTGTCAAATACAAATTTATCACAACAGTAAAATGTAACCAATAATTTGCTTTAAAGTGTAATGAAAATGGATGAAAAGATGAAAAGAAAGTAAATTACATAGTAAATACATGTTAACATAACTAAAAACTATTTAAATATGTTCTGTTGATGGACACCATGCTTATCAGCTCGGGCGTGACACTTGTAATGTCCATGTATAAACAGATTTATAGCAAGTAGGAACGAGTTAGTGTGTTATGCAAGGCTGTTTGTGTTGTGAGAACACTGTCACATGGCCTTGAGGAACAAATCTGGCTCTGGCTGGCCTGGCAGCTCAGCTGAAGATGTCTGTCCAGCCCAGGCAGGAGGGCACCTGACAGCCACACACCACCTGGGGGCTGACACATACTGAAACACACACACACTGTGTACTGGGCTGTTTAACACCACCACCCACCCGCAGCCCTGTGCTGACCCTCAGCCGCTCTCCTCACACCTCCCTGTTTATTTAGTCGGACAAAACATAAAGATCATCTTTTAATCATGTAGCACTGGGGTTAGAAAAATGGGTTTTTTTTTTCTTGTTCTAACGTGGAACGTGACTCCATTATATCATGCAACAAGATGTCTCTGAGTGTCAATAGCTTTTTTTGTCAGTGATATGTGAAAACTGTGTTAATGTCATGGCTGAAACCTGTGGCTTTTTGTGTTTGCAGTGTGCAACAAAATGGCCAAATACCGTGCAATCAGCCCCTTCCTCTGTATGGATATGACATATATCACTTGTCTGCTAAAGGAGGGCTTTGGCTTCAAGGACAGCACTGTGCTGCAGGTAAGCAAATCAGAACCAGAGGACATGAGAGTGAAAGAAGTCTGAAGTATGAAAATCTATATGCCAAGTGATGTGCAGTATTTCATTGTATTTTTAAGATCAGTATAACATTAAGTGTAGGAAAGTGTTTGTGTTTTGTTCATATTAATGAAAGACACTTCTATCACTCTGTTCAACAGCTAGCCAAGAAGGTGAACAATGTGGAGACAAGCTGGGCCCTGGGGGCGACCTTTGACTACTTCAGAAACCTCAACATCCACTAAGGACAGCTCACTGTCGCTGCAGCCGGCACTGAGAGGGACAGTCTGTCACTGTGGGGCTTCCCTTCCTCCACCCACCCTCGATCAGCCAGTCCCCCTCATGGACGCATCAGGTCCCATCATGCCTCCTCACCCACCATGCCCCTCCTCTATTCCTCAACCTCAGCACCCTGCGAACACTCCGAGAACTGTTGAAAAAAGAAAAAAATCACTATATTTTTATAAGGCCAGCTATTTCTACTGTATGTTGAGCTCATAACTGGTGGGCTGACTTTATTTTTTTGTAAAACGTTTACATTTTTGATTTCTTATGGGTGTCTGATCTGAAATGTTGTTTTTGCCTACCTGTTATGCGTTTACAGGGTAGTTTAGAAGCAATACAAGCAGTCATGGTATTTTGGTGCTTACTGTGGTCCTGGTGTGCACTGTGCACTACAGTGGAATTTATTTAGAGACTAGTTGCTGGAAATGCAACCATAGTTGTCTGTCTAAATGTTTGTAAATCAGTAGTTTTATTCTAGAAGTAAATTATTTTACAGGACCATAATTCATTTGCCGCTAGTCTTAGCTAAGTTATACATCTTTTGAAATAGAGTAGTTGACAGCCATATAGCTTCTTTTCTTCAACTTTGCACATAACACTTTAATTGCAGATATTGTAGCTAAGACATGATTGGTTGCTTTGATGTTTTAAGTAAAGAGTTGTACATATTCATCAACCAGTGTTGGATTCACCATGACTGAGAGGGGCAGAGAGAGTGGAGGGTTTCCTCTCAGACTGTGTTGTATAGCTGTTAGATTTGTGAGGGTAACGGCTGTATTTGAAAGTTCAGCCATTATTGTTTGTTGTGTCTAGAGTGGAAAAGACCATATCACGCATGGCTTAATTGCAGGGGACCTATGTCTGAACTATATTTTAGACCATGAGTAAAAACCTCTCATTAAGGGTAGATAGTGCATCCATCAACATAATTTACAGCCATTAAATGCAGCACAAAAAATGTAAACAGAAATTATGTAAAAAAATCTAAAACCAGTGACTTCTTCATTTGTTGCAGGTTGCTCAAAACAGTTATATTGAGTTGTTTTGATTTTTCTTGTGAACTGTACAAATATTTAAAAAAAAAAGTAAGTTTATCTAATGTACAGTATTTTTTAATCATCCTCATCCAACATTAGCTCTTGGCCTTTCTGTGTAACTGCTTTTGAAGCCGTGCCTTTTCTGTCTTTTCAGGATTCAACATGATCAATAACTACTGCTGTATATACATAATGTATAATTTTATTTGTAAAATCTTATGACAGGAACTGCTTTTACATTGCCAAAAAACTTAATGCTGCACAGTTTCTCAGAAATGCCTCTATGTTCATCCGTATGAATGACTTACGATAAGTAAACTGTTTTTATTAAATCCAGTGAAGTAAGTGTATACTCAGTACATGTATGTTTTAATAAAACAGGAAAAATGTGCTTTGCGTGTACTCATGCTTTTTTTGATATAGAGGCAGCTCCTTGTAATTAAATTTTATAGCCAGCACGAGTATCCTGTAGTCTACATTTTAAAATATATTTCATCTATCAGTGTAAAATCATTTTATCAAACTGCAAACATTGGATTTATGACATGTCTTTGAATACACATTCTGCTACTGTTTCCTGAAATTGAGAATAAAGCGCTTCACATGTTCTCATATCATACTGAAAAATGTTCTTGTTCTATGAACCTGATTTGCAAAATAAAAGAGTGTTTTTACTGAAAGGTAACAAGTCTGTAAGAGTTGCATTATTTGTCAATGAGAATTTATTTTGCACCAAAGCACACAGGGAAAAAAAAAATCCAGAAGAGTTAAAATAAATCTTTATTATTTCATTTTTATACATTAACAATTTTTACAGTGTTTAAAGCTCACAGCCTCTGTAGATCCACCACCACTGTTAGACCAATCCATCACTTGCTTGCGAACGCCATGATCTGCTCCTGCAGAGGCAAAAGAGACAACAGAGACTCTGTAACCTTTAAATCGTGTGAGCTTCCTTAACGATGGTTACGAGCAGACCTCTTCACAAGACCTGTAAACGGGTGAACACGCAACGCGGAAAAATGTCACGTAAATGCCTTGACAATAAGTTATAGTTGTGCGGGCCTGAATCACTTAGTAGGGAATAAAGCCATGTCACATGAGTGGTCGGTAATAAAAGGGGTGTGAAAACACAAGCCAACACCGCTGTCCGCTGCCCCAGGGCCAGCTCTGCACCCCACCCACACACTTTTGGTAACACTAAATTTGGGGCTAAACTTAGATGCCATAGTAGTAGGTTCAGAACCCTGGAAATTATAGACACTGCTTAAGTAAAGCTCCATGTAATCAGAAAAGGGCGGAGGGTGGGGTCCGAGTGGAGGCGGAGCTTAGTCACCGCTACGAGGTGCTGACAGGTGGTGCTGACAGGTGGTTGACATTAACTTTGCGATGGTCAGGTTCACTGGAATGTACAGGAGGATATCTTTGGAGGCAGAAATTTGGAAAGCTTACTTTTAGCGTCGGGAGCATGTTGGTGGCCTGCAGACCGAAGGTGCGTAGGAGGACAACAGGAGCGGCGTTGGTGGAATAAAGGCGTTTCATGAGGTCAATGGCAGCCATCATAGGCAGATTGTGTCGCTGGCGTTCAGTTTCATATTCTAAGAGATGTTGAATCGCTCCTGCACAAACAAAAACAGACTGGTGGTTAAAAAATGAGGACACAGTTTAAACTTGTGTATGCCTGTCACATGTTCCCTGCATTAAATAAATACGCTGGTGTTATTTTAACTTCAGGACATTTAACGGAGGAAAAAATAAACACAATATCTCATAACAGGATTTTGTGTTTTTTTTTTTTAAGAAAAGCAACTTACATCTAGTTCTTGGCAGAATGGACAGAAAAAACATCAAATACATGTTACCGGAACAGCTGGTGCTTTTTATAATTCAGATCAACAGCATGCATTTAAACTGGAGCTATGGAAAAAAGCTTAGGGGAAAACCACTGTGCTATGGCTGCCACGCTTGTTTCTGTTTAGAGTTCTCACTGACCCAGGTCCTTCCCGTTAAAAGCCGCCTGGCTCAGTAGCTGTGTGAGGCAAGCCACATCCCCAAAGCCCAGGTTGGCTCCCTGACCCGCCAGAGGATGGACACGATGAGCTGCATCTCTGCAAAGACAAACATGTTGCCCTCTGTGCAAACACATTCAACCGACAGCATGCAATTCTATGCACAGTGCAAAATCAGAGTGTCATTCACCTTCATGTGAAGTAAAACACTTCAGGGGACAATTATCACAGTAATTTAAAGTAAATTTCAAGCACTTTCATGGTGGCTAAATGAAACATTTGCCGACTCTTGAAGTAGTTATGATGAAATCTAAATTCTTACATGGAAGCAAAAATTAAGTTTGAAGTTTTTTTCTTATACCAACTGCAATCAGTGTATATTACCAATTTTTTTAAAATTTCATCTGCTTCTTATAACTTTGATGTCTGTTAAGATTAAAATTATTCAATGCTTGCTGCTCTTTTAAATGCTAAGAGATAACAATCAAATATGTCAACGGACTGTTTTAATTTGTTTGAGGGAGTGAGACACTGAGACAGTGTAGATGAGACACCAGATTATGTTGAAAATCAGGCATTTTTCAAACATATTCCTAATCTTAAAAACATAACAGCTTAGAGAGAGCAAATTTAAAACTTTTAGATTTTTTTCTTTCAAAAAGTGTTCATATATAGGCCATTATTTTCATTGCAACCATCTTACCCAATGAGAGCTACCCGGTGCCTGACGTACTCAGATGCATGACCCATGCCTAGAGGAAACATGACTCGAGTCTTTGGGCCGATCCCCGCCACGCTCGGGGGAAGCTGTCGAGGTGAACCTGCAGACGGCATGATGGTGGACAAGGCGCCGCGAAACAGGGAGCCGGCCGTCTCAATCAGCTCTGACTGGTTCTCATTACTCCACTGTTAGTCATATTCACAAGAAAAATGGACAAAAGAGAGAGAAAACAGACATTATTCCTTTTGAGTGGACAAAGAAATTAGCTGACATAGGAGCAAAGCTGAACTCCAGGCCAGCAAAAGTGCTTTTTTTCCCCTCCATAACTAACTGGTTTGGCAGGGCTTCGAGAGCTGGGCTAATTAAAAGAAGATGCCGGTCAGGCTATGCAGTTGAATTAGCTCTGTTTGAAAAACATTCCATGCAGTAATGGTCGACACTGGGAGACCACAGGTTTAATTAGCAAACCAGGCCTGAAACCAAACGTGACTCAACCGGGTGACCCCGTCCATCAGCAGGCCCAGTAAAAATAGCCAGCTTGGGAAAAAGGAGTTTCTCCAAACATAAAAAAAAATGGACAGTGAAATATTAGCATTGTGTAAAGTTTGGACAAAACAATGACAGAATTGTTTGTGTGAGTCACTATAATAGCTTGACACGTGAGTGAAGAATCCCTGCCAGATAAAGCAAACAAATGCAGAAATATTGCAACATCTCCCTGACAACTATAATCTGAACACAAACACAACATCAGCAGCTCAGAAGTCTTACAAAAGCAGAGTTGATAGCATCGACAAACATCTCCTCGTCCATCTCCAGCAGCTCCTCTGCGAGCCGATGGCTGGTTGACCACACAAGGGAGCTCTCTGTGTCCGACAGCTACAGACGACAAAAGCAGCGACACTGAAATCAGATATTTGTCTGACAGAGCAACATTTTGCAAGAAAAAAATTTGCCGTAAATTCTGCAGATTTATTACCGGTAACATTGCAATGGGTCCTGTCGGGAGGAACCTCTGCCATGCCACAATGTTCTCCGTGGGCTGTCCAACACATAAATGAAATCAACTCAAACTGAAATGTATTGGCATTGCATTGTAGAACATAGAACATATATAATGCACATGAAAACAAGATTATTATTACTATTATAAAGAGCACTTCTGAGGGAGCTTATTGTTTTCTGCATGCTGACTCGTGTATCACTAGTATTATTAAATTTACTATCATACTAAAAACAGAAATTCTCTTGGTCACATACAATAATGCATGGACAAATGATAAAAACAGAGCACACATTAGAATTAAGTCTAAAAAAAAATTCTACTTTATATATGCCTGTTAAATGTGACACTTACCTCTGATAGGTGCAGCACAGCAACCACAGCAGACTGGTCATAATTCCACTTGACTGTGGGTATCCCCAGTTCCCGCCTCACCATTGAGTTAGGTCCATCTGCACCAATCTGCAAAAACAGATGAAAAAATTAAAAACAGGGATAAAAAAAAAAGTGGGGGGACATGTGAACAGCTGCAGTTTACGTGATGGAATCAAACTGACCAGCAGCTTTGTCTGAACTGTCTCTCCGCTGGCCAACGTGACCTGGACCCATGGGACGGAGCCTGCAGCCTGGTGAGGCATTGGCCAGGCGTACTTCACCACCTTGGACCTGTATTTAACTTGCACATTATCTGACACACAACAAAGACATAAAACTGGTCACTGCCAAGGCTGCAGAAGAGAGAAAAAGCACTGCTTCTTAAAATAAAAATGGCCACTAGTCTGACTTTCACACAACAAAGGGATCAATCTTAGTCCTGCATATGTATCATCACACTAAATCAGTGCTTTGCTACTTTTTTCTGTCAAAACTAGAGGATAGTGTGCCTGCAGCCAAAGCAGTGGAAGATCTATAAAGCACCTCATAAAACACCACTGGTTTTCCTCCCTGGCACATGGCATCTGTCGGAGTTCACATTTGACAATCTTCTTAATGGTCTTGGCCTGCCACATTGCACTGACTAATAGTGTTTATCTACAAGAGCACCATGCCACACTTTGCACATGCTGCCAGCTTGTTAGATTTGGCACTAAAAGTGCCCTTCTTCTTAAAATATCAGCAGCTGCACATCCCGAACATGAAAGCATTCTGAGCTACGTTGGCTCATGCTGACTTGGAGCAGAACACATCCACTGGTTTCTGAACACGAATGTCAAATATGGGTTTCAGTGATTGGAGAGCAGGGTTACATTGAAACCAGCTGGCGTGGCGCATGCTGCTCATGTACTGTGTCGAGCATAACAACACCACGGCTAAAATGAGAGGAGAGAGAGAAAAAGCGGACAAATGGGAGGCACATGAGGCAAAAACGTGCCGTAGCCGCACATCTGTCACTCGGTGCAAAATGTTGAAAACTGTTTATAAATACAGCACTTTAACTGTCAAGCATAGTAGTAGAGCTGAGTTTCATTTACGAACCTCACAAAAGTTGGTCTAATGTCAGCAGCGGTGCAGCACTACACACTGTCAGCGCTTTAGTGTCTTTAGAGGTGGCAAAGCTTAGGAGCACATGGCAGCTTAAAATAGGTCACTGGACCACTTCACGTGTCCTCAGAGGGTGCCGGGGCCCTGCGCTTCCCAAAATTTGAGGTTTTGATTGAAATTGCAGGAAAAGCATTAACAGCTCCAAGGGCTTAACTCGTCTTTAAAAACAGTCATCAGGAGACAGTACAAATAAACAAAAAAACCCGGGGACAGGATGGAATAACCGTGGCAGCCAGACTCAGTGTCCATTAGGCAGATGGAACAGGAATCAAGACCATTTACAGAGCACTACTACTGTGCAGGACTTCATGTTTAAACCATAAATGCCGTGCTTACCGGACAGACTTTCCAGCTGTTTAGTGAGTGCAGCCACAACGATGTCATTCTCCACGATGTAGGCCATCTCGTCCTGCAGGTTCTCCTTATCGAACGTGATCAGGGCATCAGAGCAGGCATCCCAAACCTAAATGAGAGACCCATTATGCTTGCGGTCAACAAGTATATCCTTAAATACATCCCCTTTTCCCTATATATAGCCAGGCAGAGAAGTGCCGCTTCATTGAGCTAAACACATCAAAGTTGTTAGCTGCTGTGGAAGTTGGCATAGCCTGCATACATCAAACCCAGCACGACAGGGGTCACAAACACCCCTCTGGTTGACTCTGATTGACTCCAGCTTAAAGGAGCCCTCAGGGTGCACGGCCAAATTACATTTTTGTGATGTGGAATTTTTTTTTTTTTGCAAACATTTTCTTGGAAAAACAAATAACAAATGGCATGTTTGTGAACATAAAGAGTGAGTCAATATTTATCCACAACCCAAAGTGGCATAGTGAGGTATAGTTTTGGGCTCCTGTAATTCCAGCTCTGAAAGCAGCATTTGAGTTAAACATGAGGGGGTGAAAAGTGTTTGTACAAGGTTACTTCTCTCCTGGCTTGTAACTATGGTGACAGAACCCATTATTCT
This sequence comes from Acanthurus leucopareius, assembly GCA_029814765.1. Lineage (NCBI taxonomy): Eukaryota > Metazoa > Chordata > Actinopteri > Acanthuriformes > Acanthuridae > Acanthurus > Acanthurus leucopareius. Next base: position 2,214,463 of record JAQMCX010000017.1, on the reverse strand, counting down.
GGTGTAATATGCTGCTGCACTACTTTTTCCAACTTGCCATAAAGTAGGGGGCTATACCCTTCAGAAAACCACTAATGGCAGTGGGTTTACAACTTGTGATAAGTGGTTGGGAAGAAAAGATTTACTGAGGCCAGCCCAAAAATCGTTAGGGGTTTGTTTAATACAGGGTGAAATGATGCAGCTTTCGAGTGGAATCAGTTGGTACATACTTTCTCTGCGAGATTTAAACAATACATGTCCTTGCAACTTTATAGAGAAATGTGGGCTAAATGACGCCTTGATGGCAAAAACACTGTTTGCCTTCTGTTTCAAATCTAAACCCTCAGTGTGTACCGGACATTTAAGGTGAAAGAGAATTTTATTGCATGGAAAGAATGTTATTTAGAAACTGCCTTGCACTACATATTTTTTTTCCAGTGCTATGGCTGGAGATGTATATGACTGAGATTCATTGGGCAAACATGCCAAAACAGTGGGAGTAAAGTGAAGGTATAATGGGAGAGGTACACTACCATAATCACTGTAAGGCACTGCATGATGACATCTTAGGCCCAGAGAGAAACCCTGCGGTCAAGTGTTTGGTACACAGTGACCACATCTTACACGAGGGCCTGAGCCTGCACCCACGACTGTAAAGCGGGCTCACTCTGCAGCAAACAACCACTCTCCAGATCTTTCATCTTCTCGCCGTTGTTCACATGAATCTTCATAATTAGAAGATGCGGGGAGCAAGTACCAATTTGAAAACGTCAAAATGATTTACTCTTCATAGAAAACGCGTTTCTAATAAATAAACTTTACATGGTCAGAGAACCAGCGAGGACTTTTTGAGAGTGCCAGCACATGGCCCTCTTTTTTTAAATATACCTCGTGTTCTTTGGCATTCCTTGTGCCACAGATCCTACAGCGCTACTGAAAGGGCATAAACTGCACCAAGGAATGAACAAAATGCATGTTACACGAAACCACTGTTTGCCAATTTAATTTGAACAATTACACACCGTGCACATGATTATATGATACTGCATTGTGTTGCTTGTTCATTAAGCTGAATGACTGAGCAGAGGCTGAGTGTCACAGATTGTTCTGTCCACAAATTGCACGGTGCGGTGATTGATGGATGACAGAAATACATACTGTATGCCTGTAAATTAGACATTGTGGAAGAAATATGAAAAAAAAAATTGAAGTTGTGTAAGAGACGGATTTTGTGAAATGCTCGGTTCAGTCATATTTTTCTGAACTTTTGACTTCGCAGCTCAGTGGTAGTTTCTTTAACCTTGTGTCGCACAGAATTTAAAAAAGCAACTTAAAGTGATAGTGAGCTAAAGATCAACTCACCTGCATCTTGTTGTAGGGCTTGCACCTCATATTTGTGATGTAATCCCATGCTCCAATACCTGTTTGTACAAAAACACATTTAAAAAAACAAGCGGACAAACAACACTTTATTAATGCAACAGTCTATGCAAATGTATTACAGTTAGTTATATACTCTATGATTATGCTCTGCAAGCAAATGCTCTACCTAGTATTTATGATCAGCATGCATATTCAGTAATGTGGGTGTACTTTCCTAAATTAAAGTCCATCCATTTATAAATCAACATTATATGTCGTTAAAGGAAGACACATCTAAGTGGAAAGTTAACCACGTGATAAGATTACACGGAATATATTCAAATCATTTATTGTTGTCTCACTGACTGCTTTTGTGCCACATGCTGGAACTTAAGCATACACCATTTAAGAGGAAGAGAGCCTCATCCAAACTATTTATTTTAAAAGCAAATACAGTGAGGTTTTTAAAAAAAAATTAGAGTTACTGTAGAAATGTACAGGGTTTGATAAACATCAGGCAAGTTCTTTGTCTTGCTTATTGCACAGGTTTAGGGTTGGTCACAGTCAAGCACAATGCCTTAGATAATCTGTTTTTTCTACTGCCCTCCTTTTAAATGCTGTATTTGCATTACAGTGTCAATAACAGATAAAGTCTGATTGAATAAAGTGTTTATCACTGTACAGTTGAGAAAAGGTAAACAAACAAAGACGGTGGTTTTTTGAGATGTTAAATGCAAAATATGTCATTTCTGCTGCTAGAGGTCTCTCTAGAGAAGCCATAGTTTGATGACAAAATTAATTAGCACGGAATTAATGTATTTCTTTATTTCATTGTTAAACAACAACCATTGCAGATAAAAATCTATTTGACTGCCTCAGGCAGAGATGTTCAGGTCGGACAAGGTAATGTATTGAAGCTTTATTCATGTTACATGTTACATCATGTTTAATCATGTTTGCCAATTTCCTTCCTCTCTGACTGGTTGTTACCCCAGCAGTTAGTGACAGGCAACAAAACAAAACTCACTGCTACCTTAAATAAAATTAGAGATTTCTCTGAGTTTGAACATTGTTGGAAACATTCAGGATAATGTAAATAAACAACTCAACAAAAATATTACAAGGATATGGTCAGTTTTAGACATAATAATGGAACAATGTTACTTAATGAAGGTTTTAATAAAACTTTAGCTTCTCTGTCTCTCACTGTACAAAGAGAACTGTCACTGAAATTATCGTCATGGTACATTGAAATGTTTGATATATTGAGGAGATGGGGCTTAGTTGACTGCATGTTGTACCTAAAATTATTTTCAATTCTGAATCAAGAAAAAAATGGAACAACTTGTAAGAATATTTTTGAGGCATTTTGAACTGTATTTGCCGCTTTGTTAGTTTTTGTGATTGTTCAGAAATTTATAATTAATCTTGGTTGCACACTTGAATAGTGTACAGAGACTGTTCTTTTCTTTGTAAACTGTTTCTGATTTACTGGTGGGGAGTAAATGTATGAAATACACTGCTGTGTGCCAGGCAATACACATGACCTGAAAGCTTGGAATAACAAATTGCCTAGGTCTGGATTGATGAGATTGTAAAAGCTGATGAACGTGTTCAGCTATTTTTAATGATTCTAGACCTGAGATGACAGACTTAGGACACAGGAAATGTTTCACAGTGTTAATCTGGCTTATGTTACACAGCCTGAAATCCCAGACGTTCCCTATCCTGACTGCCGACTCTCTAACCTTGAGAGAGACAGTTTAAACACAAGTTTGGTTGTAAAGAAATTTATATCATGAGTGTATCTTAGAAAATAGAATAGAATAGAATAGAAAAGGATAGAATAGAAAGTATTTTAGAATGTACTTTGTAAGAAGGTAGCGTCAGGAAGACACCCTTGGTGACCCATCACATTAGAAACAATTGGGGTCAGATATGATCCCTGCTAAGCTGGTGTGACTGGACAGCGTCTGATCCCTGGCTTATCTTGTAAGAGCCATTTAATAGTCCAGCACCAGTCGTACAGGAAGGGAGTTAATCAGCACAGAAATAACTTTTTGATTTATTTTCTGTCTTGGGTGAGACTACCCTTTTCAATGTAAAAAGCCATTTAGCAAGAACAGAACAAAAAAAGATATGACATAAACCATTTGAGTAGTATAAGAGTATACTGTACTGCTGAGGAGGGTGGCGGAGCCTGGACTGATGGAGCTGACTCTGGTGCTGTAGGTGTCTGGGACCTTGTCCATCACTTTCTTGTTCCCAGCTTCAAGCAAAAGAATCTTCTTACCCTCCAAATTGGGATCCATACCTGTCAAAATGAAGCAAATGTAATGCAAAAATGACAGGACATACACAAGTTTTATTCAGGTGTGTTGCGACAGTACCATGTGTTACAGACCTTGTGTTACAGCTTAAAGTGTCGGGGCATTTCTGTCATAGAATATAAGCCTACATGATTTTTCACACCTCAGATTTGAGCTTTTTGGTTATATATCACAAGTTTCCATTTATCTTAAGGGTCACAGGTTTGTGTAGATGTGGACAGCTTCAGGAGCCCTTTTATTTTAAATTTTGCTGGTTCAAAACAGTTTAAGTAACATACCAAACGTGGCTGGTCAGGGCTGGGAAGGCGTTACTTACCTAGGGAACATGCCATTGCAGATCCAACCATTCCTCCCCCGGATATAATAACATCATAAACCTCGTTCTTGCCTGAACCGTCCCCATGTTCTGCACAAACCAATCCCCGACTGATGATTTTTACGGCGGATAAATCCTTCTTTGCAATAAAACACCGGCCAAGACCATGAAAGGCCAGCGTAGCCTTTGTGAGCTTATTCATGATCCTGCCCTCACTATGTTTTCATACTGCAAAACCCTCGCATTAAATAGAAAATAACAGCCTAACTTTCAAGCCAGGATACTTTCCTATGACAATCAAAAATACGTTTCCCCTTGAATATGTCCTATTACGAGCAGCTATGTCCCTCCTGTAATCCAGCCATGTTGTGTTGACTAGCGCTCCAGAGGAAGCACTTCCGGTTTCTCGTCCAATCACAGAAGACGTCTGTCGCGCTTGAAAGTTCCTGCTTCTGTCCACAAACAGTGCTAATGCTACCAAAACGAAATAGTGAGTGGAAGTAGAAGACACTTGCTTCGTTTCGGACTTTAAAATAAATACAGTCTCAACTTTTTTACAGCAACAGCTCTCTCACAGCTGCCCAAATAAGCTGAAGTGTGTCTTCTGAGCGGAGGTACAACGATAGGAGTCTGGAGGACGTTTTGACGCGAGAAAACACTTTCTAAAACTTGTCTTTTACCAGGTTGGTGGCTGCTCGTTTTTACTTTCTGTCTGAGCTATGTTTCCTTTAATTTGTAAATTTGTGCTTGTGAGTGGCATAAATAGCAAGCAGTTACGTACATTGATAACGTTGCAAAGTATATATATGTACTAAAACACAATAGCTAACGTCAAACATAGGTCTGGTTGCCATGGTAACCCGTTTACACAGACAGGATGTGGAGTTTTCAGCTGTTCAACGGCAGTTTCACGACTGTTTTATTTAAAAAATGGGCAAAGTAGAAATAATGGTATAGTATGAACTTTGTGAGTGATGTTTAAGTCAATTATTTTGTCACTTTCTGTGTGTGTTCGTGCATGAGTGCGTGCCTTTTAAGAGTGTCTTTGAAAGTATTTGCACAGCTTTAATGGCAGAACATCTGCAGTTTGTTTAAGCAGGTGGGCAGTTTCTCCTTGCCGATTTTCAAACATGGAATATGAATTATTCTGTTAAAGATCACAAAATATACAATAAACTTATTTAAAAAATACTTGAACAGTAAGTGAACTATCAAGGATTTCAGCTCTAACTCAGGAATAAACAACATCACAGGGATGTTCTTTAGTATTCGTTGAATTTAATATCCTTGTTCCTTTTTTTTGGTTTCACAGGTTTGGGGACTATGTCAAAGCTAGATACCTTGCTGGTGGATGGACTTAGGTCAGAATTAATCCTCAAGCAGCAGCTGAAGGCCTTGAGTGAAGCCCTCAGGCAGCAGCTGCAGGAGGCAGAGAGGAGCCAGGGAAAGGAGCTTGAGAGGAGGATTCATCAGAATGCTCTACTGGCAACAGACAAAGGGTAGGGGGATAAAAATACATTGAACCATCAGGACAAGTGGGTTTCTTCCGATGTCTTCTTTGTTTTGTCATAAATATAATATATTTATTTTCTTAGAGATCTTTATTGCTTTTTTAGACATGTAGGGATGAGGACATCCACTTCTACACCTGCCCTGAGCTTAAACAAGGAGACTTCACAAAATCCTAAACAGTCAGAGAGGCCTCACTCATCTTCTCCAACCTGGCAGTATCATTCAGTCAGGACCTCCATGTTGACTCCTACAAGAACTCAACACTGTGAGAAGTTACCTTTACCCAAAACAACACAGATGAGTAAAGAGGAGGAGGATGAGGCCGAGTGTAAGAAAAAGTTCTGTGCTCTCCCAGTCCCTAGCCATGCCATTCAGCCCCTCTATCAGGAGATGATGGAGCTGAGAGAGAAGAAGAGGATGGAGGCCCATGAACAGAGAAGGGACTTCTTGCTCTCCATTCAAAAACCCTTTCATTTCCATGAGAGAGAAAAAGAGAAAAAGGAGAAGCTGATAGCAATGTTTAAGCAAGTCTCATACGATCAGAAAAACAAAGCTGCCTCTGTCAAGAAGCCATTGTACAAAGATGTTAAACACTTGTCGGATTCAGAGTTGAAAGGTGGGTTTACTTTTCTGATGGGATGATCCTGGCCAGTGAAGTGTTTTAATTCTGTATTGCTTGGGTTTCAGATATGATATGAAGGGATCAGATTCTTTGTGACATAACTTAAAGTTACTTTGAGGACAGAATATATTGGCAGCTAAGTGCAATGTATTTTGGCTGGTGACTCTTTATAGCCAGGTAACTGCTGGCTGCTAGTGGCCCCTTGTCCCAAGTTGTTTGCAGTTGAGAGTTTTCTTCTCTGATTTTTTATTATTAAAGTTTTTAAGTAGGTTCCTTATTTCTTATACATTTAGATAAATTAAGTTTTTGCTGCTCAGTGGCATATTTACAAACAACAGCAATGCTTATTCAATAAATGTACAATGAAAATCTTTATTGAAAAACACAAATATAATTCTATGGACTGTATTATAATACTACACACCTAACTCTTATGTCGTATTGGATGCGTGTATGATACACTTTATGCAGTAACATGAACTCCTCATCTGCTTTATTTTTTTGTAATTCTGCGCAGACCAGGAGCTTTGCAAACAAGTACCCGCTCAGATAACTGTGCGACAAGAGAATCCTACTGTGAAACTTCGAATTGCTGAACGCACAAGGAAAGAAAAGCTGAGATTCCTGGATGAAAGACCCACCTTCAGGCCCAAAATAAACCATCAGGTCCCTGATTTCAACAAGCTGCACAAAGCCTTACAGACTGAGGGACTGAGAAAAACGCAGAGTAAAGACGGGATAAAATGTCAGCCCTTCTATCTGAGAACATCAGCTCTCCCTGAAAGGAAAAATAGGATGAGCCCTGAGAACTCGCAGGTAAATCTTTCTCTATACCCTTAACCTGTCGTTTTGTTTACGATGAGAATTTTTGTTTGAATGATTCCCTTAATTTTAAAGTTGCTGTTTTTCCTTCATTAATTTCAGGGCAGTTTGGTTTATTGTTACTTCTCTGAATATTAGCTGATTTAATTTGAGTCCGTGTTATTTTGAATTTTATTCTATGATTATTTTCACATATTTCATTTAAAAAAAAAAACATGGTCAACAGATCAGTCAGAGGTGGTTATTGTGATAAGCAGTGGTCTGAAATTCACTGACTTTTTTAAGAATGTTACATCATTATAATATAAGAATAATGCCTGTCTTAAAGAACCAGTGTCTCTAGAGAAATTACATAAGAGGCTATCCAGGACTCCAAAGCAGCAGATGGCTTCAGGTTGTAGTTTTACATTCTCTGCTTGATGGATGGTTCGAAACACATCCACCCACCACTTCTCTTTTTTAAGAGAGGTAGGAAACCACTAACCTTCCTTAAAGTCTGTAATGTCTCACATGGCAAACAGTGCTGATTATCTAAATCCTTGCTTATTTAAAAAAGTCAATATCACTATGATTGCATCAAATCTGCAATAACAGGCCTAATAAGAACAGATGTTTACCCCTGCAGACTGCAGACTGTATCATAATCATGTATTCCTTTGGTCCCTCAAAGTATGATGAAGAACTTTGACCTGGTCACACTAGTATTTCTGCTCTGTGTCCTTGGAAGAGATTTACTTAATGTTGGAGGATTTATTGTATGGGTTAAGTTCAAGTATGGTAAATCTGTCTTTTCTTGAGGTCTTTCTGACCAGTCCCTTCAGTTGTGGAACAGCAAAGCTACAGTTTATTTCAAACTTAATCTACCTCATAATTTATCAAGTTTAACTGAAACCCACTTTCTGCAGCTTTATTTGTTTATGTTTGATCCTCATTTAACGCAGACATGTCTTTTCTGTAAGATTAATCACATATTTCACAAGACGATCACTATATATATGCTCAGTGGAATTTTTTCTGGGTGGATAATGCACTTGAGGGCAACAGTACTTAAATAAGGATAACAGTAATTTACACTAATCCAGTGTGGTGAGAGGGTTCTTGTGATCGGTGAAAGTTCTTCCTCTCTTCCTCTGGTATATTTTTCTGTCAAAATTATGCATTGACCAAAGATCTATTTTAGAGTAGCGTAAAGCTTTAATGTCCCCGAGAGAGGATTTTGGTTATTATGACCCATGTCAGACTTTTTTTACTAATGCTATAAAAAATACTTATTTACCCTTGTTGTTGTTGGTGTGCCACATGAAAAAACTACTGTTGGTACATGGTTGACATTATTTGTTGCTTAACCTCTCATAGGTTTTAGTAATACTAATTTTAAATCACAATAATTTGTAGCTATTTTAATAATAATTTTAGAGAGAAAGAAAAAATATTATTACTTAAAATATTATTTAGGTTTTGGAGGCGTTGTTTGTCCTCTGTAGATGTCTTATAACACTTTTACATTTTACTATAGTTTTCATTTGGCTTGAATCTCAATTTTCTCCACAAATTGATAGACTTGTGTTACCCGAAGTCACAATATGCAGTATCATGAGACAGAAAACCTACACAATATTCAACAGAACTCACTGCACAGATTTGGCATGTCTATTTAATGGTCTTTTGGTTTACATCATGCACTGATGTATAATTTGCTGATACTAATACTGCATGATGTAATGTTTTTAGGTTAATTCTAAATAAAAAAAAAAAAAATCTATTTGCTTTAAATTTATCTAACAAAATTGTTAACTGTTGTTCCCCCCCTTTTACAGGAACCAAAAATAAGTAATCTTAATAGATGCAAATCACTTGGCACCTTAACATCACTGTCTGCAAACACGCTACCCACATTTATCACAGTCGATGTAACAAAGCGCTGCATGGCCATTAGGTGAGTGTAATTATTTTAAACTTTGGAACTTTAAACTGTAGATTTTCTTCTCTTAAGTTTATATGCACTACAGAGTTAAATTGTCTTACATGCAGAATATTTTTTGTGTCCACAGAAAGTCAATGGAAATGAGGGATAGTAAAAATCAAGAGAGTGACTGGCTGAGAAAGTACCAAATGACTTCCCAGGCCATGAAAAAGGCCATCACACTCCATGCAAAGTTGCTAGACCCACACAGCAGCTTGAAAGAAGTGCATAATGAAAAACTACAGCGACATCGGTGAGAACCGGTCAAATGAGGCCGCTCATTCTACAATTTTGTAACCTTTGAAACTCACATCACAACAACCACACACGCCTGCCGCAGTAGTTCAAACTATAATCTTCTCAAACATGAAGGGCGGCAGACCAACAAAGGACAAGAGAGTACAAGAGGGAGTTACGGAACATGAAGGCAAGAGTCAGTGAAAGGCCATATTTGTTTGAACAGGTGAAGCAGGTAAGTGACATTGCAAGCTGAGGAGATTTTATACTAATGTTAATAACACAAGTGCAGACTAACTTGAGTTTTTACTGGCAGAAAAATGCAAAGGCCCTGGCAGAGCAGACATACAGGGACAAGTTGAAGAAAGCAGGCTTAAAGGAGCAGTTTGTTGAAGAAAATGGCGAAGCAGCTGAAGAAACAACATCATCCAGATCTGCAGACGATACAGACGGGAATGACATTCACAGCAGGTATGTAAAGTGAGAATTTTTAGTTGTGTTCATCCACTATGTAATACCACTGCGTCCGGTGAAATTATGAATAGCACTAGTGCTAGAGAGCCAAGGACTTCGTGTGGTTTGGTCATGTTACATTACATAATTTTCTGAGCTTGCTCTGCAGTCTTTAGGGAAGAAAAGACAAAAACTGTTGCCAAGTAAAAGTTCGATGTAATTACAATATAGCCATTTTCTAACCCAACATGTCTGATTTAGGGAAGAAAATGTAGACGACGGGAAGAAAATTGGAGATGTGGAGGAGAAGAGCGTGAAGTCCAGATGGGAAGAGATGCCATGATCAAAAAGGTTAAGACGGCGCAGAGTTTTTTGCGGCCTCTCTGCTAGAAAACAACACTGTCCTCAAAAATGATTCATGTCATGGCCAACTGTCCACATCGAGGGTTTGTTAGTTGAAATGTGGAACTGTAAATCATGAAATCTCAAACCACCTGACCTTGACATATGAAATAAAGGTTTATAGACCTGTTTATGTTTATATGTGATTACTATTTTATATGTGATTACAATTTGACATATATGTAAAAAAAAAAAAAAGATCTTGTTTTATGAAGATTAAACTGAAAACAAGGAATAAAAACACCGTATGAAACCTGTAATTTAGAGGATGATGAACACTGGTTACCAGAATAAACAGTTGAAAAACAAAATGAGAACACCAGTTGAGACCAGTGTCTCCAACATTAATTTATTTTTACTCACTCAAAACAAGAAACTTCCGCTTTGCTAAAAAAAGATTATACTTCAACACTGGATATTTCATCTGCTGCCTCTCTTAGTTGTATTTTCCTTTAAAATATTGAATGATGGTATATTTTTAATGGGGCAGGTCCTGTAAGGACACCAAGCGTCTGACATGGGCCTCTCTCAAATGGTGTGGTTAAACTTTCCATTTGTTTCTACAGCCACACTGCCACCTTAATAACACAGAGACCAGTTCAGTGGTCGACTCCAAGCCCATAGAGTCTAGACCCACATCAAATATGCTGACCTCCACTTTTGCTTAGACAGCTGACTACCGGAATTCAAGAGATCATTTCTTATATGTGAGCCACATGGGAATGTCTGCTTATGTCTATAATTATAATCAAAATGTAATCATAGACCAGTACATACTATAAAGTACCCATACTTTATGTAGGCCACTGTGTCATTGTGAATTATAGCAATTGAAGGCAATGTTTCCACCAGTTCTGAACAAGACATATTTGAAAATTTTGAATTAATTTGTCTCAAGATAACACTGTTAAATGTCTAGTTTGAAAGGTACTATGCACATAAGAGCTTCATATGTATTATACATCTGCAAGACAGTTTTGTGCTGCCAGACTAGTGTGCATTTTTTACAAGGTGACTGCACCAGTATTCACTGTAATTGAGTATTAAAATGAGGACATGACTAATTTTGCAATAATAAAAAGAAAGTACAGGCAAAACAAACTAAAGTGTTATTACATAGTACTTATAGATGTGAAAAATAATCAGTCCCATCCTTGAGATCTCAAACATCACATGACACAGCTTCAAGGGCCCCATCCTGTCAGGTTGTCATGGGAACGTGTATCCCTGCCTAGCAGTCCCTCAGGAGAGCGCTGTGTGCCTCTGATTCCCCCAGTGCATGACTGAAAACAAATCCAATCTCTCCCAACCTGTTAGATAATATCAGAGTGAGGGCCTGCGTCCTGTGAAATGCATGAGGTAGCAGACGCCTGTGACATCTCTTTAAACAAACTAGAATGCCTTGAATGTGTGTGGAAGCTGGGAAAGGGAACAAACACGTCTCATTTAGATTAATGAGAGACTGCGCTTGGCTAACGAATGTTATGATCACACTGTTTGAGGAGTGGCTATGCTTGGCAGATGAACGATATAATTTCGTTAAAGGTAGTGCAGGTCTTTTATTATTCCAGCCGCTAAACGAAATAAAATTCCCACACATTTTACTCTGTAAATGCATGGGTTGCAAATGTTGTCAGTTGAGGACACACCCTAGAATGGATGATACAGGCCTCCAACGGACTTCACTGTCACAGTGTCAACCAATTCCTCATCTGACATTTTCCTCAACTGTCTTTTTCCTTTTCGGTGTTCTTAATCCTCCTGTTGTCTTGTTGCACTCCCACCTGTTCTGTACTAACCTCTGTGTTCACCTTATTTCCCATCAGCTGATCTCCCCCGCCCACTTGCACACCTGTCCCCACTACCCATTGACCAAAGTAGCATGCATGTATATTTATGCATGTGTGTGTGTGTGTGTGTGTGTGTATGTGTGTGTATGTATGTGTGTGTGTGAAATAATTTACTTAATTTCTCCTGCCTGCTGGGTTTTGGTATGATTTAATTTTGTGTTTTAATTTTACCAGCTGGTCTGAGTTGTGCTTTTAGGTTCAAACCTGTTTTTACTCAGCCTTCCAAATACTAATGTTGTGTTCTTTTGGTTATTTTGTTGTTTATCGTGATTTCATGTTTATTTAAATTCTCTTGAATAAAAAGTCAAAGCGCAAAGGCCATGGATTTTTAACGATTGCAGTTTCGTTGTTTGTGCATTGATAGTCTCCCAATATTCTAGTCCTTGGTTCACCTGCAGGAGGAGCTATGGCTCGCTGCTGCGTCTCTGGAGCAGAAGAGAAAGATCCCTCTTTTTCTCCTTCAGTGGCATGAATAATATCCCCAGTGCTGGAGAGAGAGCATATCAAGAGGCAAAAGCGGAGGGGAGAGGGAGATAGCAGCTAGTGTGACAGATAAGAGCGTGGTAGAACTTGTCTCCCTGACTGCACCGCGGGCCGGGGAAAGAGAGAGCAAGTGCACCAGACTGTCAGGCAAGGCTGCTGCTTGCACACACACAAACACACTCTCTCTCACACACACTCACACACAAACAGACCCCACAGCCTGGTTGCACCAGAAGAAGTTCAGAGAGAAGACTGACCTCAAGCAGGTACAGTATGTTTGAGCATCTCTAGCCTGGTAATCATATCTCCTGCTGCCGTGTCCCCCTCTTTATAACCAAAATGTTACTTGCAGATTAGCTGTGTTGTGCTTACTTGAGACTCTGCTTTGTTTTTCCAGGTGGGTTTGGCGAAAGTTTGGTCTGTGGATTAACTCGAGTATTATGGTTTTCCTCAAACTCAGCCTCCTTATCCTATAGAGGAGTTGTGTGTCTGCCCCCAGAAGAACTTGTTTCGTGTTTACAGCCTGAAGGAGGATGGACAAGCTGTCGGGGAAAGACAAGGAGCTGATACGAGGCAGCTGGGAGAGCCTGGGCAAGAACAAAGTTCCTCATGGTGTCATCTTGTTTTCCAGGTAATGCTTTACACATACACACAGAGAGGGAAATGCTGCTTCTAGCAGTCAGTTCTGTGCAGTTATCCTCTCATAAACCTGATAATATGTAAACAAAAATAATAGGATTTTGCTTTTTTTTTGTGTTGTTACTTAATAGCTGGGATGTTTGAATATGTATCAGGTAAGGAGAGGGAATCAAGCCAGAGCCTTCACCTCACACTTTTACCAGGCAGGGACTGAAAGCTTGACTTGTTGCTTGGAGACCGCCTGCAGTAATCCACAATTTACTTTGAGACAGCTGCCACTAAATCAGAGACTAGCAGGAGAGATTTGTAGATGTATGATTTACAGATTGATTTTATGTCTGTGTGGATGTTTGGCTACCCGTGCCTTGTGTATACACTTATAGAACAGTGTGGTATTTGTCTGTGGTAGGCTGTTTGAGCTGGACCCTGCCCTCCTCAGTCTCTTCCACTACAGTACAAACTGTGGCTCCACACAAGACTGCCTCTCAAGCCCTGAGTTCCTGGAACATGTCACCAAGGTGAGCTCTTTTCTTTGCAGTGATCACCACTACAAGTATACAGTTTGTACTTTGGGCATAGTTTTGAGCGCATACTTGCATGTGCTGCCAGGTGATGCTTGTGATCGATGCAGCAGTCAGCCACTTGGACGACCTTCACTCCTTGGAGGACTTTCTGCTTAACCTTGGGAGGAAGCATCAAGCAGTGGGAGTCAACACCCAGTCCTTCGCTGTAGGACCGATATTTAGTAGTACAACCCTCAAAAAGTAATATTACAAGTGAATTAGCTGTGAAAAAGAATGTTTTTCTTTGACTGTGTTCTTGTTTGTTTGGACTTCTTCAGACGGTTGGTGAGTCTCTTCTCTACATGCTGCAGTGCAGTCTGGGCCAGGCCTACACGGCGCCGCTGCGTCAAGCTTGGCTTAACATGTACAGCATCGTGGTAGCAGCCATGAGCCGAGGATGGGCCAAGAACGGCGAGGACAAGGCTGACTGAGACGTACAGTGGAAGCTGCTAAACAGATGCTGTCAAATCACTCAACTTGGTTGCCATGGAAGGCTGTACATTTGCTCAGTGAGTGGGGTCACATAGCGTAGCAAATGTGTGGTGTTGTTACACTTTACAATTGGATCGGCCGGTGACAGAGTTTATTGTCTTTGCTGTGGATGTTTAGCTGGCAGGCATTGCTGCTGCACAGCTGTGAGGATCTGAGCCAACCTGCTTTAGTTCTTTTAAGACTGGACCTGTAATCTGAGCACCTCACACCGAATGAAAGCTACAACTGTTGAGTCTTTTTGTACATAACAGCTTTGATATGTCTACTCAAATGATAACAGTGACTGTATTGTCATTTGTGATGTATCTTTTCAGAGTTGCACAATTGTGAAACACTAGATATTATATTTAGGCATCACACACTACTTAAACTGTGATGGTTACTGTGGCCAGCAAGGGCAGCTCTCTTTATAACTGGAACACAGTGATACTTAGCAAAACATGTTAAAAGTTTTAGGACAAAGCAATGTGATTTTAAAGCTAAATATCCTATCACCTTACTCATAAACATTACTGTGTTTTCTCTTATGATATTACATAAGGTTACACCTCTTTGTGCACAACTTTGCTATCTAACATTTAACCTATTAATATTAAGCAAAACAACTGCTGAAAATTATATTCAATAGATACTGACAAGAACTGTTATACTCTCCGATAGCTTTCTTCAGAGATCCGACTGTTAAGGCGTCCTTGTGCACCTTACTCAACATGGTGTATGATGCCCTCCTCAGAGGTTGTGAGTATCTCAATAGGCTCCAGCTGACTGTTAAACTCTAACTAATATGACTGTTACGTGACCTTTTTAGAGTGTGAAAGTTTAGGGCATCTCGAAGGATTTGTAACATCTTTGTTCCTTAGCTATCAGTTTCCAGTCTTTCCAGTGTTCGCGTAAAGTAGTTTTATTGTATTGTAGTCGCTTATCTCAGTAACACTTATTAACCGTGTTCTTGTGGCTACAAATGTAGTGTTACCTCGAGTGGCCTGTTCTTCTTTGGCACAGAGCCTCTACATGACAGTAAAGCTGAATATTTGTTTGGACTATGGAACAAAGACATACTTTATTTATTTCCGTTTATAATTTATTAACACAAAACAAATAGTACAGAGAAACTGTGTGCTAACACTGTCCAATATGTGTGTTATTATTATTATTATTATTATTATTATTATTATAATTATTATTGCTGCCATAACACTGTATGTGTCATCCTGAGCTGTTATTTACATCTATGGTTGTAATGCCAAGAAACTTAGCAACAGTGTGCCAAGTATTAGATAATGACACCATACAACTGTAAATCCAAGCTGCTGATATGTGGTTATTATCGCTTTAGTCTGAGTTTACATTTATAAAGTTTATTTTTATATTCTAAAATGTGTGTGTAGTTTAAAGCACTGACTTTTTCTCAAATGTGATTTATTCACAGTATATCCCTCATTTAATCAAACAAAAAAAAGAAATATATGAATCTATCTATCCTTACAGAAAGTAAAAAAGCTGATTTTTCTATTGAACTATTTTATCCCTGCATTGTATGTTCAGTCTGTATTTCCAGCCCACAGGTGTAATGTTTATTAACTAACTGTGTAGGTGGTGTATTTCTAGTGATTCTTTTCTTAGTATCAGTACACAGCCCCATGTGGGCCGTTGTTCTCCATGTCTCTGTTTTCAATTACCTGACATTAGGTCTTCTTAGTAGGCATGACTGACAACTTGCATTTTATCCTGTTAACATCCAGCTCTGTACATAATGGGTGTGTCACTGTCTACCTCATCATTATCAGCTGCTACTAAACAGCGATGACTTCACCTAGTTATCTTTTTACCAAAAATGCACATTATTATTATTATTATTATTATTATTATTATTAGAGTCAATGCAAGCACACACTCTTTATAAACTGGATTTCATCCTACACTTAAAAAAGAAAATGTGGTGTGCTTACTTCAAACTGAATAAAGTGATCTGTGGATATTTTAATGCTAAACGAGGTCAGTGTGTTTCAATCTCTGTCAAGATTGTTTGTCACAGACTGATGATGGTTACAACACAATGGTCTGCGTTCGAAATCAATCATACAATGCTTGATTTCCTTCCCACTGACAGCCCGTCCGCTAGTGTTACGTAAGATCCAAGCGCCGAATGGCTCATCGCTCTTGGCTACAGAGACGAGGGCGACTTCAGGCACATCAGCCCACTTACTCATGCAACTGCACAATGTCACATCGAGGAGTTTGCAGAATTTCACAAAACTACAAAGAATTTCACAAGTTTGTCATTCCCCTTTTTTTGCAGGGTGAATCGCTTTGTTTATATTTTTTCTTACAAAAAAGTAAATTGCATTTTAGATACGGTAGTTTGCATGTGCTTCTGCTGAGATGTTGGTGTTTGTGTGTATCATACAGGTGAAGCCATAGTAATGGCATAAGTGGAGATGATTACCTGAATACACGGGCCTTATTTCTCCCAAATACACAATTTGGTTGTATCATTGTAAAAGTCACATCCATGAGCTGGCTGTCTGTTCTGTTGTTGGAACAGTGGCTGACATGTCCTTAATCTGTCTCTCTGCACCCTCAACATAACCCTCACTCTCTCTGTCCGGCTGAAAGTCTGCTGTATTTATATTGCCTCTATGCTCCATGTCTCACTTTAGCCTTCAACACAACACGGAGCCAGAGCAGTTTAGCCACTGGGCTTCATGGAGACTCTGACTAGATTGTCTCTCGGGTCACCAACCAGCACTCATTGCAAATGTTGAAATGGATATTGCAACAAAATTCAATAAGCCGCTGAACAAAACGCATCAGTCGTTTATTTCCCTTGTTGTGATTCATAATTGAAGACTATACTTTTACAATATCACCTTATATCGTACGTGGATTTGCTCTGAAGGTGGTCGTCTGGAGAGGAGTCTGCTAGAAAAGACAACACACATTATTTTTAGAAAGTCTGCAATGTGTTTTGGAATCATGGGGTATCGAACGTTGTCATGGCAACTGTTAAGTGATGGTCCAGAGTCGTGTGTATGTATGTAAGCGTGCGTGTGCGTTTGTCTGTATGTGTGCATTTGTTTTTGATGAAGGAGGAAAACAAGGCATTGCTCAATCACTCACTCATCCTAAATCATCCTGTGGAGAGGAGTGAGGGGTGGACAGTCGCTGCACGTGCTCGCTCAGGCTAATGGGGTTTCTCTCTGATTGCTCCTGAGCAGGAGTCTGAAACGCAAGCCTGCCAAGAAACAACCGCAACAGTGGGGATGAGCTGTCAGTCAGCAGCTGCATAACATTCGCTCCCAACATTAGGGAACGACCAGTTTAAGGACAAAGCTAGTGTTCTTCACATGTCTTCTGTTTGACAACAAAGTCCTTTAAAAGACAGATACAATGCAATAGTCCATCTGTCCACTAATTGAATTCACTACCCTGTTTATGGCTAAAAGCTGTAGGTTCCTGCTAAAGGTGTCAATCTAATACAAATACATTTGGTTGAAAAAGGACCATAAAATCCTAAAACTGCTGGCAACAGTAGTTTTGAGAAAATTTCTACTGTTGTTGATCCAAAAGGAATTTCAGGGCCAATGCAAGATGTCAATTGTAGATTTCCAAATTTCTTCCCAGATTTCTCCTTCGTTGTGCACTTTACAAAAATACAAAGGTAATTATGATTTACACTTTAAAAACACTTTAAAAACACTGTAGTTAGGTTCTGTTTTGGTCACATGAAATTCCCAAAACAAACAAAAACATTTGATTAGGGCTGGGTCAACGCTGTTTTTATGTCTCCTGCTATTTTCAAGGTCAAGGATGAACTTAACTCAAGTTTGTCAAAAGAGTATGATGAACTCTTGGGGACATGGAAAGTTTGAAATGATTAACAAATGCTTCCACTAGTTAGGGCCATAACATTATGTTAATACTAAACAACACCATCTCATTATATCACATTTGCATGCTGAAACTAAGCCATTAGGGGGTGACAATATGTTTGCTGCAGGAGGCAGAGACATTTTCTATTCTAAGCACCTGGGCAGGAGAAAGGCGAGCGGTGGGCCACGCACCCAGAGGAATTCACCTTTCACTGGGAAATGAGCTCTAAGCAGTTGCCAAGGGTGACAGGGGAAATGTCACGGACTTTCCTTTCACCGTTCGTAACTCTTGGCAACAAAGAAGCACCGTATATATTGGCAGGCATGTTATCCTATTTATTTTCTTACAAACCCTCTGACAGCAGGAAAAATGACGTCCATCCAGTCGGTGTGAGGTGTTCCTCAGAAAAACATACTGGTGCACCAGTTTGCTGGAACAGCATCTACCATTGGTCTTATGGTGCAACCACTTTCCAGTGTGGTTTGGATAAAGGCAAATGTTCATACAATTAATTGCTCCTTCCACCCTAAGATGTGGTTTGTGGGACAAATGAGGCCTGTAGTATTTTTTTCCCATGAGTATGTAGCCACACTGTTTTAAACGCTAGGCTGACATGCACCTGTGTTCATTCGCCACCTATCAGCCACCTATTTTAGTTCAATTCTTTAGAGAAAAAAAACCTCAAGAAAACAAAGTTGAAGATGAATTTGACTAATTTTTTTCCCAGTCTTTTTTATTTGTGTGGTGAAAATCTGATATTGCGACAGTTTTAGTATCAACCCTCTCATATATCTCCCAGCAAGAGAGCAGTACATGTTTCCCATCATTTAAAAAAAAACCCTTTAAATTTAATATTAGCCAGTACTTGATGCAAATCATCCTCTACACATTTCCTCAAGACATTATGTCAACATTAACTCTTGCACTATGACTTATCATGTCTGACTCATGCCTCTCAAAAACACTTTGTTATAGACCAAAGCAGAGCACGTCAATAAAGAAATTATGGCACACAATAAGTTGATTGAGCTGAATTAGTTTTTTTTATTTTTGATCACAGCACTTCACTTTTGACAGATGAAAATTCATTAGCCTGACAGAGATCAATCTCAAACACAGTCTGTCCCTTAACTTCAACCTTTTTTGGAGATATAACAACCTACATTTACAGCAGGCTGGTCACATATGAAATAAAGATGATACAGACGTTTCATAACCAAGAGCGAAAAAACCAGCGGACGTGTCTGGAAAGCTGATGTACCTCCAAATAGACCTTGGATAGCCAATGGCCAAGACAGGATACAATAAAACTAGTTAAGCATGAAAACGGACAATCCATCGTCGCTTGGCCATTAGAGCTAAGAATTCCCTAATAAGTTTTATTTTGTATATTTCAAAGGAAAGTACGTTTAATGATCTGTGAAACAAGCTTCTGAAAGAGAAACCCACAGGACATGTTGGCAGACAGAAATTTTGAGATGCTCTTTGATGGTTTTTTTTTTCTTTCCAAATAGATGTTACTTGTTCTGACCACTTCATACTCTCTTTGCTGCCAGCTTTCATCTGTTTTATCCAGCATGAGAAACTAGAATCAGACTCCTCGTAAAATGGAGCAAATACATTTAATTTAATGCAGTAATAGGCCAACAATTTTATGAAGAAAAAAAATGAAAAGACCCATCACAGGCCTTTGATTTTGTATGATTAAAATTAAAATAAACCCTCTCATACAGAACAATAAAGGAGAACAATTTAGTCTGGTGAAACTGATAATGGCACTGTCACAATTTATTGTGATTAAAATAAAACTAGCTAATGACAGATCATAGACAAGGGAATAACATGAAGAATATCCAAGGATTCTTTTTCATCAGCTCTGCCGCACATCTTATGTGATCTGTATGAAAAGAGAGTAGAGCAGCTAAGAACTTAAAAGACAGTACTTTAAATCAACAACAACTTAAAAATGCAACAGAACGAATGAGGCATAAAGACACAAAGTACCAATGAGCTTGACAGTTCTTGACCTTGAAAACAAATAATTATCCATGGCCACTTATCTGCTAGTTTTAAAGCTTTTGATCGGACCATGTGGCCTCCATCTGCAGAGGTTTTTTCAGTTGTTACTGATCTATAGTTAAATGTACAAACTTTTTAAAATTCTGGGCATCTTTAGGGCTTTTTCATATCTATTTGCTGTCCAAGTTGGCTGCTATAATTAAGAATTAAAAGCTACAGAAAGGGCAAGTAAGTGGGCCTTGAGTGGATGTGGAGGATTTTTCAACAAGTTTCAAAGGTCTAGAATGAACTCTAAAGCTCAGCATTTATGCCAACACGGACACAAATCCTATGGAGTTTAAACATCTACAGATTTATGACAAGTGGACAAACTAAGTATCTAAAAAAAAATACCGTGTGATGTGGTGGAAAGCTCTAGAAAAAAAGGCAGTTCAGCGTGCCTTGTGTGAAAAGTCTTTATCTTCAATGGTTGTTGGAATGCGCACGCTGCTTCTCTGATGACTATTTACTGCCTGTTGAATGAATATCACTATGCTGGGTTGTTTTTGTGTTTGTTGTCGTGGTTTTATGTCTCGGTTGTTTTTCCCCCGCTCTTTATTTTTCAGTCCATGCAGCATATTTCAGGCCATGCTGGATTGTCACACGAAAGGGAGTGTTTGTTCAAGGCACAGCAAGAGACACGAATAAACAACTACAATCAGTTTACATTCAGTCTCATGGGAAAAAAACTTAAGCCCCATCATGAAGACATAAAAATATCCCCAAAATACAAAACTTGCAAACATAAAAACCAATAAAATCTGCACATGTGACACTTGACTCAAGGATAAGAATATGAATGCATACCTCATTTATACAACGTGTAGTAGCAAACATGCAGTGGAGTGTCACACAGAACAGGTTATTCAGCTGAAATCATGGTAGGAAATAGTAGAGTTTGAATTGTAGCATTTGTATAACAAAACAGAATTCATTTTAGCACTGATTTATTCAATTAGCTCTAAACAAATAAGTACATTTCAATGATTTTGAGACCTTGTGGTAAACATTATTAGCATTTGCTTTTAGAATTCTTACAACTTGAAAGAAACCTAAATACCAGGACTTAAATAGTAGCACGTGGTCTAATTACTTTTAATATTTCACATGATTAGTAAAATGAATAGATTCCTTCTGTGATTTCTGTACTCGCAATTAGAGGAAAGTAAAGTCAATGGCATAATTTAAAATTGTTACAACTCCAGGATGTGCTTTCTATTTTCCTCATAGCTCATTCAGCTTATATTGATAATTATGTATTTTATGAAAAAGAAACCTGTATGTTTTGTATGCAGAGAGTTCGCCTGGAAGATTGATATCATGCTCTGTCTGCTAAATATAGAGCCAATGCCAGCAGCCAGTTAGCTTAGCATAGCATAAAGACTGGAAAACACAGACATTAAATAGTGTCCGGAGCCACTGTGATGTCACCTTTTGGTTTGTGGACTACTGTTTTGAAGCTTTAAGTTTGGCATCATGGCTGCCGCCCTGTTGTTTTTTTTGGAACCAGAAGTGACCATAATTGGACGAACGGGGAGGACACATGGCTGCCAATAACCATGTGACGCCTAGCAGACAGCTAGTAATTGCTGTAACTCAAAGCAGTCATGTCTTTAATCGTACATAAGCCCTAATATGATTTCAATGACTGAATTATATAAAAAGAGAGACCTAGAAACTTTTTTTGTATCAGGCTGTAAACATGTTTATTTCTGCTGAAAAGCTGAAAATTTCGATATGTGGCTATATGAGTACATAAATCACTTTTAAAGCCAACCTCAAGTGGTCATTTAAAGAACTACAGTTTTTGGTACTTCCTTGTACGACCATTTTTCAGTCCTGGAGGTTTTAGCTTGCAATGAAGAGGGGAAACCTTATCTTGCTCTGTCACAAGGTAAGAAAAGAGCCATAAAGCATCTCTAAAGCTCATTAATTAATAGGTTTTATCTCATTTGTTATCTGCATTGGTTCATTTACTTATTAGAGGGTCAGCTGTTAGATCCCTGGCTCCTCCTTTCTGCATGTTTAAGTGTCTTTGAGCAAGATACTGCACCTGAATTGCTCCTGATGGCTGTGCCATTGGTGTGATGGTGAATGTGTTTTTGATGAGCATGTGGGCACTATTTATAGATGCCTCTGCCTACAGTATATGTATGTGGGAATGTTAATTTGCTTTGTAAAGCGCTTTGCATGGTTAAAAGACTCGAAATACACCACATAAATGCATTCCATTTAACTGGCTGCAGCCTTTTATGTACTGTGCAGACACGAGTGCTATCGATCTCCTCATTTAACCCTCAGTAAAGAAAAAGCTAATTAGTTCATGCCAAATGTTGAACTATTCTTTTAAAATAAATAAATAAATAAATAAATAAAACAGACTAGGTTGCATCACATACTGTACACAGTCAAAACAGCATAATAAGGGAATACTCTGATTAAAATGAGACAGCTCTGCAAATCCTTAATCAATCTCCAGCGGACCCCAACCCAAAGCACGATATTGATGACACCAAAAATACTGTAGCAAAAATAGCAACCTTAAATTGATAAATTGATAATAGGTACAACTAGCTTCAGGTTCGGTCAAGCTGCTTGTGCCTCCTGGAGAGAGCGTACATATATTACAGTACATCTCCGAGTTACATTCGGCTCCCCGTCTGTCTGCTCTCTCACTGCAGATGGCTTCACAACTAGCTGCCCTCACCCTCAGCCTCCCCGAGCTCTGTCGCAGAGGAACCAGATATCACCCGTGCCCAGATCACTCTGTCAGTCTGCTGGGGCAAGCCTGCTCACACCACCCACTCTGATGGGATCTTTTCACCTCCACTCATGTCCAAGTGGCACAGCACGGACAGAGTATCTCTGATAGCAGCCCGAAAGCAATTCCACCCCAGTCACTTTCAATACTTTTAACCTTTTTAACTTGCAAATTAAGCCACTGAAGAGGATGGAATCCCTGCCACGAAGCATCCAATAATTTAATTAAGATAATCTGTACATTTTGAGTGGATGTATCCTCAGTTGCGATTGTTGTTTGTGTCCATAGACAGATGCAAGAGATGTTTTGGCAAACTGCTGTTAATGCTTTTATACACCTAAAGACTGCTCCTGTATGCTTCAGCTTCTTTCATCGTTGGGTTCTTCCACCTTTCTGACAAGCCCGGTCTCAGGGTCTGAGGCAGCTAAGTTGAAGTCTGAGGTCAGAAGCGAAAACGCTGCATTGCGGCATTCAGCAATCTGTGTTCCCCCAGGTGAAGGACACCTGAAATCAGCTCGGGAGGATTTGGTGTTACTGGTAGCTCACAGGGCTGTCCATGAGTGGGCTGGAGCAGTAGGGGTCTGGGGGGTCTTGGAGCTCAGTCTCATGGGTCTGGGCATGGTCTTCCTCACACTCCTCTTCCTCCCCCGGGCCGTGGCTTGAACTCTGGGAGCTGGCCATGGCGCCGTAGCTGTGGTGGGCCGGGGAGGGCATGGGAGTCAAAGCCAGCTCTGGCTCCAGCAGCACGGATGCCACAAACAGCTGGGGAGGAAAATTTGAAATACAGTTTATGATTGTGTCCCACACTCAGTCATGCAGATCACAGGGAATTTTTGAGACAAAAATGTAGTTTTAAATTTAGGTTTTATGTTCCTATCCAACTCTTAAGAAGTAAAGATACAAGATAAGCTCTTTAAAATAAGTAATTCTGAGAGGACATATCTTGTATCGTGTCTGAAAATAAAGTAATTGGCAAATATTATAAATCTAGATTATAGACAATATAACCGAAATGCCTCAAGGGATCGAACAGGTAAAAGTGCTGAAAGAACTTTAAGATCCTTTATCTAAGTAAAAGTCAGAAATTCATTATTATTTACTATTGTTGTCGACTGCTTTTGGGTGAAATATATAATGTAATCTTATGGTTTGGGTTGAAATATCTGCGAAGTAACATGTAACTAAAGCCGTACAATAAATGTAATAGAGTAAAAAGTAGTATTTTTTTTCTCATTCATGTAGTGGCATAGAGTATGTCATCTAAAAAGAAATACTTAAGAAAGTATCCCAAAGCTGTACTTCAGTACAAAACTTGAGTGAGAGTAGTTATTTACCTCTTTTAACAGCTGGTTTTACTTATTTGAAGCCACTTATTATGAATCAGATGTATTTTACATCACTTTCAACCATTTTCCCAAACATACCATAGTTTATTAGTGTGGTTTTGATGCCCAACCAAGACTTGAGCGACACTGTTAAATTCAAATCATAACATTGATGCTTTTTAAAAATCATACCAGCCTGCAAAACTCTTTGAGCAAAAAAAAAAAAACCCCACTATAACTTTAATATAAAAAACTGAGTGATGTGCCAGATTTCAAGACTGTGAAAGCTGTTGCTAAATGTTCAGTGTAAAATTATTAGTTACTTTTAGTACATTGATTAAAACTTGTAAAAATACTAAAAGTGACTGTAAAGTCTTCTTTCACGCTTTACTGTCATGTTAACGGGAGAAAGATGGGATACTGTACACTTGAGGCAGTGGCGGATGTTACTGCGCTCCTGTCCACATCAGTGAATGTCCCCTCTGCAGGCTGGTCAGACATCTGAAACAAAGAAAACACACTTACCACAAATTCAGTATTAGATCATTTAGCTGAACCTTTTTCAGTGAGATATGGCAAATATGGCAAATGACCTGGTAGCTTGTTGACTTGTCTGGTTGCTTCCTAAGGCACAAGCGGAAGAGGGAAAGGGAAATAGAGAGGAGCAGAGACACTGAGGTGAAGATGGTGATGGGATGCACTGGACCTGTGACAGAAAGGAGAGGTTGCAAGAAATCAGAAGTTAGAATGCACACTCATGGGACAGCAACAGTCATAGAAATTGAAGCAAATGATACGATACCTAATCTGAGCACAGAGAAGAAGAGCAGCCAGAAGAGGCAGAGGACGGGAGCCACCATGACCTGGCTGATGGCCGCTCTGTGGATGCGCTGGTTGAGCTTGGTGGGAACGTATGCATAGTAGATGTTGTATCGGTCAACCATGTGCTTCAAGATCACATAGAGTAGACCTGAGGAGGAATAAACACACATACACAGATTAGAGTGATCATAATTTCTGTGTGAAAGAAAACATTTAAAAAGCCCTGTGAGGATCCTTTATTATTGTCTACAACCTCCAACAAACCCTACACACACAGTGAGGCTTTTAGGGCCTCAGACTCTGAATATCCGTATGTTTATTGCTATAATTAAAGTGCTGATAAAATACTGTGACATGGCTACAGTGTGAAAAGAGGAATCTTTTCTTTTTAAAAGAAGAAGCAATTTCAGTGTATTTTTCAGGTCAGTATTTAGCCCTACATGTTTGGCAGTTAAATAAAATTCTTTGCTGCTTCTGTCTGGTTTCATCTATTGAGGTTAACTCCCCCACTGATATTATTTGCCATAAAAATGCAACTCTGCAGGAAGGCAAAATGCACACAAGAGCAGGGTAATAAGTATGAAAGGGCCCGTTTGGACTGAGAATTTGACTGAAGTAAACAGGAGCTTGGTGAGCTCTGGGCAGAGACAGGAGCAGAGTGGGCGTCTGGCTCGCAGCTCACTGTGTCTGGGTGTCTGGGACTACGGCAGCAAATTCACACAGTCTGCATCAGACTGGCAGGCAGTAGAGGAAAGTGAGTTCACAGTATAAGGAGAGACGACACATGCACACACAAGACCGAGAGGGAAGGTGATGGGATGGAGGAGAAAGGCAGAAGGTGAAGAGAAGGAAGAGTTAGACGGGAAGGGTCAGTGCATGTTGCTCACCAAAGGGTGTAATGATGGGACATGTGATGCTGTAGGTCATACTGACTGCAAAGATGCACATGGTCCAGGCGTACTCCAGGCCAAACTGAAACTCATAGGCCTGACTCTGCAGATAAACACACACACACAGAGTCAGATTTTCACATCTTAGAGCACGATCTAATGTGCCTGACATGACATGAAAGTCTCCACTAACCCGTTTGACATGAATGCGCTCAGCCTGGGACTTGGCGAAGCAGAGGCGGAGGGCATAAACTGTCAGCGCTGGGATGCGAAGCAGCTCCATGGATGTACCAATCAGACTGGATGTAATCACGTAGTTTACAAAGAATGCGCCATTGTCAGGAAGAAACACGCACCTGCGACACGAAAACACGAAACCTGTGAGCTGCCACTGCAATTTTCAGGCGCCATAATACTCTTGGTATGTTTTATTTCATCAAAAAGAATTCTTACTGGAATTTGACATCCTTCTCATCCAGGAAATTGACATCAAAGAGCCATGTGAAGAACAGGTCCAGACTACAGAGAGAATATAATATGAAAAGGGCATACCATGAAAAAAGGCAAAAAATTAAAAAAGGGGATAAAAAAAATCAAAGAAAAAGAAAAAAAGCTATGTGTTTGCTTTGAGTCTGCAGGTCTGCTGTGAATGTACCTGGTCAGACCAAGTGAGGGCAGGAGGATGACCATGAAGACCAGCAGCAGAAAACACTTGTGCATCGTCACTTGGTTCTCACCAGATCTGAGACATGAAACGAAAAACAAAACAAAGGCATCATAAGAGCATCATTATGCAATGCATTTTATTTAGTTATAAAACATATCTCCATCGTTCCCATCAACATAATCAGCTCATCATGTGAAACACGGCGATGTTAAGTCAGCTGACTCTACATTTACAGGACTGTTAGGCTCATTAGCACGAACTACACTTCTCACTCCAGTAAACAGTCGATTTGCATTCGGTCCTTCGCACATCACGCCTGCACAACACGTTTGTGGGGGTGGTTATGTAAAGAAACCGCGCTCATAGGTGCTGTGTGAGGTTGTCTCCTTATGCACAGTTGTTACGCTCCTCCTCCCGCTAGTCACCATGTGCCGCTCCTCTGCGCATGGTGACTACTGTGCATATCATTATCCTCACATGGAGATCTCTATGACAACCTGCCCAGAATAACAGTGCAGGGAGAGTGACAGAGAGAAGGAGGGAGAGAGGGGAGAGAGTAAAAAGAGCAACAGGGTGAAAGAGAAAAAAAAATAATTGAGATGAAAAAAAAAAAAGAAAGGCTGAGAGTTGAGAGGAAGACAGGCAGATGCACATGAAGGGTCCATTTGAAGAAGCAAAGGACAGGCATTTCCATTTCAGAGGAGAGAGGAGAGTGGTGGCCGACGGCCGGTGAGTACCTGGTCCAGTGGGACTCAAAGAAGGCTGAGTAGTAGACGATGAAGGGCAGGAGCACCGAAAACGCCCACAGCAGGAGGGTCGGGAAGAACTGGGTAATGACTGGGCTCTAGATTGGACAGCAAAAAAATGATTAATTAATGTCACCGAAGATGGTTCAAAAAGCAGCCCGAACGTCACACGCGGTTCGACTCAATCTCAAACTCTGACCCTCAGACTCTCCACAGGCCTTGTGACGTTGAACTTGTCCATCGTGTTGACGATGATGGCCGGAGTGGTGAGGAAGAAGAGCAGCAGGAAGAGGAGGATGTTGAGGAGGACGCAGCGCAGCCACCAGCGAGATCCACACACTGACAGGTTTTCCCTGGTGATGGGAGAAATAATAAGCCTCAATTCACAGTCATCCAGGAGGACAGACAGGACAGTTCACACACTGCCATCCCCTGACACTCCTGTACTGTATGTATTGACATAAGACTGAAATAGCCAGCTTGGCTGCCTCTTTGTATGTGAGTTGGCGAGTGTGTTTCCACTGGAGAGCAGGTTGTGGAACAGCACACTTCAACACTCAGTTTTAATGAAGGGACAAAAGTACCTGCTCAAGCTGTCTAGTTAGTGCAAGAACACATCTGCACACAAACGCGCTGCAACTAAGCAGGCGTGAAGCGTGCGCACACACACACACACACACACACACACACATACACACACACAGTGAGCGCTATCATCTCTTTGGTTTAATCTACCATACATATGCATCAGTCATTTGTTACATAATCTCAGTGGGACTGCTGCATTTGCTTTTCAAGATAAGAAAACATGCATTACAGCAAAATCCAATTACGGACAGGGAATGGGCTTTAAATGGTGTTTTCAGATCTGCTACGCCTGAGCAACAATACAGATCTGCTACGCCTGAGCAACAATATACCCATGCACCTTAAATGCATGGATTTTTTCAGCAACTTTAATGTAAGTATTTATAGTTATGGTGCCTAATTTGCATAATGCATGCCTGTTTAATTAAAAAGACTCTCTGAGATCTGTCATTACAAGTTAATGTTGCATCAACAAACAAAATTACAGCCCAAACTTTGGTTTAAAAGTCTTGTCGTGATCTAGAGGTTTCTAAAGTTGCCAAATATGTCAGGGTTAATAACAGGGCAGTTGTTTAAATGGTGCATAAGACATGTGAAACTGTATATTACACTAGAGAAATGTGTCTGCATAGGTTTCCTCCCACAGTCCAAAGACATGCAGGTTAATAAACTGTTTGCGCTGTAGGTGTGAATGTGAGAGTGCCTGTAGATGCATCATGCTTCACCTCCAACATGGGCAGCAACCTGCAGCTATGCACAGGATCATTATAGATAACAGACTGGATGAATACATTCTGGTCTTTTAAGATCTGGTAAAGTAGCATGAATGTTGACTTAGAGGCTGTAATCAAGGGAAAGTAAGAGTACTGGGACACTAAAAGCTTAAGAGGTACCAAATTAAAAAACTACGTGAGTTTCAGTAATGTAAGCACTGACCAGATTATGTCACTGGGAGCAGGTGCGTAGCTGACACCCCATTTGTGTGACTGCACCACAGTGGTGATGCTGGACTGCTGGGGTCTGCGACGGCAGTGCACACGGCTGTAATCCTTCACAATGCTGCAAGACAAACAACATGCACATAGGTGTTACAAAAAGCTGGCATCAGGTCAGTCTGTCCCTGCATGAATTTTATGGCTGCTTCCTGTTGAGACAGGGTTTATGTGATGAGAGGACCTGACAGACATCCTGGTGTCATGCTGCTGTTTACTCACACAGCAGTCATCCTCTCATCACGGAAGGTCACGAAGGCGATGCCCAGCCTCTTCATGGAGATTCGATTCTTCTCAGCATTAAACTCGTCTGTCCGCTTTTCCTCTAACTCGCTGTAGTACTGTTCTGCATCCACCTGCAGAAATAAAAAAAAAAAAAAAAGGGAAAGCTCACACTACATCTTTAACTCCCAGAGAGACCCTCAGGTTGAGAATGGTCAAATTATCGTTGCTGCATCTCCATCCTTTTGGATTGCAGTGCCATCCAGTGGTAACATGCTAACCGTGCAATCACCTACTGTTTCTGATTATGATAAAAATGCACCTTCTCAAAACCACAGATGTCGCAGCAGAATATCTGAGCACACGGATGGGTCTTGATCACGATCTTCCCCTCCTTTTGGGCCTTTGTGGCAAAATACAGCCTGCCTTTCATCGCCTTTCGCCTGCAAAACACAGCATCCTCAGACACGAGCCTTGCACTGATCACAAACTGAGTTGCTCCAGTCTGTAGCAGTCACAGTACCTCTCTAAGTCCAGTCTCATCAGCTTGTTGACATCATAGCAGAACCGTAGGTCAGTGACAGTACAGCTGGGGTAGGCCTCACTGGCAAATGAAGCAAAGGGGTTCATCAGAATCAAAGTGGTTAGATTGTGCATGAGTTTACAAATCGTGGTCAGAGCTTCCTTGTGAATCAAACAAAAGTAGTTTTAACTTGACTCAACAACATAGAAGAGAGAAGAAAACGTGTACTGAAAGTGTTTGGTGATGAGTCCTGGGTCAGAGATCTCTCTTGGTATAGAGGTAATCATCAGTGTCCTCGCTACCTGCAACACAAAATGCAACAACTATGAACAGCATGTTATAATAAACTACAAAAAATTCACCATCTTATCAGTTGATAGCAGCTATGCTTGCAGAGAGCAATTTTATGTTGTAGATTCACTTCTTTATTCCAGACAGAAATTTCTCAAGAAATATGTGATATATAATTAATAGAAGGTTTTGCACAATAACCTGTTGAATTTGACACGCCCACCTCAGTGCTGATGGGGAACTACTATTTTTTTGTTCCAATCGGAAACCAACTTTTTGGTTTCTTGACCAATTTTTTTTGTCACTATGCTTAAATGATTTCAAAACAGGTGCTCAAAACAGAACAGAACAAGTTCCATGTTGGTGAAAAGGCTTAACAGCTTTGCTCTAGCGCCACCAGCAGGTTGACATTTGTGGTTAATAGTGAAATGTCTTAACAACTATAAGATGCCGTGAAAGGACGAATTAAAATCTCGTTGGTGATTAATCAGGGCAAAATTTTACTTTTTACTCCTGAGCAAATACTTGTAAAACAAATGACACCCCCATCAGCCTCAGCTGCACTTAGTTAATTAGCAAATGTTAGTGAGCTAACATGCTAAATTAGAGAAGCTGACTTCATACGACACATGTTTTTGTAGTGAAGAAATAGCTTGGGCTTGATGTTTAAACAGCATGATGTGGTGGTGACAGACCTTCTCATCCTCTTTGTACTCCAGCCGCATGGAGTGATGAGCCATACACAGCAGAGTGATGATGAAGTAGACCAGAGCAAAGATGCTGTGGAGCCACAGAAAGCTGTTCCTGTTGGCCACAAAAACACTGCTGTGAATTAAGTGAACATGGACGGTCCTGCGTTTGTTCATAGTTCTGTGCTATTTCCTGAGATCTGATGTCATTCATAAAGTGTTGGACTCACTTTGCGCTAACATTAGCCAGTGTTGTTCTTCCAAAGTTTTCCGGACTGTCTCCTGTAGAAATAATCAAACATGACAGAGAGCGAGACATTTTAATTTCTTAATGACTTCAAGGAAAATCCCTCCCCTTCGTCTGGAGGGTGAGTCAACAATGAAGCAATGTCACTATTCAGAGAAAATGTCTTCCATGCAATTTAATGAAATCACTCTCATCTCAATGAAATTTCACACAAAATTTAAACATCATAGTCATGCCTAACTCTGCTGTTTAATACGGACACCCTTTGTTTGCTGTTGCCATGGCTGCCTCTCATTGGGTGTTGGTTTATTTAATGACTAGGGTGACACACGGGTCTATAAGTTTACAGCCAGCAGTAATAAAACAGTTTCTGTGGAAAGCCCAGCGCCCTGGTAGACCCTGTAATGGGTCCTGTCTTCATCCTGTTATAGGATGGCTTACTCAACGCTTCCTATAAAATAAACGAACAGCTGCCAAAAGGCATTTCTGCTACGATTTAGCAACTAATTTTCTACACCATCCCACCCCTGACACCTACATGTGTATGTTGAGAGGAAATGAAGCACTTTCTATTTCTACAGTCCCACTCGGGGAGAGCGTTTGATGAATTGCCACTGGCATGCTGGCACCTCCCATTAGATGAAATGCAGCCTTTGAGCACGTATATAATCATAGTTTTACTTTATAACTTAACATTGTTATGGGGTCATAAGTTACAAAGATCTTTCATTTTACTTATGTAAGACACCTTTTTTTTTTTTTTTTTTAAACTTAGCTTTACCGCAGGTTGTTTTAAGCCTAAGTTTCGGACCATTTAACCAACAAATCTTTTGAGGTGCAGATGTGTGTGATTGTCTCTGTGTCATGTTAAGGTTAAGGAAATCCTTTGGCTTTTACAAACAGTCGGCTAGCTAGACCATCATGTAGGGACCAAAAATACCCAGGAGATTCCCGGAAAAGTTGACTGGAAGGATTACAGCCAAAGACAGCAGGCAAACCACGGTCATGAGCAGGATGATGTGGCGCTGGAAGGACAGGTATGTGACGGCGTCGATGCCACACTTGCTACGGATCTCTTCATCCCTGCATTAAGAGAGAGAAAGGAAACATTTCAAATCTGTAAATCCCATATTGAGGAGATGCAAAACTCTCTATGCTTCATTAAAAACACGTAGATGCCACAAAGTCCTCAATAGTGGAATTTCTACTTGTGCAGATGTGATGATAATCAGAGTAGTACAATCTCAAACCAGTGTATGTTCGCTATATGCATATCTCTCTCTACTGCCAGGCCAAATGGGCCAACAGCTTATACCTCATCATGAGTAAAACTGTGGCACCACTTCTCCGGTGCCAGGAGCTGTGGTTACCAGGCGGGAGGTTCAGGAAACCCAATGTCATAAAATAGAACAAAAAAAAGCATGAAAAAAAAGAAGAAAGAGGTGCACGCTGGTCTCATTGCAGCCCACACATTATGAACTCGCAGGGTGGGTTTGCACTTTCCCAGGGATCCCAGGGTGAGCCACTGGCATGACGGCTAAAAACAGAAGCACCCAAACTCCACCACAATACTATGGAAACCATGGGTAACGTGAAAATCGCCTTTTTACAGGCCTTAATCGGTTGTGTGCAGTCAGACTCCAGCAAGTGCAAATATTCAACGGGAAACCATGGCACCAGTGGTCACATGAGACCAGACTCGTTTGTTTTTCCTGCTAAATGAGATATAACACGAGACTTTACATTTGACATCAGCTTTGAAGACAGAGGGCCAATAAAAGGATGGGAGCGAAGATGAGAGACTGACCGAATAATTACAAGGAAAACTACTTTGAGTACTCACTTCATATGGTAAAGCGATGAGAGCCACGAGCAGAAGCCCTGGAAGGAGAGGAGAATCATAAAACATGCAACGGATTCGTTATTAAAGATAATAAATGACATATGCATGCACGTCAGTGCACACCACATCTGGCCTCTTGCATGCATCCCCTATTTGCATAGTAATAAGGTTTGCAGGGTGACACAGGAATGGAGATTTAATAGGTCTAGCCTGCAGCAGTAACCACTTTACTGCAGCCTCAGCTTTGTGTAGGCACAGGCTGATGACTCCAGTCTGACTTTGTGTCTTACACCGTTAAAAACATGCAGGGAGTGACCTCAGTCTATCACACAGGTGTCATGGAGTCACAGACAGTCCAGTTGAGTCATGAGCCAAACTTTCCTCTTACAACAGTTGCCACCTTAGACAAGTAAACACTGTTATAAAAGTGTAGCATGCAGCGTTTTTAGACATTGTGCATCACCGACAAAATTAACTGTGACACCTTTTTGATTGTGAAAACATGGGGACTGATAGAATGGCAGGGATTTTATTGACCATATTGTTTCTTAAAATTATTTCTTGTTCATATTTTGCAGTATGCAGACGACTGGAGTTTGTCAGTCTTCTCTTCAAACCTGCTTTTTTTTTTAAACCTTATTCTGTTATTTTAGTGATTAATGTTCTCAGTGGGGTTTTAAAACCCTGGATGTCAAGTCAAGTCAAGTCAAATTTATTTATATGTTACATTTCATACGACAGGTATAGATTTAGATAGATGATAGATGTGCTTAGAGGTGCATTCACTGATTGCAGGACAGATAGCATACAGTTGGATTTTCACTGTAAACTATTGCCTGTTGTATATGGAAATGTGGCTGATAAAAAGTGGAGCTTTAATTAAAACATGCTACAAATTCTCCACGTAGCTAAAAAAATAAGTCGATGCAGAGTTTGGTAGTAGTTTGTAATTTAATTTGGCTGCTTTCACATTTCCATTACTTGCTGCATTGTTAATAAGACATTAAACTGTGTTGCTTTAAAGCAGAGCCACAGTAAAGGAAACTCATGCCAACTAAGAATGTAAACAATGCAAGTTCCAACACATAAAATGGACTTTGAAAGAATTGGATTCAACTTTTTTTTGGTAGACCTTCAGGACACATAAAATGTGTTTTGCTGAGACAGGCTGAAGTAAACAAAACAATGTTTATTAGGATAAAATCCACAGGGTTCCTTTAATTGAGCTTAAAATGCTATAAAGGGCTTTTCTTGGTGCTTTTAGGAGCTGATGAAAAACTCACCATGTCCTTGGTCTCAGAGTCAGAGGGGCTGGACTCTGACGGAGACTTCTCTTTCTCACTTGGTTCTCCATAAAACAGGGACGTGAGGCTGAAATGGGAGGAAAAGATAAACAAAGACACACCAAGATCAACATATTGATTACGGCCTGACCGGACCTTCAGGAAAAAGACCAGACCTAAATAGACCTGATCAATACATCCCATATTTAACTCAGCACACCTGAGACTTCTTGTACCTGCTGAACCGCAGCACCTGTCTGAGATCTATCAGTGTGTGTGTGTTTGTGTGTGTGTGTGTGTGTGTGTGTGTGTAAACAGAGATGATATGAAGCACATATAGTATGCTTGAATCTAATAAAGCCTGTTTGATGATTGGGTTTGTCTATATTTCTCTGTGGAGCTGTAATACTGACAGTTCAACAGCATGTCAAATTAAGCAGCGTAATTAAATTAGCATGAGAGTGGCCCGCTTGGAAAAACACACAGATGCTGCTTGCCCTTGGGTGCTATGAAGCCGCTGCCGGTCACGCAGAACTAATCAAGCCTGAAATCCCGTGGAGAGGAGACTCAGGTCAAGCAGAGCAAAATCTGCACACACTCATGAGGACTGCAGGGCAGACCTTGACTCATTTTGTAATCTAAAAGGTATCTTAGGAAGTGCTAAAAAGTTTAATTAATCCATCAAAAACTGTTAAAAGGACGAGGAAGGTGATTTTGCATTTTTCTTTTCAACAAGTCAAATAAAAAGCATAAAAATAACCAAGAACTGTCTTAACAAGTATTAGCTATGTAACCAAAACGTATTTCTACAACCTGTTGTAAATACTTCTGTGCACTGTTTGTCTTCATCCACAGCTGTTTTTAAAAATCATTTGGTCTTTTATAAAAATAATCAAGCTTAAATGTCAAACTTGCTTGTACCTCTCTCCTCAGAACAAATAAACTTTAGACTCAGTGCAACAGACAAAATAAGAGACATATGAAAGTACTGACAGATGGGCTGAGACACTGTTTATTTGGCCTTTTGAGGGAATTTGTTGATAAGAACAATATAGAATACAAACAGCCTTTAGCCTAATTTTCTAAGTTATTTATCAATAGAAAATGCCAAATTTTGGCTGGTTAAGGCTTTTAAATTAGCTGAACATCAGTTTTAAACCGTTGGTCAGTCCAAAGAAGCAATCAAAAGATGTTGTTTTAGATATTGCAATAGCTTTTTTCACATTATCAGTCTATATCTTAACCCTTAAAGTCCTGAGGCAATTTATCCGTCATGATTTATTTCGTTTTTTTCCTAACCTTTTCCATAAACAGTTAGCATGAAGTGTCTACATTATTTGGTTCAGGAGACCCTTAAGTTTCTGCCTTGTTTATTTTAAACTCCTAATTTTACATTTACATTGTTTGAGAATGGATTAACTTAACTCTAACCCTAAGCAAGTTAGAGCCATATTTTATAGCATTATTCAAAGCAAATATGACACATATGGTACCACTGAAAAGCTAAGAAACTGCAGTTTATGTGACTTTTTAAAGCATTTTCATTGCATGAGCAATTGAAAACTTATTCAGTGTGAAAAATGATAGAAATTTTTTGCCAATGGTGGCCGTTTAAAAATAAAAAAAAAGATAAATTGTCACTGTTGCAGTCTTTGTTCCTTTGGCACCAAATGAATAGTAAAAGGTGGAAGAGAATATCATGGCATTCATTGACTTCACATGCAGTACCATTTAGACTCAGCAGAGGGAGCTGGAGACTTCAGGATCAGGTTTTAAGAGCGGGTCCACTGTGAATAATGTCTCCATCTTAAATGTTGACGTGGCTCACAGACCAGCAAGTGTATGTGATTTTAGTGTCACACTGAGAGTCATGAATTCACCTGTCATTCTCCATCAGCAGAGCCAGGCGGCCATAGTCCCATGCAGCCTTCCTCAGACAGGAGAAGATGAGCAACAGGAACTGCAACACAGGACAAGAACATGAATGCAGAGCTCCTCAGAATCTGATCCACACAGCCAAACATAATAACATTATCTAAAAGCTTTCAACACTCCTTGAGGTCCGTCTCTGCATTCTCATAAAAATACCTACAAAACAATAGGTTCAAAATGCAGCAGCAATAATGAGCCATCTTCTTTCTTTAGAGTAGTATGTGGTTGTCTTGGAAACTACCAGAGACAGGTCAGTGTGCACACACCAACACATGCTGGGCACTAATGACGGATGAGTGTGGTCAAGAACAGGAATAAACCTGAACAGCCTCCATTCTGCCACAAATGGAGAGCTAAAGTGCAACCTCACAGTGGAGTGAAAAAAGCCCTTTGAATGACATTTTATGGAGCACAATACTGGATTCATTCTGAACAGCCCCGGTTAAACATCTGCGAGAAGAACCGGGTGATTATGGATGAGTGTTGACAAATGCAAATTGAGTAAAAGTGCTGATTAATGTTTGATTTCAATTACGGCTTTAAATCATTTACTCATTTGACTTAAGAAGCCATTTGGTTTAGTGGGCAGGGCTGACAGCCATGTTAATAAGAAGAAAGCTCTCATGAATGTTAGATGATTCAGCCTTTAGTGATCCTGAGCCATGCATAGACAATCAGAGCATCTTTGACTGAAGCTTGTAGGTGAATAATGAGCACATGTTCACGGTAGCAGACAAGGCCAAACTCCTTCTTTAAATAAAAAAACCCCTCCATGATCTCGCTGTTTTTCCCGGTGTCCGTCTCCTCCCTGTTGTTTTATTTGATTTTTTGGCCTTGATGCGTGGGCATGCTCTCCTCAAGCTCCCACAGATGATTTATTCTCTATGATGGTGGGATTGATGCAGAGGCGTGCTCCCGTCACCTGGAGGGAAGCGTGTTTGACTCACGCTTGTCATTAAGACACAGTGCTCAACCCTCTGTGTTGTCCTGACAACCGATAAAATCAGCCAATTAAAACACTGAGGTGGCAGATTGAGAGTGATATCGGTGCAGAGATCAAGCTTGACAGGTCTGACAGTGGAACTGAGCTAGCTGACAAGTGGATCGGAAGCCTATTATTATCTGGAGACGGGAGGAAAAAACATGCAACTATGTACGTAAACAGCTTGTATTCAGGATGTGAGTGGAATGCTGACATGTGGATTTAAAGAGATTATATAACATATAATGTGTGTTTGCAGTTGTGCTAGTTCTTGTACATTATTATGAGATCCAAAAAGCCCTGTTAAGGAGGAGACCAAATGTTTTGCAACGCAATGGCTTAATTGAAAGTTTGGTTTTGAAACGTTTCCCTGACAATTATAAAAAAGTGAAGTTTCCGGTACAGCAGATAAATATAAAGCATGTAAAATATTCTTTGGTTTTGTATTTCCTGAGTGGAGCCAGGAGCTGTTCTTGCTGTTTCCTAAATTGATAAAACCCCTTCAAGATATATAGAACTGTACATCCAACCATCCATCATCCATCCCTGCTTATTATCTTTTGCAGGGTTACTGGGGGCTGGAGCGTATCCCAGCATGCAATGGTCACCGGTGCATGCTGGTATAGGCCTCACAGAGCTACTAACATGGCAGGGAGACTCTATATGTAAACATATAGAGTTCCTATTTACTCTGACCACATGTTTGGAGTGCCAGAGGAATACCACACACATTTTGAATATCATGTCCAGTTTTAGATGGAGGACATGCAAACTCCAGGACCGCAGGCCACAGTTTGACCTCCAAACCTTCCCTCGTGAGGTGACAATGATTATGTTTACATGCACACAAAATACTCCGGTCATTGCCCTTATTTTAAAAACATACAATATGTCAGCTGGGCAGTTAACATGAGTGACTAAAGCTACGATTCCCATGAAGATGAATGCTTATTCAAAACTGATGATATTAATATTGACATGACTCATTCTTTATCCATCCAATTGACAAGGTTCCTGCTGTGTTGTTGCACATATCCAAAAAGACTTTGGATATACAAGTGTTTCTTAATGGTTAAAACTGTGTTTGACCAAAAATGTGGGATTTTTCTTTGTGCATATATCTATACCTCAGCCTCGAAAACTGTTGGCTAGTTGATTTGTTTACAAGCACAGAGCTGACAGTAATCTGGCAAGAGGCAGTGTGTTGCTAACTGTGGTAAAAAACCTTGGTTTAGGAGCATATTGTGCTGTATACATGTCCAAAGAACGCCCTTAAAACCTGAATCATTTTAGTAAATCTCACATTTCTCAATCAGAAAATGCTGCATTTAAAATAGAGTCTATATCTGAATTTTCAAATGGAGTTTGCTGTTTACATGACCCTGGATGTTTTCATATTCTGAATAGTTGTGGAAAGTGAGTGCCCATGTAAACAAGTTGCACCATCTTGCACTGTATTTAGCATCTGCAACACAAAAGTCCCAGTTTATCTATTTAGCCAACAAATTGTCAAGTATGTTTGACCGCAAATTAAGTCTTAATAGTTTTGCTGTGTTGCTACAGTGTTGCTGTGTTTATTATCAAGAAACAGGCCCATCTTCCTCAGGTGGTTTCATTACTGATGGAGCACATGACGTGAAAATAACCTTCAGCAGCATCAGAAAACATTAATAACTTAGAGTCTTTTGTCTACACTAGTCTAGGTCTTTGTATTGGAGGTGTTTTCCAATAATATTGTGCTTTTATAAACCTGAGGGACCTGTGAGGGAAGGATATAATAGGAAAAACAAAGTATCAGAGGCAGATGTATTCTTATTTTTTGTCTTTTGTATGACTCAAGCTCCAAAAACATCGAGTAATCAATTCCCACAACATGAGCCAGTAGGAACTTTAATTATAGCCTCCTCAACTTGCAAAAGCTCATGTCTTTCAAACTTTGCTGCCTTGTTATTTATATTTGGATTATAGATTTAGCCTCTAAGCATAAACATGGTAATACACTGTGAAGGGAAAATAGAAATTTTGCCTGTAGACGATAAGTCATATCTACAGCCCTGACATCTGGCTTTCATCCAAAATGATGACACATATTCAATTTCTGATAAAATATACTACATATACTTGACATGGATTTACCTGATTTAGATATAGAGTTAATATTAATTTTAAGTTTGTATGAAGTGGTTAAGTTGAGTGATGACCTGAGAATAGGGAGTCAAAACTGGGTTCACTGTTAGGATTCAAGTTTCATTTAGCAACATGACTGTGAATGTGGAGGTTTTCATGCTGTATGTGTGTGTGTTGACATGTTTCAAATACACAGTATGTCTCGATTCATTTCACGCATTGATGTGTGATGTCCTGCATTAAAAACACTCCTGATGCTGCTGTTGTACTTTATTATCATCAAGAGCAGAGTGAAGTGTGGGAGACAGATGTCCATTAGATACTATTTTTACAGAAACAGCCCATGACATGTATCATGCATCACCTCTCCTTGTCTGTTTGTATTAGGATTCTTCATAACATCTCAACAGGGTGTCGGCAGCTTTGGATTTACTCAGAAACCTTGTTGTCAAGGTCCTCTAAGCCGCAGCAGCACAGGAAGAAGAGATGATTCAGAGTGTAAAAGATGGACAACCAGCTTCCTGTTAAAGAGACCAAATATGGCTCCAACAAGAGCTGACTGTCAAATATGATTTGCCAATGAGCAGGAAATTGAAAACTGTTGTGATAGTTGATCACTTAATTTTTTGGTAGGGATTAGATTTTGCAAGTCTGCATTGATTTTTTAGGAGAAAAATTCAAAATTCAAAATGTCATTATTTATATCTCTCAAATGTGAAATATTCAGTTTTTTCCTCTGTGATAACAAACTTTATTTATTTTGGTTTTGGACCATTCATAGAACAAAACAAGACACTATAAGATATCAGCTAGGGCTCAAGAAACTTGTGACGGACATTTTTGCTATTTCCTCACATTCTACACACCTTATATTTGATGCAGACAGTAACTAGAACATTAATATAATAAAAATAACT
The DNA here is from genome assembly GCA_029814765.1 of Acanthurus leucopareius. Classification (NCBI taxonomy): domain Eukaryota; kingdom Metazoa; phylum Chordata; class Actinopteri; order Acanthuriformes; family Acanthuridae; genus Acanthurus; species Acanthurus leucopareius. Next base: position 2,174,660 of record JAQMCX010000017.1, on the reverse strand, counting down.
GTTAGTTGCTGCCTGTATTCTGTCTTGCCATATAATACTTGGAAAATTTAACTGCACTGGTTATCATCGTCGTACTACAGGAAAATGACAAAAAAAATTAAATTCAAAGTTGTTTCATATTAAAATGTCCAAATAGATGTTGTGTGTGAGTCTGTACCATCCAGAGCACCACATTGATGGTGAGGACTGTGGGCACCCCTCCAAACGGCAGACCCTGGAGGACGCTGCTGCGGGAGTGTGAGCGGTAGCATCTCTCAGCGGTGCTGTTTTCTTCTGTAAATGATTCCAGAAAGCTGAGAACATCCAGCTCCACAGCTCTGCCGTCCACAGGGGGCGCTCTCGTCACAAACAGCTCTGAGTGCGCCATCAGCACTGGACCATACCTGACAGAAATAAACAGAAAGAGAAATAAAGAGAGGGAGCGTTAGCCAGGACTGATCAACTGTTGGACTTTTTAAAGCTTTGAGACGCACCTGTTGAAGCTCTCGTGAACCAGAACACTGACTGTCTCAAGATGCATTTAACTTACTGACACTGACGCTTACTAACTAACTTACTTTAATCCACTTTAATCCATTTACTGTTGTCAAAATTAAATTGAAACTTAAGGCCTTCAACACCCATGTGTAAATTCTGCAAGAAGAGGTTCCCCTATCAAATCAATGAAAACAAGACATAGTCTAATGACATCATGAAACAGCGTGGGATCATGGGATTTGTTTATTTCATCGCAAGCTTGGTTTTATTGTTATGAAACCAGTCATACTAGACCCAATAAGAATACAGTGAATTAGAAAAATGTCTGTTTTGCTGCTGACAAATTTCACTTTCTACTTCATGTGTTCACTGAAAAGTTGCATATCTGCACTTTGCACAGGAGTTTCAAGTCTTAGTCATCTCATTTGTTGCCATTTTTAATACAACACCTTTTCACCTGTTTGCAGGCCCTTTAAAGACTTAGTATAAAAATGTTTGTGCATTTTAATGGAACAGTGAGTAAGGGTCATGTTGGTAACGACCAGTTATATTGGAAAGTGGAATTTGTTTTTCCTACAAACAACTGTTTGACTCATTTTTCTCGGAGATCACTCACTCTAAGTGCAGTTATGATAACACTTGCCAGGATGAGTCTAAGGACCATCATGGTCCATTAGCAGCCATTGATCTGAGTCTGTTTCTTTATCTGACAAATAGAATTGGAGACACGACATGGAAGGGACAAACCGATTGGATGACAGATACACTGCAGGCTCCTCAAAATAACATAAAATGTAACAAGAAAGTGTAACAAGCCAGAAAACCAGCCAGTTTACTATGCAGAACATATTTCTGTCGTGGGGGAGGAAGAGACAAGACAACTGTGTCTTCTACTACTTGAACAGATTGTTGGGGAATAGCAGTTGCTGCCACTTTTTCTGTATTTCCGTCTGTCTGGAGAAGCATGTACAGGATATGATCATTTACACTGCCATGACCACAGAATAGAGGCATGAACCATCTGTCCACCACCGGCACACGCTCTCCTCACTCTCGATCAATACAGTCCCGACTCCCAGCTGCTCGGCGTGTGTACACTCCTCACTAAACAAACAGTCTGAGGAAATGGAGCAGCAGCAGAGTGCTGACAAAGCTTTACATCAATACTGTGATTTTACCTGAAAGACATCAATCAACAGATTTCATGGGGAAAAAAAAGTGGCTCAACAAAATGAGATGTTGCTACTGCGACAGAACAACATGCTCTGTAATAGACACGGCTCTGCAGCAGTAAATAGCAGCCAAAACTGCATCAAATCCCTCTGCTGTCTGACTCTAACAAGAGCTATGAGGCAACACAAGACTCAAAGCAAGTGAGTATAAGGAGAGGAAGCCAAAGGCCTCCTAATTGGACCACATTAAATAATATGGTGTGATTTCTTACTGCACCAGTGATGTCACTTCCTGAGAAGCTCCATCACAATTTTTTGAAGCATTTTACCAAACAGAGCTTATTGTGCAACAGAAGCTGCAGTGCTGCCAGAGAGACTCTGATGGAGTACGTGCTTCAACCCAGGAGTCTTCTAACAGCTCTTTCCGCATCTCTGTAGTCTTTTCTTACTTCCTGTTGTGAAACTGCACATCTTGAAGTCAATATTCTGATACTGTAAGACACTCAGATACGCAGCATAGCATCTGAGCCTCCCTGCGGAGACAACTGGGGAGGAGATTCCCTGAGGATGGATCACAAGGCAAATCCATAACACACACACACACACACACACACACACACACACACACACACACACACACACACACACACACACACA
>JAQMCX010000017.1:2096531-2172254 GCA_029814765.1 Acanthurus leucopareius | reverse complement strand
CACACACACACACACACACACACACACACACACACACACACACACACACACACACACACACACACACACAGAGTCTGCAGAGTTTCCATAGAAGCCAACGTGCCATATATGATGCTTTCTCTGTCTACCAATAATGGATTAGGCCATTGATATGCACAGAGGGATTATTTTACAGCTAAAAATGGAATAATAACCACACAGGCTCACAGTGCAAGAAGAGAACATCCAGTTCTGAAATAAAACAGAGTCCTTCTCTCCATAAAATGGTTGATCACGCAGTTAGTTTAGTGATTGTAAGTAGTTTATCTACGGGTTGTAACTTTTATATTTTACAGTGAAAAAGTAATACAATTTAAGTGAAGATTTGTATCTTAAACTGTTGTTTTGAAAACACATTTACGAACCGATTTACAGCAGATTTGGAAGTTTTGTGATCAACAGAACAAAAATTAACTTAAAGATCCCATTTAAGTCCAAGCAGTTTTAAATAATAAACAATAAACAATAATAAAACCATGTTCAGGCTATTTGCAGCATCTCTCTGTTTTTAATTAATCCTGTCATCAAGTCCAAAAGCCTACAATGTTAAGCTGCAGTAACTTATTCTGTGCCTATTTATACATTCTCTGTGATGAGCTGATGGTAGCAAAGAGCAAGTACAGCAACAGGAGCTAAATCAAACATAAATAATGGAGGAAAACTCGGAGAAAACTGAGCACTAACAAAGTTTAACAAGCAAAAGCGTAAACAGACCTTTAGCTTCTCAGTAAGCTGTTCGTCTTCCTGCATCGGACGAGTCTTTCACTTTGAACGCTGCTGATGCTGATGTGAAACTCTTCCTGTCTGCCTCTAGATCAGAGCAGGATGCTGAGGGATACAGGCTGACTACGATGTGGTTTCACACAACATTTGGACAAACGTCACAGCATGACTCAGCAGTTTAGACTCCATGGATATTGTTTTTCTGTCTAAACCCTCATATCTAAACACTCAAGCGTGCTCGCAGTTATCCCATGGTATCCATTTCCTCTCCAGCTTACTGAACTCTGCAAATCTGAAGCCTTTCTAATGCTTTCCTTCAGCTCATCTCTTTCTTCCTCATCCTTGAATCAGGCTGCCAAGCCAACGCAGCAGATTACAAACTGGTGTTTGGCTCAGGAAGCAGTGTTGTGCCTCCCGCTGGCAGCATGAGTGAAATCTCTCCTCTGTGCTCAGACTATTATAATCACAGATGCTGAAGTCAGTGCAGGAGCCGTGAGCTTGTGATGAGGAATACCTGAGTTTGAGTCAGAGAAGCAGAAAAAAGGGCAAGTAGTGAAGAGGAAAGAAGCTAACTCAGGTCAGCTAATCTGCCTATGCACAAATAAAAACAGCTGAGGTACCTGTGTGTGTATGTGTGTGTCTGTGTGTGTGTGTGTGTGTGAGAGAGAGAGAGAGAGAGAGGGGATATCATAAGGTGATATAGATAAAACAATTACACTAAAAGGCAGAAGATCAATAACTTGCAATAAACCATGATTGACTCCAGATGTTTATCATCACTCCCTTCTAACATTTTGATTAAATCAGCTGTAGCTGTGCTGGGGATCGTTTAAAAGCATATTTATTTAGTGTTGTTACCAAAACAATTGTCATAACACAAACTAGATAATAAAACATAAGAATCTACAGCCATGTTAGCGATTCTATGCACACATTTTGACATGTAAACATGCTTGCAAAGACAAAAGCATGTTCAGCTGGTATAATGTTTACCATGTTCAATCTCTTAGCTTAGCTCGCTAATTTATGCTAACACACACTATCTACAGCTGAGCTTATGGGAAAGTCACTCATTTTGTAGGTATTTGTTCATAGTTGTTAGATATTGATTTGGGAGTGTTTTAACTCAAAGGATTAGCAACGTTAATACAGTTCATGTTGAGAAAAACATGAATGTCTGAAATAAATCTGATGGAAATCCATTTAATGGTTTTTAAGGAATTTCCTTCAAACTTTAAAGTCTCATGGCGGTCTTACAAGAAAAGTCAGGAGATTCATCCATTTGCCATCAGGGATGTCTATGCCACATTTCCTGGCAATCCACCCAGTAATTATTGAGAAAATGCACTTTAGACCAAGGTGGTAGACCGACCACTGTTGCCCTTCATGACGCAATGCTGCTAGCGTGGATAAAACACTGCAAGAGATAGAGGGGGATTGTGTGCAAAAAGTTCCCTGCCAAGATTACTTTGGCTCCCCTACTCTCTTTTAGTGCCCTTTAAATCACTTCATCAGATGCCTAAACATGTGCTCTGTCATGATAAAATGAAAGGCTGAACATGTGTTTTCATTTATAAAGCCATGACAGGAAACATCTTCACATCTGAACATGTTTTAACAAGGTTGGATCCTAATTCCCAGCTGCAGCAAAAAACCACATCAACAACATAAACCATTTGGTGGACAGCCCCGGAAAAGCTTTCTCTCCCATCGTCAAACACGCAGCTGTATGAAGACACATCACCTGCCTGCGGGAATTGAAGGAAGATGGCCCCATGTTGCCACAGAGATGAACCATACTCGTAAATAAAAATGTGAACCTGCACTGACTTCTAAACCTCTGCACCTCATCAAGTGTCAGCTACTGTGGAATAAAAGTGTTCCTTTGAGGACAGCTTGCAATCACCATAAATAAAAGAAAAATGGCTTTAGAGTTGTTCACTTCCTGCCTGCAGCCTTGTTAATTGTGCACGTTTCTGATGTCGCTGTTCTGTTGGCTCTGGCAAAGATTATTCTCCCTGCTTCAGACAGCGATACCTTAATGGAAAAGAAGGATTTGACAGTTCCCCTGTCATTGACTTCTTCTCAAAGGCCCACAGCTGGTAGAATATGCATGAGCGGTTTCTAGCTGTGCACTGCATGTTAATACAAAACTGAGACCCTGATTATGGAAAATCCTTTTGTTTAAAAGCTATTCTGTTAAAACAATCCCTCTCTAATTGACTGTAACAAGCCAATAAATCTCTGTTGACATGAGATGACATATTGTGGAAGCTGATCTTTTATGGTGTTTCTCATTTGCAGTGTGCTGAGAGCATGGGAGCATACTAAAAAGGTAACGGGGGTAGATTAAATATTGTAAGCACATCTGGACTTAAGTATTGTTAGCATTAAAATTTAAAGATATGGTAAAACATAAGCAATCGCCTGACAATTGTTAAAGCAACATATGTGACTATTTGACCTTAAATTAGCAGCTTAAAATCATCTTGATAGTATATGACTTGTAACATGGTGAATGATGTCTATGTGTCACTCTTGGATTGCCACTTTCTGCACTAGATTACTGCTGTATGTGACAATGCATAAAACTCAAAGGACTCTATTTTACAAACAGTTAACTATTCCAGATTCTGGTAAAACTCCATCATGTATTATTGAGAAAAAACTTCTGATTTCGCCTTTGATGCTCCCCAGCTGCTTTTTATATCACTAGACGTTCCATTATAATCACATCCTTTAACCGCTGAGGCAGCATTTGTAATTATGACTGTTACATCAGATTGAAGTCATTTACCCTTAATTATTTTTAGTATATTTTATCTTACCCCCTGTAAGTTTTTCATCAACACACGCAAACAGCAGTTACAACTCATTTTCTGCAGGTCACAGGTGAGCAATCAGGTAATCCACATGACCCAGAGGCTGAATAATGGTTTAATGTTGCCTCATCAAAGCAGAGCTCAAACATAATTGTAGCCAAAGTTGACGGCACATTTGCAAAAATCACATGAGGAATTTGATAAGACTTTTCCATGCAAATCAGGGAATAAGAATGCTCATTTACATTCACTTCATGGCAATATGTGTCTGGTCACCTGAGCTCTACATCTGAATGTGGCTGTTGAACATCTCATTCAAAAACTTCCAGCGTTAAAGTGCTGCCTTTACTCTCGTGATAAGATTTTCTGCAGGGAAGTTTTTTTGAGCCTGTTTAAGTTGGCCAGTAATGTTAAGGCTGTCAGACTTGACTCCAATTCATCCCAGAGATGTTTGATGAGGTTAAGGTTACATAAAGCTGCTAAAAAATGTTCCTTTTTGGACCTGACTTGTGCACATGGGTCCTTTCACAAACTACTGGAGCAATACAGAAGCACACTATTGTCTAAAATCTTACTGTATGCTGCAGTATTGAGATTTATTTCCCCTAAATTAAAACTAAGGGACTAAAACCATAAAAATCAGCCCCATTTTGTGAAAAAAAGCATCCAGATTCTTGTGTCAGTGCAGGGTATCTTCTCTGCAGTTAGGTGGGATATTTTAATGGGTAAGTCAAATGTGAATGCATCTTATTTTAAAGTCTACAGGAGCTACACGTCTCTGCTGTGATGGTTTTGGAGGTGGGCCTCTTCAGACTCAGCCTGAGGGGGAGAAGAGGGCGGAGGTTTCAGCACAATCTGCCCACCACCTGCTCAGTGGGAAAAGGGAGGGGGCTTTACTCTTTTCATACCTCACTCACTCTCTCTATCACACAACACACAAACACAGATCACTGAGGTGTGCCTGCTCAAAGCAAACAGTTAACGCAGACTCCCCCATCTAACCTCCTCCAGAAAGGCTGAATGAGCTGTAGCACGACTGGAGGGATGGCTGCACACACGGGCCATCCTCAACAAACCAAACACCTGCTTCCTGTCCGGCTGCACATGCTCAGTAAGCCCCCAGGGGAGCGCTGTGTGTCTGGCCTGCTCCTGTTTGTGTGGACTGAGCCATTCCTCATTAGACCCCAGCTGGCATCAGTGATGGCTTCACTCTAATCTGTGCTGGCTGACTGTGAACCTGACTAACCTGTGATTTCTCTGCATATATGAAAGCTTCTGGAAGTTTCCACCCACAGCCTCTAACACTGCAAAAACTGCTGGAGCTGATCCAAAAAAAAATAAAGGGCCTGAGTCAAATTTACCTTCACCCTCATGTTTATAAATAAAGTGCAGACACAGTTCATTGTACCACAGAGAAATCTTCACTCTATGAAGAGCTAAACCTTATTTGAAGGCAACACACAATCAATAAAAAAAAACATGCCACCAGATGCAGAAATATGAAACAAAACAATACGTAAATTGTTGTTAATTAATTTTTCTAGCTGTTATGCCAGATTATTTGACTTATTATTTAATTTCATCAGCTTTTCAAAACATTTTCTGGCCACTTTGGAGCCAGCCTCCAGTGGCCATTTGAGGAACTGCACATCCACTGAGGCTTAATTTCTTTTAACCAAATACAAGGAAGTCTGCTCATATAACAACATCTAAAGTACTCACAGGTACAAAAAAAGGTCCTGCACTACTACTAGCCCACACTGCATGTACAGCAGGCTGAGAATAAAGTGTGAGACAGTTAATAGGATAAGGAAGAAAAAATGCCCCATTTCGGTGTTACAGGAAGCATGGCAGCATGCCCTTTGCCGGTGAGTATCTGTGTACATCAGTGACAATGCTGCATGCGTGGCATCACCGTGACGGACCCCTGTGGAATAGCAGGAAAGTTCGCAGCAGGAATCTAAAGCAGCAGGGAGTCTACTCTCCATCGAAGACATAAAAAGAACAAAGCTGAGCCTACATAACTGCTGTGGTTGGATAGCAGGTGGAATACAAATGATGATTTCACAGCACACCAAGATATCATCAGTCTTTGTTCTGATATTCTGTTTGTGTTCGATTTTCTGTCGAGACACTTTCACCAAAGTCTTTTCTGACATTTTTATTTGAACCCAGCAGCAGAACCCATGACACGTTTTCAGAGGAGATGAGTCGACAAAATACATCTCACATATGATGCAATCTTGGTTGTATTGCACACACACACACACCTGCAGCGCACATTTCACTGCCATCACCACCACCCCCATCATCATCACTATCAGAGTGTGCAGGAAAGAAAGTACACAGGAAGATGTCTGTTTGGTGCTACACAGTAGTGTGTGAAATCTGTGAACAGCGTGGGCTGTTCCTCTCTGATTCTCAGTCTGAGGCTCAAGAGGAAAAACTAACTCTCATTCATTACTGAATTAAAAGCAGCTCCACAAATATAAATCCAACTGTAACACTGATACTATCATAACAAACATACCATGAGGCAAGAGATTTTTAGAAGCTAATTCTTTGATATCTCAGTGTGTGTTAGCTCACTGGCGGCAATGATTATTATAGGAGTTTTTATGATAATCAGTACTGACTGTGACTGTGATATTGTAAGATTAAATGTTGATTTTGTGGTAATAATACATGTGATAAAATTGTACAAACATTATAGCATAACATCATTTCTGTTTCTTTCTGTTCTCACTTTGTCAGTGTAGGTGGTTGTAGTGCACCCTAAATGCTGCTTTCACCTGTGAAAAGAAAAGAAAAGAAAAGAAAAGAAAAATTGATTAGGTGCAATTGTTGCTTTTGTACTCTATTGTGCAGCTCTAGTTACAGATTCTTTCCACTTGTCAGAAAAGAGACAAAACACTAGAAAAAGAGTCATTAAACAAGGATTTGTTTGTTCAGGTATTTAAGTCATCTGACTGGACAAGAAAACAAATGATTCTATTTGGTTACCTCAAACAATTTCTTGCTTGAATTTTGTCACATAGTACTTCACAGTACATTTTGATCATTTGTTTAATATCAGATGTACTAAGATCAAAGATTTTATAAGATTTTAGCGGCTCATTTAGGCACAAATCCAAAAAATTACCTCCTGTGGTTAAAAAAAAAATTGAGTTATGTTGGATGTAGTGGCATTTATTAAAAAAAAAAAAAAAAAGTTTTGTTCTAGGTAATGAAAACATAATGATTCTTACTTTCAAATGATTGTATACTCATGAAAATATACTTAGGAATTTTATATTTTATTTCTGACATATTCTATAAACTGATCTCCCTGAATCCAACACAGTGGACCTCTAATAATGTAATTTTGAAAATATTTTTAAAGAAAAAAGTCACGCTCGAGCCTCCTACTGGTTCCATGTTTGACATCTTTAGTGCAGTGGACATTATTCATCAGCTCAGTATTTGGTCTTCATCTTTAACTCTCTCCATATGAAGTAGAACAGATTATGTGATTTTTTTGATGCTTTGCACCATGAGAATAAAACCGAGATCATGACCGGACATTTGTGCAGCTACTCCACTGCGTTTACTGGTTAAACATTCAGTGCAGCTGGAGCTGTCCACCTGCTCATGGTGCTGAAACAAACACAGATAGAAACAAGGCAGACAGATAAAGCAGATCCATGGACAGAGGTTTGCACTCACACGCTGCTGTAAAAGCACACGATATCCAACCTCCTCCTCCAAGGCTCTTTTTTCAATCTCAGCTCAGAATCATCTGAAATATTAATGTCTGTGTGATACTTGAAGATGACCAGCATTCATTTGGCCTCTTTTATTGGTAAACTTACCATGCACTCTAATTTTTGCAATGTCTTTTAAAGTGACAGGCATTGAAATATGAAGACAGCTGCCTTTACTGCACTTGATCCATAGAGGGAACAAGCCATTCAAATTTACAAACAGCTCAATCAGCTACACATCCATTAAAAAATGCATTAAATTTTGTGCAGAATTTTTATTTACCTGAACACTTAGCAAATCCACTTATAACCCAGGTAAGTATTGGATAATTTAATTTAAAAAAATAAAATGCAAAAATGATCAAATATGTACAACCTGTTTGATTTAAAGGTTGCAGGAAAAGCTGTGATTTGTTGTTTAATTTAAAGCGTCTGTCGTCATTCAGGGTTCACGTCAGTTAAAAAGAGTGAGTCACTGAAACTCTTCTTTAAATTCTTCTTTTATATCTTCAAAGCATAAATAAATCCATAAAGGGAAGCCTGGAAACATGATAGAGCTCCTCTCTAATTAACTCTAATTACTCATCACTTGCATTCACCCTCAGACGTGATGAGTTGTGTATGTTTGTGACCTAAGGTTAGGTGTTAGTAACGTGATGGGACTCTGTGTGCCCATTAAAATCCAGTTCAGTATCACTCTACATTATAACATGAAATTCTCTTTTTCTGTAAATCACTCTTGCCACATGGCATGACATACTCTTCTGACTGCTACATCGCAAACGCTATGCTCAAGTGACCCACAAAAATGTCAGAAAAGCTTCATAAATCTGGCATTTTAAAGGCCACTTCCTTTTTATCATGGTCAGGTGCAAATGGCAGGAGTTATGTGTTAATTAACTATGGTGTTTGCTTCTTGCTTCAACAAAAGATCCAGACAAAGAGCTTTGTGCGTGGCATATAAAACACTGTGACCTCAGTTTACCTCTGGAGTATCTTGTAAAAAGCTGCCTTACAGAGCCAGTCAGAAAGTGAGAAATCCTACAGAATGTGCAGAAGAAATAACATGAATTCAACAGGTCAAACTACTTGCTCACTTGACCAATAAAAAGCTTTGTGTCTGTAGTAAAGACTGAACAACAACAGCACATAGAGAGACAGCATGATCACAGCATGGCATGAATAATACATAATCATTTTTTTTTTAGTACCGTTCAAGTGGGAACCTAAAATTATAGTTAAAGGTGCTCATTTAAGGCTCCACCACTCAACAATCTACATGAGAAACAATAGGTGTTGTTGTGTAAGTAGGGATGTATCTGTTTTTAGGTGTAACAGTCTGACTCTTTGCCAGAAACATCCTCATCCTAACCAGCCAATAACAGCACTGCAGCAACATGCAGGAAGCGTTTGAACCTTCAGATTTCACTTCATTTTAACCATCGGGCTTTAATGATGGAAAGAAACGGTGGTTTACTGTCAAAACAAGCAAATTTTTTTGGCGACCCTGTGTTCCCCCGCTGACTGCAGCACTCTCAGCAGTCTGCACACCCACCATCCTCCAGCTCTGTAACTTGATGAAAAACGATTGCGCCATGAATAACGCATTAAACGTGTCCAGTCCGCGTTTACACCAGCAAACCGCTCGGTCCTACATGAGTTCAAAAAAAAAAAATACACACTGCTCACCTTAAATTGCTTCCTGATCGCCGGCGTCCGGTGATGATGGGGATGCTGCTCTGTTTTTTTTTTTTTCTTTTTTTCTTACCAACGCTAAGAAACAAGAGAAACTCCCACCAGCTCAGGGGCCGTCTGACAATGAAACACCTGAAGGCTGCTAAGGGAGCGTCAAGTAATGTTTTTACTCTAAAATTTATTTTCCTCTCTTATTTTTGGATGAACCAATTATTACCGGCTCAGCATGTAAAATTATCCGAAAGGCTGTCTGAGTAAGAGTGAGTTGTTATTCTGATCAAAATATTATTATGAAATTTCTGAAGCTAAAAATAATTCAAGTTTGATTGTTCAGGCTATGAGACAACAAAAGGCAAAGAAAGTGTAGATTTGTTCCGCCTGCTGCTGACTAACAGCAAAAATATAACCCGTATTTTAATGAATGTCACAGATCTTTCAGCTTCCTAAAAGAAAATAATTGGTGATGCATTGCCACCTACTGGAACATTGGTTCTCTTGCATTGTTTCAAATGAATCTACAGTCTTTTATTAGCTCAGACAGACTCAGCAAAGCTATTATCTGTCTTTCTTTCCTCCTTATCCTTTCTCATGTCGAATAGACTGGACTGATATAAGTAACAAACAGCGGTGGAAAGCAATTATCTTCATTCGATACCACTATAAATTTTTATTCCACTACAATCCAGAGGCAAATACTCTACTTTTTCTCTCATGCATTTACTTGACAACTGCACAGAGATAACTTTACAAATTAACATTTGCATACACAAACATATGATGATCCAAAGTTGTTATAATTATTATCCAACAGCAGCCTGTGTAAGTAAGTTTAATGAGGGAGACTGCTACAACAGTGAAACTCTACATACATATAATGCATAAGAATCATACAGCTAAGAGTAAATAAAAGTATATATAGTATAAGTATAAGTATACATATGGATATACTCCTGAGGTGCCCCCCCATCAGCCTCTCACATCAGTGTTTTAGATAGGAGCTATACACATGTATTAGGTGATCAAAATAAAAGTTAAAGAGTATATTCTTTTAAGCCAGAGACCTAAATGAAATGTTGTTATTGAAAAAAAATACAGATTTTAAGAAACGTGAATATATGCAGTTTCTATTTATCTGACAGATTGGTGTTGATTTTATAACAGTCTCCATATTGATGTGATTTGTATATGGAGGCCAGGTAAAAAAAAAAAATTAAAAAAAAAAGAAAAAGAAGCAAAACATGGCAAAACAAAACAAAACAAGGAAGAAAAACAGGATTGAAACTGACGCATCCAGCCCAACAGGCGGCGCTAGACAAAGCAGCAGACCTCCTGACAATGAGAGGAGCCGTGGATGAGGCTCAGCTGCTCCTTGTGTGCGTTTGAATGAGCGTGCTGAGCTGTGAGCCGAGGCTCCGCGGTGCTGAAGGGACAGCTCCTCCGCTCTCTGACATCTGCAGGTAGGCAGCGATGACGATGCTTTACACGATCACTGCTTTAATTGCGTCGTCATGGGAGATAAATGAGTGACGCCATCACTGGTACCGATGTAATCTATGTTTCTTGCAGACAACCGAGGAGAGAAACCTGCGATGGTCCATGATTGTGTAGTGGTTTCTGTCATGTAGGACATTCAGTGACCTACAGTATCTTCCCGGCGTTTTTACATTAGGAGCGTTGAGACCCAGTTCATTTATTGGGGCTCCGTCCTTCCTTCCTTCCTTCCGTCCTTTCTTCCTCTTGTTGAGGTTTGATTCTGTGTGTTTCACATCTGTTGGTGTTGTGGGTTAGGAGAACACAGAGAAAAGGAAAGGCAGAGATATTCTTGGTATTCTCAACGGCCCCTGATAGTCCCCAGACCCTTCTTTAGTGAGAAATTAATTTTTTTCTCTGCAGCAGACTGAAATTCTCTCTGTTAAATGAGATCACTCAATTATGATCTATCTTGCCTGAAAAAGGGGGTGTGTTACTTTCAACATGATGCCTCATATGGTCAGAGCTCGACCAAACGCTTGGAAATGTTTTGCCCTCTAATCTGTTTCTGTATCAGAATCAAAACATCATTTTTTTGACCAAATATGTGTACGCTTGCAAGCAAACAGACCCAAGTCTCAAGCTGCTTTCCATGTATTTATACAGACAATTTACAGAAGGACAGAAAAAAGCAAACAGGTTTAAAATAAAAGGAAAAAAATCTGAAAAATTGCAGAATTATTATGTGCATACAAGCAGAGGCAAAAACACTTGTCTGTAAAAACATAAAGGGCATGAAGAGCAGCAAAAAAACCCAAAAAACAACAACAACATACAACAAACTTGTTGTAAACGAGTCAAGCATTCCTGTAACCTGTACACCAGACAAATGAGTGAATACTGGAATTTGATTTCAATTTAAGGTCATCTGTATGAGCCATAATAAGAAAAATATTACATGGTATATGTTGTGACATAGTATATTATAATGTACAGAACATTTTAAAATAAATTTATATTGGGTTATATAATTATATGATCTGGAATAATGTTGCTTACGTTCATGTTGAAGAAGTGAATGTCTCAGCTTTTGAGATGTTTTTCTTGTGATGGTGCCTTGGTCAACTCTCATAAAATGTATTTTTCTTTTACGTTGATTCAAATAGTTCCATATAAAACAACATGAGTTGTTGCTATATTAGATTGTAATGTGCATGGAATAATAGAAATATACATGATTTTTTTTTTTTTTTTAATATTAGCAATATGTATCGTACACCCTCCTCATTAGTATCGGCACTGGCCACTGAAAAACCCATATCTGTCGACAAAACAAAAAGATTGCAAAGATACTGAAATGGATGGCCATGAGTGTGGGGAGGGGTCCATATACAGGGTCCAGAGTTTCATGCTGCGTCTTTAATCTCTTCTCTGAGCCTCTGGCTGCAGTAACACTCTGCTCTCTGGGTCTTCCCTCTCACACAGATATGTTCACCAGGATGTTAAAACTGAGGCTTCTCAATGCCGTGGCACCTGCATACTTCTTCATGGCCACGGCAGTCACCTTCATTTTGCACTTCTGCTTCTTCATCCCAACAATCTTCCCAAACCCGGACACATCGCTGAGGGGCTCGACAACTCTTCACACAGTTGTTTTCCTTTTCCTGATGTTCAATGCCCTGGGAAACTACATAATGACTATTAAATATCCTGCTGAAAGCACCAATGACACCGCCGTCCCCGTGTGTTCGCCGCACTGCTCGGACAAAGTGGACGCACACTACCTCCTCAACGGCCGCCACTTCTGCAAACTGTGTAAGAAAGTCATTCTCAAGAGGGATCACCACTGCTTTTTCACCGGAAACTGCATTGGAAACAAAAACATGCGCTACTTCATCATGTTCTGCATCTACACGTCATGCACTTGTTTGTACTCCCTGGTTCTCGGTGTGGCCTTTCTTACAGTGGAGTACTCCATCTCCTTTGAGAACCCGCTGACCTTCCTGACTCTCCTTCCCTTCTCCACCGGTTACTTCTTCATGGGTGAGTTGTTTAGTGATCTCAATTAAAACTGATACTCCAAGTTACAAGGTGACATCCTGAGAATTAAAATTTGTCCTTCTCATTCCCTGCCCACAGGAACGATCTCAGGCTTGCAGTTGTTCCTGGTGCTGATGCTCTATGTGTGGCTTGGCATCGGCCTGGTCTGTGCAGGTTTCTGCTGCCAGCAGGTGCTGCTGGTCGCCCGGGGACAGACCTGGTGTCAGATGCAGAGGGGGCAGCTCGCGGACAACCAAAGCCCCTGGAGAACCAACCTTAAGGATGTTTTTGGTACCCGCTGGATCCTTGGCCTTATCCTGCCTGTGCAGACAGTGGAAATGTGCTCTGAAGACACAGACGCACAAAAACAAGACTGAGTGATAACCACATACTGATAGCTCCAAATAGGTTACAAGTTGTAGAAACTGCTCCATGTGGTGATCGATTTGACATACTAAACGGATGCTTTATTACCTTTAAAGTAGTCCATGTAATAGTTAGCTGTTAGCACACATTCCTTTAAGGACATGAGCCATGTATCAGTGTGAAACTTTAGAATAAGTGCATAGTGTAAGTGTATCCTTTAAGTAAGTAGCTTTTGACAAGGCAATATTAGGACAAAGTTGGTTGTTTGGGACATCTTGCAGTTTAACATGCACTACTACATGCATCAGAATACAAAAAGTGGCTTCGCATAAGTGCACATATTCACAGCTTTGTAGTTTTATATTGTGCTATTGATTTAACCGCCTGCGCCATGCGCTGCTCTGAGATTAACGGGCCAGTGTGTCGTTCTTCCACAGTTCCTTTTCGGATGCTACAATGTGACATTCAGGAAACTTATGGTAGTTTTTACAATAATTTACTTTGACATTAAGGGCTAGCAGACAAGGAAACTACAATATGTGTGTACAGCTTCAACTGCCAGACTTGACAACACTGCTGACAGTTAACTGTTAAATATTGAGCCTGATGTTTTCTACACAAACGAATGTGACTCAGTTTGATGAAGGTGCGGTGACTCGCTCCTTTAGAAGAATGGGTGGGGCAAATGTAAAGATGAATACCACATTATAATCCAGGGTATGATTCACTATGTGCCATAATCTCATGCTTACAGATGACCCCAAAGACAAGATACGTATTCACTACAATGCTAATAATAGGGCCCTCTGTGTAATATCAAGGACTTTTCACTGTTATGCAGCGGCTACGGCCACTGACATATTCAACATAATGTTTAAGAGGTTTTGAATTTCAATAAATATTCTTTTTAGAGCTATTTTGTCTATTCCTGTTATACCAATAAAAGTATTCAAATCACAACAAGCAGCCATTTTTTTTCTAAAAATAACACTTTTTGAGCAATAAAATGAAATGAATGACTGAGAGGAAATGACTTGAAACTATTTTATGACATTTCATTATTAGTCAAAGTGACTTTGCAGAAGAAACAATAAAGAAAGCACATTTCACAAAAAAACAGATAAAACCTTCTTTTTCCTTCTTAAAATTAAGACTAACTTGATTTCTATGTTTTTGCAGTGATAAATGATTAAAAATATGGCAACAGTGTTGTTGCTAAAATAAATTATACAAGAAATACTCTGAACTCAACATTTCAAACTGAGTCATCTGTGACTTACATGGTTTTCGTGCTATTCTTTCTACAGCAACTTCGGCCTCACTGGGGTGTGATTTGTTTTGATTCAGAGAAGAATATAAACTCTTTGTGACCTTTTAGTACATTCAACTTTCTTCCACGTGAAGCTTAAAATCTAAGCTGCATAAGCATTGATTTGAAGTACAAACATGAACATGTTCAGAAAGGCACAGGCATCCAGAAAAACATACATATTCACATTGTTTTATCAAGACAGAACGCTCACTTAGGATACTAGGCCTTACATTTTTCTAAAAATGTGACAGTAACGTCATAACGAAAGAATCTGTAACATGAGACTTAAAAATCTAATTAGCTCTTTTTTTCTTTGCTTTGAAGTTTCTATTTAAACACGTCACATTAAGCTCAAGCAGCAGGAATGAACATGTCAGCAACATATGCAAAGTCAAGAGAAAAAATAATTAACTGCTACAGCACTTCACTTGCTACATTTTACGCTTTCGCAGATTCCTACAAAGTTCTTAAAGGTAGCTTGCCATACCAGTGAACTGGTGAACATAATAAGAAATAAATAATACTGATATAATGTAACAAAATAATATATTAAAAAAAAAACAATGTTATGGTTCTCCAGTCTGTCTGGACTCTTACTGTGAGCTTGTCATCTGTTGTTTGAGAATACAAGCTGTTAGTATATACACTTGCTAACAAAGGAAGCATCTGCTCTTTCAGTTTCATCCACAATCCAATTTAAAAAGAGAGTAAACAAAAAGAATGGCCAAGACATTGTTGTATTCATTTAAGATGCTTCTCAATAAATTTGATTCAAAAAGTATAAATGATATTTATATTTTGACTAAAGCCATCACATTGAAGGCAAGTTGTAGGAACTAACCCCAAGTTTCCTCACATTTGTTGTAAGGCATGCGTTTTATGCAGTCGGGGGTTAAACATAAAGCCTTATTGCATGTAATACTTGCCATTCAAAGCAGGAGAGGCAAGAAAAATTCATTATAGGCAACGGTTTAAAATGTAAGCATGCTTCTCTACTCCAACTCAGTTGAGTACATGTGCTTTAGCCTTATATTTGACCAGCAGTTTTGAGTGTTTCTGGCTCTATAACTTGCTAATTTACAACCTCCTGACAAAAGTATGTGACTTAGTTATAAACTAGTTTGTTTAGTTGTAATGCCAGATGCTGAAATGATTATTTCACATAAAGAAAGCTTTTAGGGTGAAGATTTGGGATATGCCTTTTCACATTCAATAAATCATCGTATGAACCTCTGATTTAGAACTGCTGGTCATGTCTCGTAACATGTTACTCCAGGACTCTCGGAGCTTTAGCTCCCCATTGCTCCATGTCTGTGTGCTGCAGAGAGAGCTGCAGTTTAGTCCAGAGCTGCGGGTCTCCACTGCTGAGAGCCTTCAGCAGCAGAGCCGTCTGCTCCTGAAGCTGCTGCAGCTGGCCTTGAGTGCGCTTGTTATCCTTGATCAGCTGCTTTGTGCGCATGGTGATCCCCAGCAAGCCAGATTTGTTGAGAATGTTGTAGGTATTGCTGAAACGTTTCAGTTTGTTGTCGTCCATGGAGAGGGGATCCTGGTGTTTGTCGGCATGCATCCTGTCGCTGTCCATCTCTGTCCTGAAATCATCTGTGTAGGTGGACAGAGAGCTGGTCCCTGCCAGCGGGGAAAGACACTCGTCACTGAGGAACTCCTGACTCTCGGCTGCCTGTGGTTGGTTGATTGTAGCTTCAAAGTCAGAGATGGGGATGAGCGGAGTCTGCAGTGGTGGCTGCAGGCTGGGGGAGCTGAAGGGCCTGTGGCTGCGGTGGTGTCTTCTTTGTCGCTGATCTGGTCTTGAGTTGGAACTCACTCTCACCCTGGAGGATCCCACTCTCTTGGTGGGTGCATCTGTAGGGTGTGGGGCAATTTTGGGATATGACTTGAGGATGGGCATGTAGCTTTTTGATTGTCGAATATTTTCAGAGCCAGTCTTTGGAGAGCTGCTGCTGCTGCTACCGTTTGATACCATGGGTTGTAGAAGAACCACCTGTGACTGAGGCATCACTTCCAGGGGTGAAGGAAAGCCCCACTGTTTTTCTGCGGGAGCCATCTGGGATGGCTTCAGAAAAAGAGAATAATAATTTAAATATCATGCTTTCACAGCCCTTTAGTATTTAAGGGGTGACTGATAAGTTGATGGCCTGGGATGAAAGGAGAAGAGTTCACAGCCCTTGTTACATACACACACAGTTCCCCTTGGGTGATTATGAAGAAAGTTTTTTACGATCAAAACCTTTGAGGTTTTTCTGTGTCAGGTAATTGAAAATTGCAAGTTGGCAGCATCTGAGAAAATGGACAACAGACAACATGCAGTCACCTCTATCTGCAGTGTTTGCAGTGGATTCAGGACCCAACTTCTTCAGCGTTCTTTATACAAGGAGGAGCACCTCCTTGTATAAAGAACACTGGTTTTTACCATGGACCTCTTTTGGTGAACCTTCAAGACAGAGGTAGCCAATTACTGCACCAAATGCAGTATTGTCCATTTTTACAGACAATGCTGACTTGGAATCAGAACATAATCACTCAGAGATGTGAACTACATGTGTTTATAACAAGAGCTATATCACTCATCTCTTATCTTAGGTCAAAAAAACCCTAATCAATTACTTGTCATTCTACATGCTTTATAGTACATTACTTATTAAAAACAAGGTCCATGATCAAATGGAACAAACATTTGCAACAGAGCCATATATATATAAATCAATGAATGAGGCCCACATACATTGTTTTCCTTTACCTGCTTTAAGACAAAATTATTCATGATGATCATTGGGGACAGTCCAGCGTATGAGCCTCCCATCACAGCCACCTGTGGAGCAGTTGGCTCCTGGCCAACCATAGATCCATTCCTTCCTGCATCCTCTGAGTCGGTCAGATCGACAGTGCTGAGGTACTCAGAGCTGGCATCTGAGGAACAAAAGAGAAGCATATGGATCTCACTACACTTGAAAGTAACACATTTATCTTTGTGTATTTTAGGCAAAACAATAGTACTATGACATCAGTGGCAGATGTAGATGAGCTTTTACAGAGCATCTGGAAAGGGACCATTAACCAAATGAAGAAGACTGAACCCAATCCAGGTCAGCCCTCAGAGAGTAAATAAAAGTCACAAGGAAAATTGATGTAAAAGAACCCACATAGAAAATGTGACTTGGATCTCTTGATGTAACTTTATTTTGTTGCTTATCTTAATATATGGACATACTAATTAAATACACTGGTACATGCAGTCCATAACCCCATGCCAAACACACATGCTAGCCCATGTCAAAATAAAGCATACATTGGGATAAAACAACACTTAAAGGTGTGAAATTGTACAGCAATACAATTCTAACCTGAGAAGCCTGAATCTCTCTCCAGATCAGGCTTGGATGTCCCAAGGTGTAATGCCCTGGTGAATGGCGGCGTCCTGTGTCTGTTGGGTCTACTAAAACCACTCATGCTTGTCTCTTCTAAAAAAAATAGAAAGTTCAGTGAAAAGTTAACTCACTAGTTCAAAACTGTAAATCTGAATTAGACAAGGTCAAAGCCTACAAAGGTCCAATGGAGAGTTCAATGGACTTTTGTCTTGAGTTTGTGGCAAGCAAAGGCCCGGACAAAAATATTTGTAAGCATGCACTAAAACTAAAAATGTGAAAAGAAACAGTCAACTTGCAACCACAAAGTTGCTTGTGCATCATTTATACTGTGTAAATTAGTTGTTTTCGTCTTCCCCTAGCAATTTGGTGTTTTGATGGCAGAGACAAGCTAAACTAATTTAACGGTAGAGGACATTTCACAGACTAAATTAGTATTTGGTCTGTGCGTATATCAATTCTGGATATGTAACTTAGCATCGATGGGTCAGTAGGTCAGTGCCATCTCCCTGACTTATCCACACCAAGGGCCAAAAAATCAGAGACACTAGTTTTATTATTGCAAGGGAATTCAATAGTACCTCAATAATTACTTCTCCAAAAGTATTTTGTCATATTGAAAGTACTTCCTTATTCGTTTTGTGTGTGGGTTGACTAAAACTTCTACTGTACTATACATTGTTTCACTGAAATGTATTTCTTGTAAATTTTACATTTTTACATTTTTGTTCATAAGCCAAAAAACAGACATAAATCATGTGAGTGAGAAATAGAACCTGCTGATGCTCGGGATGACTTTGTCTTAATTCTCATCAAACTGTCCAACTCATTTATATTTTACTCATGCAAACCTACATAGATTCATAATTAATGTGTTATGTTGCTGTCATAAACCGCACTTCTCTAAAAGTTATTTATATTAATGTTGGACGTGAGCTTGACGTTCACGGGGCCTGTCACGCCCACGCAGTCAGACTGGTTCTAGTGCTCCGGTAACAGATACGCTTCACCATTGTTCAATTTGGTATCAGGAAGAGAGTTCAAAATAAACAGTAAAAAGTTAAGAGTCCAGACTGTAGAGAATCGATTATATAAAACAGCTGATTCAACACTATAGTTGCTTAAACACGCAACTCTGTCAAAGCTAACTGCTAACGACAGTTAACTTGCAGGTAAATACCATACTTTGGTTAACTTTAATAAAAAGCTACGCTACAACAACAACAACAAAACAAACAAAACAAACAAACACCAAAATCTTTCCAAAGCGGGATACATGTGTAGCTGTATCTACATCAACAACAGTCTGCTTCATTGTTTACTGCCCTGCCCTGCGCTATTAGCTCAGTTGGCTAGGTTAAGCTAGCTTAAGCTAACTACTGTAGCTTCAGCTATGAAACCAGCTCATCGCCTGGCTTTCAAAGAGCTAAAAGGCTGATAGTTTTATTTACGAAAACCTTACCGATGCGCCTTTTGCTTAGAAATAGATATCTTTTCACAATGGCGTCCAAGGTTACAGTTTTCTCGTACTTGTTGTACCAGAGTCTTTTTTTGTAGACGACTCCGTCTAGCTTCTTCTACTTCTAAAGATTTAATGTTGTGGTGTTGTATCACTGCCATCCTCTGGACGTTACTAGTTAATTCCTGTTTTGTGTGTGTGGTTTTGGTTTGCAATAATTTTTTTTCCTAGGGTGGTGAAGGCATGAGCCGGCCTTCCCTGCAACTGATTGGCTTAACTTCATATTCGTGTTACTCATCATGTCTTTTTAACCAGTCAAACAACGAAGGCAGCTAGTATTAGCAAATCAGAGGCAGAATAGGGCGGGTCGTGACGTTGCCATCCTGAAAAAAAAAAGATGTGTTCAATATGTCAGATTTTTCCATCGCTCCTGCCCTCCTCTGTCTTTTTATATTTCGTGTGACAAAAAATTTTAACATTTCACAGTTTCTGGTCCATTACAGAGTTCACAAAAAGCCTCTAGGCTGGGTTTCTAAAACATGTTTGTTTGTCTGTCTCCTTGTTGAAAGAGCTCTAACAACCTTGGCCAAATGTGACGGGGCACGGTGGTTGCCAAGGAAACGGGTCAGCTGGATATACATTTTTCTTTCAGGATTGTGAGGGAAGAGGAACGCTTGTTTTAACTGTGTGTGCACCCCTGCGGCTTTATATAGATATCTTAGCTCTAAATATGGACTTAATACCCTTACAACTATTGCACGTTTTTTACCCATTGTTTTCAATTTCACTAAAAATGAGAGTTCACATTTAATGAAATAAATCACACACGACAAGCTTACAACTATATCAATTTAATTACAAAATAAATATTTAAATGAAATAAAATACTAAAACAGTAGAAATGTTACTTTTTACATTTTCATAGATTTTCTTTGTGTAGTACATGAGAAAAAAAACAAAGAAAAACATTTTACATAACTACTTCAATCGATCCCTTCCTTCCTGCAGCGTTTCTAAAAACAGACAGAGGAAGACACCTATGGTGTGGGCTTACAGGAGTCCTGGGTCACCACATGTGGACACAATTGTGTGCTGTTTTATTGCAAAAAGCACAGAAGTACTTTTTTATTGTACATGTGAGAACCTTGCAATCACATTTAAAAAAGAAAACAATAATCATAACTGATATTCTTTAACAGGTATTAAAACCCAACGAGTAGTTCTTGAGAGTCTTGGATATAGTAGTATTGATCAGCCCCTTTTCTACCAGGCCTGTCACGTCCACTCTCCTGCATATTACACACTTCCTGGTGTGCTTAGTTATAAATTTATATGTCTGTGTTATTAAACCACTTCTTCTTACAAGCCTGTCTGTCCAGAGCACATTTGCTTTTCACATGCATCTTTTTTCAAGAATGGATTCAGCAGTGATTAGATTTCATATGTAACCAAACAAAAGATGTAATTTATAATGTAGCCTATCCATCCTTCAAAGTAAAAGAGAGAAAGGGGAGGGTGGAATTGATAGAAAGACCAATTTAAAATTTTTTGAACATTTGATGTTTATTTATACACAATCTTCTCTAGACATGAAACTTTTCTGATAAATTTAGATCTTATTTTGGTCTGATGTGACCATAAAACACTTCAAACATATATCTATGGCTCATAACTGGAAGGTAGAAGATTCCAATAAGTTGAAGATGTGATCAGTCCCACATCCAATCTGATTTGTATAAAAAAAAGCTTTCTTTAAAAGCAGTTTTGAACACTGTTTTCTGAAACACTAGGGGGAGACATTTCATTATTGCATGTACATAGCAGTTGCACACTCAGTCCAACATACACTGCTATGACAAGTCAAGGCTTTTTGGATAATATTTCATGAAGGATGACAAACTTTTTGGAAGTTGCTGGTCCAAATATATTCAGCTGTATAATAAATATAGACTTTAAACCACATTTAAATACCAAAGACACAACCAAATTACAATAACTGATACACACAGTATTAACTAGTATAAAAGAGAAGGCAATCGATCTGTTTGGTTCTACATTGCACTGGCTCCCAGGCATGTCCATTGTGTCAGTAGTGTTTCCACCAATCAAAACACATGTCCTGTTGAAGCTTGTCATTACAAATGCTGTGCCCATCAGCGAGAGGGCGTGTCAGCAGAACAACCCAGCTGTTTGAGTCCCTGGCGGCAGACACAGTTTTGGTAGATGAGCGGAGGAGACTCTGGATGCCGTCTCTGGGTTGGAAATAAATAGTAAGCCACACTGCAACAGGCGGGTTGGGGTTGCCACTGCAGTTACCTGCGAGGGATCTGGCACCTGACAAACACAAGAAAAAACAATGCACTTCTTATGCTGTCAAATGATAGTGGTAGGAATTTGGATTCTGTCTCAAGATTGTGCCATTACCTTTCACATTCTTTCATTTTCTGTCTCTCCTTTCTCTTCTTTCCTCTTCCTCTTTGCTTTTTCCTAAAAGAGGAACAAAATTACAAATAAGCCTCCATCCTCTGAGAAGGAAAATGATTACTCGTTTCTCGACAGTACCTTCATGCTCTTACCTTTCAGTCTTCCCAACAGGTTTCTTGACTCTAAGGAGAAAATGTTGCAATAAGTTAGACAGAAAATCCAGGTGCAGTTTGAGGTAACAGTCATTGTAAGTATTTGTCAACCCTGTCTCTTGGAAATTTTGTGTATTGTTTGAGAAAAAAGCATAATTGAATATGGTTGGCCGGAAATTATTTTTATCCAGTGAAGAAAGTGCTACATTATTCTACAATCATATGGAATGTGTCCGGGGGGATAGAGAACCCTCTGAGTGGGGGTTCACATCTGCTATTTGGTTAGGTTAATGTTAAGTTAGCTATAGAGAGAAAATGTGGTCTTGGTTGAATGCTAACAGTGTGTAAAGTAGATGACTTCGACTTTTTCAGTTTTTAACCCCGACTCTTCCTAACCTCCTAAACCAAAAGGCCTGTGTTGCCAAAACCCAACCAAAAAAAAAACCATAATCATGCAGAGATAAAACATATTGTCAACATAAATTGACTGGGCAGACACGTTTAATAGAGGAGGAGAAAAAAAGAAGAGCAGGGTTTCCAGTTATGTTAAGTGTAACTCAGATGGCATTACTTACTATTGAA
The DNA here is from genome assembly GCA_029814765.1 of Acanthurus leucopareius. Lineage (NCBI taxonomy): Eukaryota > Metazoa > Chordata > Actinopteri > Acanthuriformes > Acanthuridae > Acanthurus > Acanthurus leucopareius. Next base: position 2,150,047 of record JAQMCX010000017.1, on the reverse strand, counting down.
AAATGAAGGCGTATAAATGTTATTTCCAGGAGACAGAGTTTGTATGTATCTACTTATGAATATTTCATGTTACAAATTCTGCCTGTTTTCTTACCTACATTCACATGTCTGATGCTCCACAAACGTCATTTCAACATATTCTTGACCTGGCTCTGACGGTCTGATTTTCAATAGCTGGGGGATAAAGTGAGTTAAGATTATCAACAGAAACTATTACAGTACTTATATTATGGATTACATAAATTGAATAAATATATAGCACAATGCTCTTGTCTTACCTGCATGGTGACATTTGTGGTTTGTGTGGGATGGCACTCGAGGTTTTCGTCCCCACAGCAACCTGCGCACCTCACCAGCGGCACGCAGGAGGGGCTGTAGATGTGCTCCACCTCTGTCGGGTACTCCTGCACCACCTCCACCAGCTTCTCAATGGTCCGGCAGAAGCTGCGACCCCACACTTCTTGGAACATCAACACTATGATTAAGAGCAGGAGGCTGAGTGTGGGCCGCTTTGCAGTTACAATTGACTCAGCTTCCGTTTCTAATGATGAATGTATATTTCCAAACTGCACCATCAGTGATGCTGTCATACACAAAGAGTACCAGTAATTCCCTGGACAATCAACCGTATATCACGTACGCAGAAACATAATACCATTTGCAATATGCCAGTGTGTATCCTGTTTTCTTTTGGAAGTAAAAATGTTTGTTTAATGTACAGTACGCTTTCCTGTGGGGGTATATGTGTGAAAGTGTCCCAATTGCACAGTCTGTGGGGGAGGAACAGGGATGACTATGGCTGAACAAACAGAGTAGGAAGAGAAAACAAACATTAGAAACATGGCCATGAGCAGAACCCTGCGGGAGCTGGAGCTCAGCTGCCCCCAGGCACCTCTGGGACTTCAGTGACCCCGGGGTCACCGAATGGAGCCCGACACCACAACAGCTGTTTATAAAGGCAGACAGGCTGGGAGGAGACTGGCTGGGGAAGCATCTATGGCAGGGAGATGAGGCCATGAACCATGATGTTGTACAGTGCAAAGGGGCCAGTTCACCGGCAAGTTACAGCTCCTTGAGCTGACTGTACGCCTGCTGCTAACCTGGCCTCTTCTGTTAAACGTCCACCAACCCTTTCCATGCAGATCTTCCACAATTGGTTGATTTTACTCTTAGCTGCCATTAATTTGCAGTGACGCAAGGGAGGAAGAGGATATGAGTGGGGAAAAGTGAGTAATCCCACTAGTCCAGACATGTCTCTGTCTTTGCTCAGTTCAAATCAAATTTATTGAACTTCCGTACAAGATTGAAGAGCTTGGTAACTAATATTTCTCAACAATGCATGACACAGTTTCGGCACAGTACGAGTCAATACACCTCTGCTCCAAGGTGGCATCCATCCATTTGGTTTGCATCAGACTTTCATCAGTGTAGCCATGTAATAACACCACATGACAAAAAAGCGAGAACTCATTTTTCTAATGAATTATGTTGTTTTAAAAAGAACATTTCAACACTTAGATAAGATTTTAAAAATAAAACAAAAATAAATTCTTACCTCCAGTTGTGCTGTTTATATTTGACAAGGGTAGACTCTGCAAAACAGGAAAAAATGAGAAAATTACAGAATATTCATTGTGGTTTGCTGGAAGTACAGAGTATAATGATAAGTCATTGATCTCATTTGGTAAACATCCAAAACAGACTGAGTGTGTAGGGTTTAGAGGGGGTCTATTTGTGGGGACGAAATAGAATATAATATTCATAAGTAAGTTTTCATTTGTGTATAATCACCTGGAAAATAAAAGTCGCTGTGTTTGTTAATCTACAGAGTGAACGCGTCTTCTTTCACAGAGTCCGCCATGCTACGCCACCATGTTTCTACAGTAGCCCAGAATAGACAAACCAAACAGTCTCTAAAGACGGCTTTTAGGTTGTAGGTTCTCCTACACACTGGGAGGGGATGATAAGTGCCGGAATATTTAGTCTGGTGCAACCTGCAACTAGCTAAATGCCACTGAATCCTACACACTTGACCTTTAATGGTTGAGACTTAAAATGGTAAACACGTAGCAGAGAGGGACATCGCACCTTCTACTACCGTAATAGACAGCTATCCAATGTGAACATGTAACAACATAAAATATTCTGTACATAAAGATCACAAAAGCCTGTGGTTTAACACCTTACGCGCATCTTAGTCCTCTAGTGGTGAAAGCCGGAACTACAGCAAAAGGACGCAGATGATTTCACCGTCTCTGTCCACCCCGCAGTGGAAAAGTCTGTCTGAAAAGCAGCAGATCCAGTCTCTCGTATATATCTATACCAATATTCCACTCTGTGCCCAACTGTTTAGGCTTAAAACCTGTTTCCTGTGGTGTAAGATTTAGCTCTCTATTTATTTTCCCATTGATGGTTTCCCCCTCTGTCTTGATTTTTTCCCATCATCCCATGATAAACACAGTGCATTTCTCATTCGCCTGGGAAAACACAAAACCTCTAGTTGACTCCTGCTCAGGAAGGGGAATCTTCATTTGATAAAATACCCTCCAGCAGAAGAGCTGGACCGGCGGCAGACAAGCTGCCTCCACAATCTCTCCCCATCACTGGTGTTACATTTCAACTTCTGTGTAGCACACACACACACACACACACACACACACACACCTGATGACATTTACACAGACACTGATAGTTTAGATTAACTTGAGGAGTTAAACCAAAATTTGTTATATAAAAGCAGACAGGCAGACAAGGACTTTTCCAAGTGATGGCAATGAGGACTGTATTTTCTTTTTTACACCATCTCTCTGTTGCTACAATGAATCTATTTCCTGTTATGAACCAAAAATGAGTGTGAGGGTAAGAATAACATCTTTCCACACAGTGCTACACTCATTTTTCCGAAGAATGTGATTAAAGAGGAATGTCCTGCTTTAATGATGATGATGCATTCACACTCATACGAACGTTTCAGAGGTTCCCGTACAACTGTCACTGAGATAAGTGGCAGGCAAGTCTGTGTATTTTGGGACAGATCTGTCTTCTCTGAAACAGAGTGTACTGTGTGACAGATATCAAAAGATACACAAGAGTTTTCAGTCAGCCACTTAGGTTTATTCCTCCCTGTGTAAGGAGGATGTGTTCAAGGATCTTCCTTTTATTCCCCAAAGTGGCTGGTCATGTGGCCAAAGTGTACAGCTGTTCCTCTGACGGAGGATTATTCTATAGAGTGGTGTTCACTGAAATGTGAGCTTTACAACTGCACCACATGATATAAGCTCCACAAGAAGGATCTGCTTCATCAAACGGTTCAAGTTATAGCAAAAAGTCACATCAACTCTCTGGGGCATTGATTATCACTTTTTATTCTTTCCGTCAATGCCACGTGGATTAAATAAGAATTGAATCCATCCCAAACATTCACTGGCACATGATCTGCTCTCCCTTTTTGTCGACTGGTGCTCATAAGCCTGCACCACATCACAAGGGCTTTTTGGCTTCGATCTCAACTGTCATTCAGAAATGTGGCGAGGTGGGGAGGATTTTCTGACCTCAGTTATGGGTTAAGCCTTTACAAGATGTGGAAGCATCCTCAGCACCTCGTGTGGTTGAGAGTGAGCTGTCTGCAAGAAGCTGCCAGATTAAGAAAGGAGAGCATGAAGATCTGCACGTAGACATTTCTTCCTTGAGCATTTACAGTATTACTGAGTGATTAATGGTGACTGAGAAGTAATTCAGCTCTTGTTTAATGGGTAAAACCACTTTTGTGTATAAACTTGTCTGATAAATCCCTAAAGCAGAACCGCTTTCGAAGTAGCTCTCTCAAGGTTTCTTTCATTTCATTCCCGGACGACCTTTTTTGGGGAGTTTCTCTTCCCATGTGTCATATTCATTTATTGTTTCAAACATTAATGTGGGTGCCCAGACCTTTGTGACTAACTGTGATGAAGGGCTAAAGAAACTTGACTTGACCTAACTATAAATTCTTCTGCTTCTGAGTAATAATGGAATGCTTCAGCTCTGTGTCCTCAACATCTGGGGTTGGAAAATAAAAAAAACAAAAAATAAAAAACTGTTGTGAAAGAGGATATATTCCAACCCCAATTTGAAACAACATTACAGCCGCAGTGACGGAAAAATATTGCTGTAATGAGCTTTGCAGCTTTGATTTCCTGCTCAATCTATTACACAATATGCTGCTGAAGGTAAATGAAACATCACCGATTTGTCAATGCACAAGAAAACAGCTGCGTAGGGAAACATGTAACTGATAATTAACAGCTAGAAGTTCATTTATTGCAGTTTATTTGGAAACATTTAGTATGTAAAAGAAAAGTCTGTATGATGTACATTTACATAAATGAAATGGATGCTAAAGTGAGAGGAAGATGCACTGATTTGAAGAAGTAAGAAGTTTCACTCACTTCTGTCAAGGTTGGTATAAGATGAATCATCAGCCTGCAACTAACAATTACTTTTGATTACTTGTATAATCATTTTTTTTTACAATGTCATAAAAATGAAAGATTCCCTAGGTGGTGTGTAAGTGTTATGCATTACTCAGAACAAGAGCAAAAAAATGATAGGTTTTCAATCTGTAACGGGAAATTTGAGAAAGGAAAAGCATGGAATCATTTTGACTGTTAGCGTGACTTGCAATTTGCACTTTGACTTAAATAAATGACTTCAGAATTTGTCATTGATTTAGTGCCAGAGAACTTCTGTGAAAAAGCCAGACTCATTTGATTATCAACATGGCGGACATGTAATCTGGGTCATGCACCCCCTGCCCACTCACTGTCCCATAATTGTACAATTTGTTTGCAGCTTTTCACATCTGGTTCTCAGAGACCTCTCCTAATCAAGGCTGACCAGACTGCTTTGCAAAGAGAGGGGAGGTTAGTTTGAACAGGAGAGGTTAGATACAAAAAAATCTATAGCAATAGCATACAGGGGCCAGCGTGCTTGATTGCAAAGCCGCTTTAAAAGCCAGTCTCCTAAATTTGTAGAGTCTCCAGTGAAAGTTTGAAAGCTGCTGGCTGGGAGTTTGCTCCATCCTCTGGGTCAGATCAGAAGACCTGTTGTGTCCCTGGGTTCCAGCTGTCAGGCCACAGAGGCTCCGGGCCTCATTACTTACCACTCCCACACAGCTGAACTGCGTCATCTTTAACCTCTTTGCTTAACTCCATCTGCCAAAGGAAGGGCAGCATGCGTAGGGAGCAAAAACAAAACATGATGGGGACCCTGCATAACGGTCATACAAGATGTTTCAACTAAAGGGCTGAGCTGGGGAGGGATGTGATGGCTAACTCAACAGCAGGTACTCTGGCTAATAGCCATTGCGATCTGGACACAAGCCAGCAGGCTCCACGGTGTGTTTCCTGAGAGTAATGGAGACGACTCACAGATGTAAAGTAATAAAAATCAAATCCAGATACATGAGTTGGCCAGTTTAGCTTAAGTAGATAGGACAACTTGTTGTGACATGACCGGACTTGAAGATGGTGCAAAACTGGATTAAGTCATCTAGGTTTCATGTCTAACTTGGATTGCACAACGATGATGAACAATTCTTTTTGTTTCCACATAATTTGAAGAGAAAGATATTTGAAGAAGTCCAGTAATCATGATAACACACTTTCATTATGCTTTGAAGAGGATAAAATGGAATAATAGTAATAGTGATGCACTTACAAAATGTATGCTTGGGGATTAAAAAATATATAAGACCATAAACATCTAATTATCCATCCTGTTGCACTGGAGACACAGTCTATCATTGGAGCAAAGGAGAAAGTCTGATGACACAGTATAAAGAGTGAGAAAGTCTGCACATGGAGGAGGCTGGGGTGGATCGGCAGGTCAAACATACCCAGAATAAGAGTGAATGATAAGTTTGTTGCATAAGGTAGAATGAGATGAGTCACACAGCACTTGTAAATATTGTCTGTTTTCTCAAACACTGCATACTTTCGACTTCCAATCAGCCAAAACAAAAACACCAAAAAAAGATATAAACTTCAAACTTTCTGCGTAATAACTTAAAGAGTTTAAGTGCTATTGCATTTTACAGAGGCTGTGTAACTCACCTCCTTCTGCTTTTGGCCACAAACTTATCAATCACCGCTTGTGTGTTAGTTCTGTAGGTTACATAACCGACACACTTATCTTAACACAAACCATGAACCAAGTATGTTTTTTTTCAGTGAAGGTCTGGCACTGTGGGGGTGGGTCACTGGTACTCTGTCAAGATCATATGCTATATTTTATTTTGGGAACAGTCATATATGTCATTGGGAGTCACTGGGAATTAATTAATTCAGTCATTTTGGTATGAAGACATACTGAACCATCAGTACTACAGATTTGCATACCAATATCAGAAGCAACAAAGGATGTAAAATATTGGTAGTATCCTGCAACAAGGCTCATTCATCATCTCTGATAAACTGCAGCAGCTTGCAAACTTATCTCTTTTGAGCTCGACCAGCTTACTGAGGATTGTAACAAAGACTTTCAACAAACAACTCCTCAAAACTGAAAAACAAATGAAATTTGAACTAATGTAATTCTCTAAGGTTAAGATAATCAGAAGGACTGTGTCCTTGGTTTAATTTAGACTGGTTTTGGAAAACCCCTCTTAAATTCTTCTGACTCTGGCAAGTAATGATTCCAGCCAGATTGGGCATCATGCCATTGTTTATACTGCATCCCAAAAGGGTCTACTTTCAAACTTAACTTTATTCAGTGAGAGAGACAGTGTGGATAAACAGACCATGGATGAGATGAAGGATTGTGGTTTAGTGATCTTTGTCAACTGAATCTGTCCTTCGATGAAGTTTGGGGTAGTTCAGCAAAATGTTTAAAAAGCAAATCTGGCAAAAATCCCAGCCGAAATCTAGACCAGCAAAGCACCTGCACGTACAACAAACATATAGGGCGGGTTGGGGGGTCCTGGCTTTGGTCTGGAGCTTGACTGTGAACATGAGACCACACAGGACAGAGAGCACTAAAGCATAACAAGTGAATACAAACACAGAGACAGCTAGACGAGTGAGAAACAGAGCCTCCTCCCTGCCTCACTGATCCTCCTCATCCATCCTTTACCAAGAACCAGATTCCACATCATCAACACCATGACTGCCACATTAATTCTCAGACCTCTTACAGGATCTGCAGTTCCCTGTATCTGTTCTGTGCCGTGACAAAAGAAAGCCTGGTTCTGTTTTGTACACACGTGGTGGGTGAACCTACATCGACAGCAGTGCCATTACAGGTCTGACGGTATCCAGCTGGGTCTCTAGGGTGGTCAGGTCAGGACTTGTGATCAGAGAAAAAGGTCAAGACACCGACAAACTCTATCAGAGCATGTGGTAAATGTGCCACAACATGGGTCAACACAGAGTTTTTAATCCAGAGTTATTTCACAGAAAACTAACGCACTTTTAACTTGGGTGCTATAATGAGTCAAAACCACAAAGTAGTATAAATAAACAAATGTCTATCTGTATTTTTTATTTTAAATATGTCCAGAGTCTGAAACCTATATTATGTAACATCTCCACATTAAAATGACCTCAAAAAATGTTTTTTGACTGTTTACTTACACTATCTCAAACATTTCTAAGAATGTTTGAAGTGAGAGAAGTCTGTCATTTTATTCAGGGGAACAGTACTTTCTGCTTGATTTCATGTAGCTAACAGGCAAACACCAGTCAGAGAGGGAGGGATAAAGACCTCTAGTATCAGAAATGACATATTTTATATATAACAATACATCTTAACCATGATTAAACATAAAATAGCTTTCAAATAATTTTCATTACGTGACTTTCCTGTTCAGAGTTAAATGAAAATATCGATATTCCTCTGATGTGTTAAACATCCAGGTGTAGCCAGTAAACATTTAGCTTAGCTTAGCATAAAGGCACCAGCTGACATTTTAAATCTTGTTGTTTCAATCCAAACAAACTCAAGTCTATTAATAAAAAAAAGTTATGGTTTTATGAGGGTTTCTGAGCTGTACAATTACTTCCTGGAGTCTCTGATGTACTCCTATCCTCATGGTGATGACAAGAATCCAAGAAGTCAGGCTAAGAAACAGTCCAGCAACTGATGCCTTGTAAAACCAAATTCAAATCAAACTATTCCTCCCTCTACGACTCTTTTTTAAGATAGAGATAATGCTATCCTTGTACATCATTTCTCTTCTGCAGTAAATTCGAAAAATTTGCAAGAAATCCTGTTTTCTTGTAGTAGTAAACAGTAAAATAGGGTCAAGTGACAGGGGAGAGGTAAAGGTCCATATAAATGTTGATTTAGATAAACACCATTTCCTCAGTGTAAGTCCATTAATGCATGCACAAATGTCCCCCTAAAGACATACACACACAAACACACACACGCAGAGCACTGTTTAAACCATGCACCCTGTCCGCAACCATACACACACACACACGCCACAGGTCTTGAGATAAGGCTGACCGGTGGTAATTGTGGTCTCTATTACAGTAAACGCTGTTCCTCCAGTGTAAACCACAGTAAATTACATCCAGATGAGAGATTAAAGCTTGCTGAGTAGACGGCTGCCCGGAGCACCACCGCTCCTCCCCCTCCACAGGAGGAAGGAGAAATCCATATTTCCTGATTGCGATTGTGACCTTCCCTTGGGCCAAGACATTACAACCAGAGAGAAATACCACAACAACTCAAACAAGAGCCCTATCAGTCAGCAGGTCACTGCCTCATGCATCTGAACAAGAGAGATGTGCATGCATATGAGAGGGCCAGAGAGGAGGGAGACTTTATGATGTCTGACTGTGAATAACTGAGGTGCATCTTGACAAAAACTGTTGTGCCTGTGATGTGATGCCTACATGTGATGTTTTTATTGAACCCTTTTTTGCATATGAAACTCTATTAAAACTGTAAACATCAGATCATGCCATGAACACTTGGTTGGTTAGAGACAAAAAAATACGAAAAACACAACATGAACACAAACATGGACACGTGTGTGCGATACAGATGGTCAGACTCAAGTATTGTTTTGCTGCTGATGATGACGTAAAGGAAACACCTGTGTAACGTCATGTCCTCACACACACACACACACACACACACACACACAAACACAGATGCAAGAGTAGAAGCTGAGGCCTCAGAGACATCAGGAAAACGCTTCACCGAAGAAGCGCTGAGTCTGACCGCAAAGTTAGATGAATTAGACAAGTAGTTTTTCCTAAATTTGGTTTCTATGGTTCGTCTCAAAACAGACAAATAATTTTATAATCTCATACCAAGGAGGCTTATAATTCTCATCCATCACTGATTTTCTCAATATAAAAGAAATATTTCTTAGGGCTGAATCCTGGGTTTTTCAGCAGTCTACGTCTCCTCGTTCAATTGGAAATACTGACTAATACACATGGCAATAAAGACAAGATATTGCTCACAGACCTGCTCAGTATTTTTTTATTTAATGAAGTGGGGAAAATGTCAAATAGGCAGGAGGAAACAGGTACTGCGAACTTCGACAAAGCTAGTTCACTGTGCAGAGAGAAAAACAGGCAGGACATACACAGTGCTACTTACTGTGATGTTGTTTAGAGACAGGCACACATACACACACACACACACACACACACATACTCACGCACCTCCACCCTGTACATGCACAGAGTGTAGTTTATATACACAGGAAATACTTTAAAACACACTGAGCAGGAAAATGTGTCGAGGAATGTGAGCAAAATAACCGGTGGATGACAGTTATATCATATTGTCCGTTCGACACCCGCATGACAGGGTGACCGAGAGGCCATCATTGTTCCAAAGGGAAACCCAGGTGCTTCCACCCTCTATCAAGAGCCATGTGTGTGTGTGGGACCAGGACAGTTTTAGGAGTATGAAACACAGCTGTGCATATCTACAGACAGCCCACATGATCTGGAGTCATAGTTATCTTGACACCATGAACTGTATTGGTTGCATCAGTAATTTTAAGGCTGATTGCTGATCAATCACAACGAAGCAGTTAGGTTTCTCATGCAAATGGTAAATAACTGATCCCTTATGGCTGTGGCAGTTTATACTTGCATTGGTTTAGATTAATAATTTGTATACTCAGCTGAAGCCATGTCTTCAATTCTACCTGACCTTTACGCTTTCCTTAACATAACAGTTTTAACTACTGTAATGCCATAGGCTGCTGCCACCTTTGAAAATGCTAAGTTACAGCTTAAAAGGGGAAGATACATTAAAAACAGTGACAATGGCTTATTTCTGCAATAACACAAGCAACGAAACTGCTGAAATACAGTACATCAGTGGTTCCTAATGTGAGGTTTGGGGTTTCAAGATAAATCTTAGAGGAAATGAAGAGTACTAAGTGGCCTTGTGGTTAAGGAGGGGGGAACAAAATCATTCTTTGGTTTACCTAATAAGCCACTGATATATGCAGTTTATTATGACTGGACACAAGTACACTTCTCTTTATCTAAAAGGTCAGAAGAAACAAAAAGGCTGGGTACCACTGCAGTGCACTGTTATAATAATCTCAAGCTTAAATCAATATGACGATATGACGATATGAAGGAAAAAATGCGTGCAACGGGCCACAATAAACATCTGCCTTGCAAACATCTGCCTCATCAAACACTTTTAAATGACACAAATACACACAAACACCGAGCTATGATGTAAATCCCTGGTAGTAAAGCAGAATTATTAGGCAGAACTGAGGTTAACCCCACCCTCTCTTGGCGCTCCACGTCTTATAGCAGACATGAATGACTGCATGAGTCACAAGGCTGCTGACATCAACTCCAGATGATGAGAAATCCTCATTATCAATTAGTGGCACATATTTACGGGCAGAAATTCACAAAGATGGACATTTATAAAAAGCATTCCCAATTACATGGTCAATGTTTGCTTTTTCCACTTCGGTACGCCAGTCTAACAGTTATGTGGCAGCTGGCAGGACTGACCAGAAAAGTCTCAGAAAAGAGCTGCTTGCATGAGTGTCGCTTGTCTGCTAAAAATGTGAAATATTTGGTTACTCAGACGTGTTTATGGCTAAATCTTTGTGTGCGTGTTTGCACTAATGCGGGAAAGGAGAACAAACTTTCCATTTTAAGCTGTTCTTTCAAAATAAAGCAATGAATGGTTACAGCATGACCTCAAAAACAAGCCCAGATCCTCCTAGACTGTCTGTGTGACCTGACAAATAGGTTGTTGAATCTCAGAAACTGGTTTACATTAGCTGTCAGTCTTTGGGGAAGCGGGGATCCGTTTAACCTGCTACATGTTGAGAGCCCTGGATTTTGTCACTCCTACTTTGACTGAGCAGGCCATGAGCTGATTATGAGGATTAGTGGAGATGTGGTGATCCCATGCCTCTCCCACTCACTCTCAACTCAGCAACAGCTGCAAAGTCTCCAGCTCGAGAATGAGGCTTTTTCCTGGTTTCACTGAGAGAGCGAGTGTAATACTCCTTTTTGCGGACATGCAGCCTGGCACAAGGGAAACTACTGCAGCATGCAACAGGCTCTGGCTGGCAGTGCTGCAGTGAATGGACACAAAAATGGCCTGGTTTTGGATGAAACAAGAGAGGCAGAAAGATGCCAGCCTCCAGCCACCTCGGGAGGAAATTCAGAGACTGAATGTGTTCATGAGTCTGAGAGTTAGTTGGCACGCGTCCCGCTGTCAGATGACACCTCCTTTTACAAGTGTTTCAACAGTGCAACACAGGCCTTTGGATGAGTCCTCACTCCAGTTTCAGCTCTGTCCTGTTCTGGCACATTTTCATTAGAGACTAAAAGGTAACGCCAGGGAACGGAGAGCAGAACAGCTTTGTACTGCTGCCAACCTGACAGTGATATGACTGGCCTGAAATTAACTTTCAATAGATTTTTTTGCACACAAACACACACACTGGTTTATCTTTATTGCAGCGATTATTCACACTGCATGTAGCCCTTAAACGTGCAGATATATGCTGAGATAAAACAGGGCTGAAAGGCTGTGGGGGCAGATGAAAAGAAAAGGAGGGAAGATTGTAAACTTTATTGCCAGTTTCACCTGATACACTGCCAACACTTTCAGTCTGTCAGACTAAGCAGCTTGCAAACTTAACCAGGAACTGCTTTTCCTCTGCTGCTGGTTTAAAAGCTCTAAGTATTAACATTTAAGTGTTTATTAAAGAGTTTCCTTGATGGAAATGTACACCGTAAAAAAAAAGTCTCATCACTCAGGAGTGGGAATAAACCAAGTCTGTGAAACTAGGCTTCAAAGTATAATGCAGCTGTAATTATGAGCTTAGCGTGCTACGCCAAATATAACAGTGAGTCACTTTGTGTCTTTGCGTTCCACAGGCAGGGTGATGCAGTTTGTCACGTTTCATCTTATGAATGAACTTAGCAGACTGGCGCTCACTCACAACTGATGAAGGTGTCACATAGCACAATGGATTATTATTAATTCATCTACTGACTCAACCATGTACATTCAACCAAATGACAGAGCAGTGAAATATCTAACAATAGGCACATTATTTTATCATCTATCAGTGGCTGAATTTTTGCATTTTGTCGTTTTCAATAGTGGAGCCAAATAATCTCACAAGGGTGTAAAAATCTCAAAGTGTTGACTCATTTTTTTAAAGGATGAATTTAAAAAGTCGCATGCTGAACATAAAGTTTCTCTGATTGTAACTTCTTACCTGTGCAGGTGAGAGCAGCAGATAAAGCGCCACCGCAGTCTGGAGGACAAAACCGAGTTTCATTTCGCGATGTCTGCGAGCAGGGACTGTGGGGGGGTGCTGGCTCCCGGTGCTCACAAAAAACACACAATCCAAGAAAAAATCTCAAACAACTCAGAAAAAGGGGGAAAAAAAAGATGCTGACTCGGAATTTCCAAGTCGTCGGTTCCCTGTTTAGTAATGCTGAGAATGTGTGCAGTCACGTAGCCCCGCTGCCGCGTGTAACCTGATGAAGTAGATTGTGCTTACTAATGAATAAGGCCCCAGAGGCGACGCAGGGGGGCGCAGAGCCAATAAAACTGTGTTGTCAAAAAATAAAAATGTCTTAATGTTTACTTTTTAAATTCAATTCAATTCAATCAAAGCATAAAACCTGAAAAGACTCCAATGTCTGCAGCATGCAAGGGCAGAAGCCGGCTTTCACAGAGCATAATGAGTGAACAAAGTTTAAAAAAAAAACAAAAAACGGTGTGTATTCAGTCCACAAACGCTTTAAAAAAACATGCATGAAGTTGCACGTTGGAGTTTTTCAGTCCTGCTCTTAGCTCCAGTCGGAAGAAAACTCCACTTGCCTCTAATTGCCCCACACTACCTATTCACTAGCTGGCCATTTAAATCTCCTCCCCTTCTCAGAGCTCCTCTCTGCTGCCTCATCTCACAGCTCACTGATGAGTAGAGGCGCCTTTTTTTTTCACTTCCCCTCTGAGCTGCAGCATGTATGCATGTAATGGTCACTGACACTGACGGTGCTACTGATGCTTTATTTCTGAGTTCTAGACTATACAGCACAGGTGATTTACACCAGAGTATACACAGGCTTGCTGAGAAACTTCTTTTGAGTACTAAGAAGCTATTCAGGCAAGGTAAACACTCAGTGATCTTTTTCTCTAGTGGTGACATGGATGGTATAATCATTGCTGGCCAAGGCTCCAGGATGCACAGAGGTATTTTTTTTTTCCTCTGGAGCTGTAGTATTTAGTCAGGTTTGGGGAGACAGAGAGGGAGATTCCATTACTGTTGACACAGAGTTAATCTTCAGCGTGGGACTTCTGTGTTTGGAGAAACCCTGGAACGAAAGGATTCCTTGTGGGCTTCCACACATTCCTTCAACTGCGCTGAATAGCACCACGACCTCCCTCTATTGTACAGACCACACTCAGGAGTGTGGTGTTTCTAAACATCGCAGACACTTTGAGCAGAGAGTAACATCCCCCCACATTACCATAATCCCGGACAGAGCGTCAGTAAGTGCAAACAATCAGGGATCTTGAAAGACATTTCCTCTAATTAAGATGGGGAATATCACGGTAGTCTTTCCTCAAATTGTATCTCTACACGACAATGATGGATGCTCTTCGAAACTTCAGGGAGAGGACAGAATGGAAGCAAAGCACACTGCGATTCTTTAAACAATTGGACTGTAATTACTCTGTTTTAGCCCTGTCTCTCTTGCTGTGCTGTCATTGTCTGTGTGGTGAAAGTTTTCTTTGCAAAACTATCAATCTTCTTTTTCTGACTGTCTGTTTACCCACCTTGTTGCTACAGCACTGCACGTGTATGGACCAGAGGCAGCCCGGAGGCTTTTTTCTGCCCTCTAAGTAGTCCAATTAATCCATCAACATTCTGCAAAAGCAATGTTGATATAGTGCAAGAAATTTTTCCTGGTTTGTTCCAAATTTTCTGGATAGAAGAACTAAAGACCATGGCCACACTGGCTTTGTTTGCTCAGAGGATAGAGCCAGACTCCTGCCTCCCTCTCACCATCTGCTCAGTGATCTATCTATGTTTATAAAGGTGCACCAGCTGATAGGGCCTAATAAGATCACTCAAATTGTTTGCACTATAAATACAGGACAAGCAAACCTGGCTTGAGTAAAAGCGTAATCGAGCGGAGATGGATCTTTGTGCTTCCAGATCATGACACAACCTGGAAGCCCTCACTGCTTTAAACACAAAGCAGGACTGTGTTAGCCATGTGTCTTCCTGTTCATTTGTAATGATGCCAATTTAATTGAATCAACTTCTAAAAGAGCAATATGCTTTCAGTTTATAAGTCGACTGTAAAGACAGACAAGCTTGTTATTATTTAGGTTAAAAACAGGAAATTTCTTCATTAAAATCAAGAATGTTTGAAAGTTTTAACTGATCCAGAAATTAAATATTAAGATCAAAATGTCAACTAATTAGGCTTTGTGATCAGGCTTCATGGGTGAAGGTCAGCTGGTTGAATGAATGAGTTCCTCACAGTCTCCAGTCTCTTTTGATGTTGTGAAGACCAAATGGGTGGCTGTCAGGAACTGGAGTGCCAAAGTAAGCACATTTCCCTTTTTTGCTGGTGACCCCTCATTTTCCCAGATTGCCGAGTAAAAAGTAAACAGATGAACAACATTAATGATGTCCATTCATCATAGTTGGGGCAGCTTTGGTTTCCTCCACAGTGGGGCCTTTAAGGGGAAGGTGGAGAGTCAGGGAGCCCCTTACTTTGAAGGATCTCATTAACAATAGTTAGAGCCCTACAGGAAGAGCACAGCAGTTTCTATGGAAGACAGAAGTCACTGTACTTCTTATGGATTTATTTATCATTGAGGCTTCAAGTATCATCTTCGAATCAAATGATATAGCCTGAGTCTGTGAATGTTGCTCAACATGTATTTTAAACACCAAGAAAAACACACTGGGAAGTGATGTAATATGACTTTACTCGTGTCGGACCACCTGGACAGTCGACCCAAACAGGATACGACAATATTTAACATCCAGACCCTTTCTTCCTGTCATTAATTAGTTGTGACAAACCATGACTCTTTTCCTCTTGTGCCAACTCCATTATAGTGAAGAAAACTATATTTGAAATAGCAGGTAAATAGGAAATGCTGGAGCCATGAGTAAAAAAGCTGCTCACTGGTGCCTAAGGTGATTAGCATTATATCACAACAAGTTCTTTCATTTAAAACCTGTCGGATCCTGTTTACATTTCCATGCTACATTGAAATATTTTTGTCTCAAACACATTTTTGTCCAAGGTTGTCAGGTGTCATCCTGTTTTCATGCCCAGTTCGTTCATGTGAGAGCATTGTCCCGGTCTGTAGGAAGCCAGTTAACATGTAAGAAGACAATTGCAAGTTATTTTAGTCTGGAGGTATGGTGAATCAGTCCTCGTAGAAATCTCCAGATACTATTTAACTTTGTGCAGCTGTGTCTTGGACATCACAATGTCAGCTGGCTGCGGTAACTACAGGCCAAGTAAGGATGTTAATTCTTGAAGTCACAAGAAAATATGCTTCAGTTTATTCAGTTTAATCTGAAGAGCAATTAGAGCGAATAATATGGCAGTAAATCAATGCTGAACCAAAACTTCCACTGGGAGAAACGGAAAAGAGATGATACACTTCTGCGCTCTGTCGCAACTTTGACATTTTGAGAAATACTTTTAATTTATTTGCTTTATTTTCCCAAGACTTAGATAAGAAGATTGATTCCACTCTTATGTCTTTACTTTGGGTGTCAAGCTAAAGCTAAATGGTGGTTAGCTTAGCCTAAACTGGCTTAGTCTAGCATAGAGACTGGGAGCAGGAGGACAAAGCAAACCTGGCTCTGTCTAAAGTTCACAAATACTCCTACGAGAACCACTAAAGCTCAGTGCTGTATTTTGTTAGTTTAAACAGAAATGTAAAAATGACAAGTTGAGGTTTGTGGCAGCTGTTTCAGACCCACAAGTGCTGGATGGATGGATAGAGTGGTCATCAAGGAATTGTTTCGCTACATGCAACTTCTTTTAAAACCACAAATTGTTGTTTTTACATCTCTGTTTGTATCCGGATGAACAGCATGTGCACATTGGTGAGCTTAAGAGATGTTTGTAGGCTGATATTTAAGCTTAGGAGGGAGACAGGCTAGCTGTTCTTCCCTGTTTTCAGTTGTCAAGCTAAGTAAAGCTAATGGTCAACCAGCAGATTGTGTCCAGATGTGAGAGTGGCATCAATTCTTTTATCTCACTCTTTGCAAGAATATAAAGACATGTGTTTATCAAAATGTCAAACTTTATCTTTAAAAAATGGATTGACAAATAGCTGTATTTGTGCTGAAAACATTTGGGGCCAGTGTGTGGGATATAGTGGCATCTAGCAGTAAACTTGTAGATTGCATACAATAAAACATGCTTCTGCTCATTCGTCTCTTTCAGGTAGGTGGGGGAATCTGTAAACTTTCAAAAAATACAAAAGGCCCTCTTGAGAGATAGTGTTTGGTTTTTCCTCCATGGGTTTCTGTACAAACATAGTGGTGCAACATGGCCGACACCATGGAAGAGGACCCGCTTCCTCTGACTATACAGAAGACTCTTTCTAAGGTAACGAAAACATAACAGCTTATATTTTCATGCCATTACATGTTAATGCATACATACTTATGATTATTATATTTCTCCATATAGTTTCCCAAAATCCTACACACTAAACCTTTAAATTGCATTTTTTTCAGCTCAGCATCTTTAAATGTGTATGTCTTATTTTTAATGATGACACGCAGACTCGCTCATACTTGCAAACACCCACAGCCAGCCAGATCCAATCTGAGCTCTCTGTGTCTGTCCATGAGGCTGTGCGACCCCCGACTAACTGCTGAGGACCTGGAGCACGCAGCAGTAGTGCTCTGAAAGGAAACTGAGTGTTTGTCTAAGATAAAATTTCATCACCTCCACAAGCTTTGGGGACAGGGGCCTGCAGGCAGCTAATATAGAAAAGAAAAAAAACTGCACTGAAAGTGAGTTATCATGGCTTGTGTCACTGCTAGTTGTAAAAGCCGTTAGCTTTATAAATGAAGAGCGAGTGGTGCAAACTGTGTGGAAGAGGTCCTGCAGTCAGAGAGCAGGTTATAACTCAGGCCTGCGGTAATACTCTAAACTCCATTAAGAGGTCCCACATGTGGAGCACATTCACGAGTTCACGGGTTGATGCTGTTGGTGGTGGTTCAGCCAGGGCCATTAAAACAGATAAATTAGATGTTTTTTAACATCTCTCTAATGTTAAAACACTCTCTTCAAAATTTAACCTCAAAATGATGTTAAATGTAAATATAATGTTCCCTCCTGCAAGCTCCAGCAGGTGTACAGCGGCAAGCCTTTCATTACTCTGTAAACATGCTTCGTTGTAAACTTGCAGTTTTTTCTTTAGTCCTTCTGACATGTTTGTGATAGAGATAAAGGAGGCAGAGGCTAATGGAATATACTCTTTAATAGTAAAATCTGCACAGAGATCGATTGACAGCAAGATTAGATTTATTTGGAGGAGTGGGAGACACTTGCATAAACATGGGCTCAATCAGGCAGCAAGATTTACTGGACTGCAATCGCACATGAGTACTAGTGTTTATTTTTTCAGGATGCAGAGTGTTTTAGTAAACCTCAAATTAGTTTATCCTCCCTCAGGGGCTATATGTAAAACTTAAAGGTTAAAAGGCTTGCTCAGAAAACACAGCCAGTAGTCGTGTAACACTTGTTAAAATGTGTTGCACATGAGCTAAAACAAAGAATATGTTCTAAAGTTTAACTTTGTAATGCTGCAGCTCAGAACATGCGTAATCTTATCAAACACTGCAAATTCATCACTGTTAAAAAATGAATCAACCTTTTGTGAAATACACTTTTTTGCTGTCTTACTGAAAGGTAAATGAAAAGATTAATACCACTTTTATATGCGAGTTGCAAATTTGAAGCTAGGACCAGTTAGCTTAGCTTAACATGCAGACTGAAAACAGGGGGAAACAGCTTGCATGGTTCTCTTCAAGAGAAATAAAATCAGTCTATAAAGCTTGCTTAAGAGTGCATAAAGTCTCACTTCTAAATTCTGTCCAAAAAACAAAGTTTAAAAATGTGTGTCCATAAATGTCAAATGATTCCTTCAGTAAGTAAATGCACCCTTGGATCCTGATGAAAAGGATTGGTGCAATTGATAATCATGATTGTGCAAGGCGTGATCTTTAAAATATCTACAAAACAGCGATGTTGTACTGTAGCAAATCTGGAATGTCTCACCCTTCTCATGTTATGCTAGCCCACGGAGACTCATTTTTAAAAGCAATGACTTTAAGGTATGTTGGCGAAATCAACTGTCAGAAGAAGAGCCCTTGGAGGAAAAGTACAGAAGTAGGCCGTGGCCTGAGCAAGTGTTAGGTTAAGTTCATCTGAGTGCAACTGTTTACACAAACCGCAGCCAAGCCAAATTGTGCACGGAGATTTATTTATGTGTTGAGAAATACATTGACTCAAATAGCTATAGCTTGTAGAACAAGGAAAGAGAGAATGGGAGCAGAGCAGGGAGAGGGTGGGTGGAGGTCAAAGAGCTAGGAAAGTTAATAACTTGAAATAATAAATAATACAGCCAACTGATGGGAATTTGGCAAAAGTGCACATTTATTATTATCAGTTAACTTGCTTTAAAAAAAGTTGCAGAGATTCTTATTGCATTTTGGCTACTGTGCACTTGCTGGGCCAACAGAGTTCCCTCCACATCACAATGTGCATGTTTTTTGTTTTACTGCTAGGATTAAGTGCCTGTTCTTGAAGTGTTGCTGCCGGGGAGATGGTGGAGGTAACCAGTCCCAGACAATCTGAGATGGCGATGTGCCCAGAGGGGACAAATAAATGAGGACCACCAGGGTGGATAAAACAGCAGGACAGTGACACCAGCTCCTCAAGATGAATGTGCGTTACATGATATTAAAGCAGTGGATCTTAAATGTTACTTCTCTGTGACAAATTTGGTATGATTGTCCATTTGTAAAGGAAACCTTTTCAGAGCTGATACTTAATTTTCCATTACCCTGAAAAAGACAATAAGCAAATAAATACACAAGTTCCAGGATGATGAGTCTGGGGTTGTGAGAAAGGAGGAGCCTGTGTGCCCTGCAGTTGGAAATACGTCACTCTTTTCTTGCTCTGCAGTTTCTGATGTCGTCTGCACCGTACAGACACAAACCCTCAACTAATCCACACATATTCCTCAAATATTTGAATATGATTGAAGATAATTATCGACATAAATGATTGCGTTTCCAGTGATTTAATTTAATTGATTTTTAAGATGGATTTTATATCCAAATAAGAGCTGATTACTGATGTAATGTTGCCCTTAAGTCATTCATGGCTATTGCATTACAGCATTAGATCTTTCAATCCCTTTATTACATTTGCAGAAATTTCAGTAATGCTTAACTGAAGGATCTGTGGCAGAGCTGAGACTCTTCTATTTAGAAACCAACTGTGAGGTCCTTCCAATTTGCATCTCTGACGAGAACCAGGGGCATTCATCCTGTCTGTAAGACTGTTGCATCCCAGAAATACCAAGTGTGATTACAGGCATGATTGCTTTTAGACTATACAAAACTGTGTTGTCAATGGCAAATGCTTTCTATCTCCTCAGTGATCGACTTGAGGAATGATTGAAAGCTGGTGTTTGAAAATTCCAACGGTAAGATCAACAAAGTTGGAAGGTGGGCCTCGTCTGGGTGTTCGGGAGAAGATCAGGCATTGAAAGGTTTTAGGGGGGAGTTTAAGGTGTCGTGATAAGCTTTGAACCATAGTAAAAAGAGCTGGTGTTGAATGAATGCAGACCACTAACTGAATCCCAAGACCCCGAGCCATGAACAAGTGAAAATGTGCAGTGCTAATCGGGAGAAAATAAACAGAGCAGCACCCCCAAACATCATGGTAATAAGAGGGATGACTGCAGGGTGATGAGGCCTAGACATAAGACATGATCAGACCATATTTATATCATTTTGTTTCCTGAGTTAATGTCACAATCCCTCTTAAAAATTAGACCAACTGTATGTGGAAACAGATTCACAATTAAGATAACGATTACTTATATTATTTAGTTTTTGAGGGTGTGTCACTGCGATGTAGCAGAGGTTCTCCCCCTTCAAATGGGTTACTCTGGATTAAAGCCAACGAGGCCTGAGGGACCCGGCTTACAAATGGTGAGCCTCGGAGGAGCCAGCGTGCTCTGTCTGGGGGACTCCATCCTAATCTCCAGGATCGGGGGAATTTTCCCATCGAGATGAGAAGCAGATGTCTCTCTTTTTCTGTCTCGTCGCACCGACCCTGTTTCTGTCTCCCTCCCTCATTCAGTCAAACCTGGCCCTACGTCCCCCCAAGGGACAGGGGAGGAACATGAGCACCATGGGAAGGGTGGCCGTCCCCGAGCTTGATCACATGACAAACGAGCCCCCCCCCGTCTTTTTTTTTTTTTGAAGGAGGCACTGCATTAGGTACAGAGTTGTAAGCACATGGAGCCGGTCCAAGAGCTCCCAACTTTCTCATGGAAAAAAGCAAACAAAATCTGATAAAAACGTCATGTTCTTGCGTTTCCCACTTACAAGATGGACAAGCGCTGGCGAGCTGGCTTTTCTAGGTGGGCTGGAGATACTGTGACTTTACGATTTTGTTCCCAGTGTTGATGCAGGGCGTGACCTCTGACTTCTGGCAGGAAGAGGAATCATCAAGATCAGACTGGAGAGACTGGTTCGCTCTTCCTCTTCTCATCAAGCCTCTGGAGTTCGTACTTTCGTCATGAATCCTCAGACTCTGAAGCTCCGCCTCATGCACCTGCAGCTCCCTCGGGCCTTAGCTTTTGCCTCTTGAGTCCAACCCCTTGGCTCCTGTGGCTCAGTTGTGACGTGCATACTCTGGCTTAGAGCGTAAACAGACAGAGACGAACTGTGGGCCAGTCGCCGGGTGTTTGGTTGTGGTCTGTAAACAGATCAGCAAGAGGAGGAACAGGAGCTCCCAGTGGAGATGAGACTTACTGAGACTATCCTGAGGCGGAAGAGCAAAGGGATGAGATATAAGGCTTACATGGATGCCTGTTAAATGTCCTTGTTGCCATGCCATCATCCAAGATAAGGTTTTTGGTATGTAATTGTTTAGGCAGCTATGACTGCAGGATGACCTAGTGGTTAGAAAGATCATCTCTCAACCAAAACACCAAGGTTAAAGCCCCCAGTTTAACATGATGTTCCCTCCTAAAGCATCTTTGAACAAGCCAACAAATGCTGCAAATCTCTGCAATACTGCTCGGAAGCAGAGCCAGTAGTCTGACTTTAGAAGAGCAAGCTAAAGAGGGCAATGCTTTGGAGACAGATAAATATTGTGTTCAGTAAAATCACTGAAATAAACTAATATTTAATTTGATGTAATCAAAGGGAGACTGCCCTTATTTTACACAAAAAAGTCTGTTTTGAGAAAAACTTTTATAAAAAAGTTGTACTGTTTTTCTTGTGGTGTCAGGGGGAGCTTTGAGACGTCTGTGACGTTGGTGACATCACTTGACATACAGTAGCAACATGACAATACATGAAAAAAACTTCCAAGAATGAATTTATTGGTCCAAGGTTGATGAACAATGAGACACATTTTCAGTGTTTTTTATGATCCTCAGCATGACTACCAGAAAGCATCTTTGTAGTTAATGAAATATGAGGTGTGAACAAAAATTTTCCATAATGCAACAGTGGAGCTCTGCACAGTGATGTGTGTGTAGCGGGTGCAAGCCATACTTTTTATTAGTAAGTGTTTTAGGTTTCATCACTTGATTATTGGCAGCATCTGAGCTACACATGTTTTTGTGAGCCCGTTTGTGATTACCTGACAGTCTGGGATCATCACCAGTGACAAGAATTGTGTCCATGGCTGTGACCCAGAGACCAAACAGCAGGCTACGCAGTGCAAGGCCCAAGATCAAAGAAGGTATTGTAAGCTCGTAGCTTTCTTTGACGTTTGTTGGGTTGTGCACCATGAATTCATCCCCCATGGTCAAAGGGTCAACACAGAGTACTGCTGCGTTTTTCCAAGGCATCTGAGAGAGAACATTGGGTGCAAATCATTTAAACTATGGCACACTGGCAACTGGTCTCTCCAAATGACAATATGTCCACTCAAGGCAAGTAAATGTCAGAATTTCTCACCATCAACACAGTTGTTCTCCACTATCCTTATTCACTGGATCTGGTTCTTTGAGCCCCCTTTCTGTTCCCCAAAGTAGAGTTTGATCTGTGGTTCTTGGCCAATGACCTAAGTTCAAGGTCCATGGTAAAAGTGTAATTGTGCACACAGCAGTGATAGCAAAAACGAATGCTGATAATAAATGAGTCATGAAACTTGAAAGCTCTATCACAGAAATTGTAGCTTGCACCTGCTATATGTATTTGACTGTATGGGAATTTTTTTTACGCACATAAGTGATGTGTAGGATGCACTTTGGTTAAGGAAAGAAAAAGATAGGAAATTCAGTTGAATGTTCATAAAAAAATTTGCATGTTCAAAGTGTCATGAAAGCAGTGGACAAACCCTACTGATTTAATTTCATCACTATTTAAAGAGGTATGAAGCAATCTGCTTGAAGTCTCATAGGCTGCTACTAGCATAGCACAACCGTAAGTGCACTGTTGAAGATTGAGTTCCACAGTTGGTGATGAAGGTATCATGTTTGTACAAGAGAGCAGAACGTGTGGTTCAGTAAGAAAAGTTCTTTTTCATATTGTTTGACAGCAGATGTGTATCATTAGTAAATAGATAAAAACTACGACTTTAACCAGGTTAACCATTTTAGAGAGAAATTCTAGGAGATCTGGATTTTTTTTTTTTTATAAGTAATGTTTTGAGTTATTTACTAAAAAACCTTTTCACAGCCCTCACTCCTGTAATCTTTTGTGCACAAATTTGGCCCTGTTACTACAACTAATTAAACAGCTTGTAAATACTCTACAGCTATATCTTCTGTAATCATTAGTCATTTAGATTCCTTTAGAAATACATATTTACATTTTTTAATGACAGTTTTATCTCATTGCAAAGCAAACTGACAAAATATTGATGTCCATTATAAATCCAACTCCACATTGCTGTAGTATATTGTAATGAGTGAAGCACAGTGCACATCTGAGGCTGAAGCTGAAGTCATGGTTGAAGGTTACTGAGGAAGATTACTGAGTCTGGCAGTGTTAATAAGGCTGTGTTTACATTCTGTGGCTCCATGTTCAAGCAGACCTGAATGACCTGGGATTAAAAGGAGGCTAGTGGTGGCTTGATGGTAGACACCCACACACACACACACGCACATACATGCACACACACACACACACACACGCACATGACAAAGTGGTGCCGATGGGGGTTTGAGGCTGTGTCCAGGAAGTACTTTCATATCAGCAGGATTGCTAGAATGGTATGCACATCCGTATCTGACACAGAATGCTCTCTCATTAATTAAACTTATTATTTGATAAATGTTGTGTAAACCAAAGAGCACATGTACGCTCAGATAAAATGCTACTGCTAAAAAACACTTTGAGGAGGAAGGATGTTTGAAATTTGATTACGAGAGTGCAGATTATTTCTGTTGCTTACAGACAATATTTTAAATGTTAAAAATGTGGCGTTACTTATGTAAACATGATGGTTTCACTTATAAATAGGACCAAATACTTAATGCAACATTTGGTGTTGGTGATTTGCAGTGGGTTCAAATAGATCTGATCACTGAGGAGTTTTTTTACAGCATAGTACCATTACAAATGGGTCATAGAGGGACTTTGGTGATTCTCAAGTTGGTGCTAACATAAAACTTTGGAAAAAATGAGTAGCATACAGCAGCTGTACAGAGAGGAAATAACAACCTGACAGATGACATGGACTGGATACAACTGGCAGGATTTCATCATTTTTCAGACATTAATCAAAGACCTGGACAATATTCAGGTGTCCTAGTGACTGCTATCAGAGATCAATCGCAGTCTTTTTGTTTACACTTGATCCCATGTTCTCCCAACATACAAAAGCAGGCACTTAGCATTGACTACATCTATCATTTTGACATATTTTGGAGCAGAACAAACGCCACTCTGCTCTAATGTTCCTCTGCTTAACCTCTGGGGTTTCTCTGCTTGCACTTCACCACACCTGGCTGTAAAGAAACACCAGCCCACAGGCACCTGCGCAGCCAGCACGCCGCAGATGGAGAGATGAATCACACAGCAGATGAATGCTGGTGATTTATGGGAAACTGTGACAGTGTGGTCATAACATCCAGAAATGTATATGCGGGATGGCCTGGAGACTAAATGGTCCTAAATGGGCCATTATTTGGAATTGAATACAAAACCTGTCTCTCAAGCAGGGGGACTGAGGGAAGGAAGGAGTCTCACATCTACTTCCTTTGATGGTGAGGTTACAAGTGGTCCTCCCTTCCCCCGTGTCCTCTTTTTTTTTTTTACCTCCTCTTCTTATTATTCCTGGTTCTTCCTGAGAAGACATATTCCCACACTGTGACCGGAATCAATCTGGGTCCTTTCTGTCGTGACTTCGTCCACTTTCACTGCAGAGATACCCAGCAGCTTTTATGGCTCTGCTGAGGTTGAGGTTGGAAGGGTAAGGGGCTCGCCATCCCGAGGGACTCCCACCCCCAACCTTCCACCTCTGTCCCAGCTCTCCACGGTCCTTCACATAACAGATAAACTCTGACAAATTGGTTCTGGTGAGTGCTTTTTACACACTCACGTGATATGAGCAATTACACTGGTGCTCCCCTCCTCACCACACCGTGCCCCCCCCCCCGTGTCTCCTGGGAGGCCTCTTATCAATGTGAAGAAGTCACTGAAGGAAATGCCAACTTAATTTGAGGAGCCTCCACACTGCAGTGCGTCCTCTGTCTACAGTGACAGGGGATTTGCAGCAGCAGCGAGGGGGGCCGGCATGTCTCGTAACTGTTAGGCAGCGCGCCTTGTGGTGCTGTGGATGGTGCGCTGCAAGATCTGCCTTGTGCACTCTTTCGGGTCCAGGATCAGATTACAGGCCTCTGTGACGGGGGAACAGAGCATGGAAGCAACAGGATCAGGCTGAGCACGCAAGCATGGGAAATGTGCTCATGAATCGACAGACCTTTTTACTGTGGGCAGGAAATACAAATCTGCAGATGTTGAACAGCTGGGAGACATCAGAAACTACCGCATGGGAAATAAGTACTCATAAAACATGGTATACAGTTCACACTGCTGAGCTTAGCATCCAATAGCCTGAGAGATAGAGTGCTACTGTGTGAATCGTCACACTGAAACAAATTGGGTTTTTGAATGGAGAGGCACAGTGGAATTGATCTTCGCTGTTAGTTTTTCCTGAGAAATTGTGTTTTTTCCTTGTGTGCATATTCTAAAACAGAAAAGGGCACAATTGACAGTTGATGCATTTTTATTTCCTGCTGTGAAAATGAGCCGGAAGCCGAACGAAGTGGAGCGGAGGAAGAGAGGGGAGCACTTTGTAATTTTAAAGATGCATGCAGATAGGAGAGGAAAAATACTACACTCATTGTCTTGTCCAAAGCAGATGGTGTATTAGTCGTCGTGATTCATGCAAGCCAAGAGCGGCTCTCTGGAGACTTGGGGAATACGTGAAACACATTAAATTAACAAGAAATGGTCATTCCCATGAACTGGCTAATTGAGGACAACATGCAAGCAGTTTGGTGCTTGTCTGAGGCAGTTTTTTTGCTGTCAGATAAAAATCAGCAATCATACTCTGTGTGTGTGAGTGAGTGTTTCCTTTCATGAATTGATTACCTTAAATGGAAAGCAGACAATTAGATACACTATACAATGCAGTGCAATACCAGATTTCAGAATCAGAAACATATGTTACGGTGCACCACCCATTGTTTCTATGTTTCGCAAACACATAGAAACAAGATGTTTGAAAAGATCAAACATCTGCAGTTATTATCCAGGCAATTGATGTTATTGTTTTTATTTTATTAAGGACAAAGCATTTGCAAATGATTGAATTACATATTTATGATTTTCACAGAATATCATATCACCAGCATCTGTCTTAGGGCACGTAAACTATGTGACCACAATAGCACAATGAATTCAATAAGATCAAAGCCTTTGAAAGCCAGCAGCTGTGAATCAGCCTTATCAGATTGGTGAGCACTTTTCAAAAGCTTTTTTTTTTTTTTTTTTTTACACATTTTCAATAAAAGGAATAAACATGCATCATCACTGGACATTATTAACAGAATTAAGACTGAGTCATCTGGAACAGCTGGCATTTTCAGGTTCAACAGTTCAAAAACTATACTATTGAAAGCTTTCTTTAGATTCAACAGTAACTCACAGGCAGCTGGGTCACAGTATGTTGCTGTAAAGGGTTTGAGAAATGGGCGGCTGTGACTCTGGAGGTAGAACAGGTTGTCTACCTATTAGAGGATCAGAGGTATGATCCCAAACCTCTCTGGTCTTCGTGTCCAGGTGTCCAAACTGCTCCCGGTGGCCGTGCTGTTGGTGTGTGAAAGTGTGTGTGAGTTTCTGATGAGCAGGTTGGCACTTCAATGAGAAGCCACCTGCTGTTAGTGTGTGATTGTGTGAACACTGACTTGCATTGTTATGTGCTTCAGGTCATTGTAAGACAAGAAAAGCGCTACATAAATGCATTTACCATCTACACAGTAAGAATAGAATTTGAAAAAAAAAATTTAAAAATTGTTTTTGTTGCACTTATTCATTTGTCTGTCAAAGTTCACAGGCTCTCTCTCTGGTGAGAGATGACAAGAGGGGATTAAAGGCCATGCTTTTCTTTGTGCCTTCAAGTAAGATTAACAACTGTGGATTTCTTTGGCATTTGGAGCCATCAGACTTGATGAATTCTGGTGATGACAGGGATGATAGTGTCACTTCCAGGTTTCCAGCCACCTTTATGTGACCAAACACACTCATCAAACAGAGAGACCTGCCTCTAAAAAAAAGGCCTGATACCTGCTGCAATTGAGAAATAATTAATAAAGTTTTTTGTCATAATTTAAGAATTTTTGATAATCTTTAACAAAGTATTGACTCAGCTAGTATACACTTGTTATTCACATCAAAAAAATTAAAGATGCCCTTAAATACATCATTCCTCCACTTTGAAAAGTTTGCTCTTAACTACATAAAGTCTTAGAGTGTAATTTTCTGATGTTGGAAAACAGAAAAAATGATGAAAATAAGTGTCAAAGTAGAGAGAGGAGTTTTCAAAAGAAATACTGTACATAATGCACATATACATAAAATACATGCTTTGTGATTTTAAAGTTGTGCAGTTGTACTTTTGTAGGGGAAAGATGAATAATGCAGTAATGCAGTAAATTGGGAAATCAGTCACTGTCAGTCAAAGAAAGAAGATTTGACATGTCATTTACAGCGTAGTCCATATATTCATGTTCATGTGCACCATGACCCGGGAATAACTTACATCAGCAGACTGAATGATGTCATCAGTAATGTGAACATTACAGTCAAAGTGTGCGACACTTAAATCATCAAATGAGATTTGAGAAATTGCACTATTTAGGATAATTTCAGCCTCTCGTTTTGGTTGATTTTACCCAATTACATAATCTATCTCAAATGACCATTGTGTAAACTTTTGTGTATCTGGGTCACTTGCACAAGCATGTAGATATATTACAGGTTTCCCCAGTCTGTCATAAGTAATACTGATCATTTGAGACTGACTGGTGTATTCCATAAACTTTATGGCATTGTCTATAGACAGATTGTATCTTGCTGACCAACACTAGAAACTGGGGTTTGGACTGAAGCTCTGGGGCTCTGGGAGACTTGGCAATAACAACATCTGAAATTACTCCTAATCTCAGTTCCCAGAAAGTGGTTGGGAAATGCCTGTCTGCCGTATGATGGGAGCACCCTGACTCCTTTAGCCAGTAAATTATGTTTTTAGCGAGGTGCCACAGCGATAACTTTTGGCATGTGTAAGGAAGTCTGGTCAATTCACAGTAAACACTGATGCTGCAGGCTGAGGAGTAAGCAGCAACATTTCTCTGTGGAACGACTGAGTCATGAAATTTTTGAAAACACAAGTCAGATAAAGTTTCATCTGCTTTTGATTTGAGATCATGGGGTTCATAGTTAATTCAGTCAAACTGAATGGTTAGGGAGTAAATATTTGTTCACCTCTGAGAAAACTCTTTAATGTGTGGTATAAGCTGCCTGAGGACAATGTTTCTTTCAGGAATATAAAGGGTGCCTGAGCGCAAGAATTCTACCTTAAATCCAGCCCTTAATACCATGTTTCATGCATCTTTGGTGCTTTGTCCTCATTATAGCAGCTCTCATTTCATAAAATGAAGAGAGAAAATTTTAGATTCAAATCCTTCCCGAGGGAGACACAAGTTAACAGCCTCTTCAGGCAGATTCTGTCTTCTCTGTCTCACACACAGTGTGTCTGTTATTCTATATTTAGTTTTTATTAAAGAATGTTGATCACTTTGACTTGACCTACATGTTTTCTTCATCTCATGCATATATTACTGCTGCAATAATAGAGGTGACATATGGTATGGTGTGTTGTGTTATCGTTGCACATCTTATTATGGAAAAATGATAAATCTCAGATGATACAATCACAAGCGAACATCTCTAAGCACAGGTGTGAAAACACTCAAGCTGTACTAAAAATGTATTGAAATCCATTTGTTCAGACCACATATGGGGGAAGTCTGGGCAGGATATGGTGCCTTTTTTTAACAGTGTGTCTGCAAATGTGTCTTGGGCCATACTTAGAAAGTGCCCACTCACCTGATGTCCTTTGTATAGGAGATAATGCATAGTTACTTACTAATCCACACATCAATTCAGACGAAAAGGTCAATACGTCACTGCAAAGAGAAATTACATACACAAGTAGTTGCAAATAGAGAGGTGAGGTCCGATTACAAGAGGTCAGTCAAGATGTGGGGCTGCGTTTTTAATCCTGTGTGTGAACCTGGAGCTGTACTTAAAGCTGTCCACTTGTGATTGGATCACCAAAGAAGCACATTAATACGTATAAGCAGGTCCTTTGTGAACTGCACAGCACACCTCCCACTGCTGACACACTATAGAAGTTTCTAAGCACATAGTGTGAGTGTAATGTAACTGAATTAACTTTATTTGTTGCTCAGAGTGAAACTCTGAATTAAATTGATTCAAAGTCTGTAATTTAAAGATGCTAACTGAATATCATGAAATACTGAAACTGAATATGCTGTTGATAAAGTTGTTGACTAATATTTAAAGTTTGACAGGTTTCATTATGCATTATTTCCCTGCGTTTTGACTGTAAGGCAGCTGCCTCTCCTAAAGCCAGTCAGAAGTCATGTTGCTCAGGGCTCCCTGATTACTCCTTGACATCTAAACTAAGCCTTCTCCTCTAAACTCAATTAAAGTCAATAAAACTTTATGAGCACAACAAAATATTATTTACACAGGAGTCTGTCTGCTGTTAATGAGGTAATTACAACAATAATTGTCTCACAACTTAAGCTACTAGGATTGATGTAATCTCAAAGTAACAGCAAATTGTGTTCAGTATTTGTACAACAGATTGGACTGCATCATACTTGACTGAGATTTTCACAGTGTTAACAAGTAATTTAGGCTGTATAATTAGAAAATTAAATTATTCTGAGCACAAACACAATTGAGGGCTTTGTTTTTTAAAATAAAAGCAGTTGTGTAATTTGAAGCAGTAATTCTGTGGTTTTTCATTTATAATGATACCATTTAATGGACAAACAAGATCATTTAATGCTAACTGTCCTCTCTCTAATGCTGTGTTGTACTTTTAAAGTGATCATGCTTAAAAATGTCAAGTCTAACAGAAAAAAAGACAATATCTTTATGAATAACAGTCTCTACTGATCCTTTTGTAATGTGCATAATGAGAATATTTACGTCATTCAGAATATATTTGGTCCAAAATAAGTGTAAAACATACCAAAAATCCTGACAAGACACATAACTTTGCCTTTCCTTCATTACTTTTGAAACTTTTATGTGAAAACTCTTCAACCTTCTCCCTGTTATATACATTAGTGCCTGTGGGAGTGGTCCTGTGTGTGTGATTAGCAGGTTGACCAGAGGGTGGCACTCTGGTACCAGCTGTGACATGATTGTAAACAACATAATATCTTGTAATAGGAAGGAAGGATAAATCAAGAACCATATTATACTCACAATACAGAGCCAGGAAGAGGCAGGATGTGTATGAAAAAACTGTTCCAAAAAAAACTAAATGCACACCTGTCTCCTCTCTTTAGCATACCGTGAAAGAAAAATCACACTTCTACAAAAAAATAAGTTTTAGAAATGAGATTTTTTTTAAAAACATTTAAACATACCGATGTACTTATTCTGCATCCAATTTTAAATGGCCATAATTAATTTAAACTAGTTACACTTGAATGTTGCGTCATCTTTTCTTCTAACATTGCATAATACATGCATTTACATGACATTATAAATATAATATGCATTTAAGTGCCAGTTCCTGCACAATGATAACATTGTGCTGTGACACCATAGTGTTTCAGTGGAAAGGAATTTTATACCATCAAGAGTATCACAACCTTCTGTAGAAGAAAAGATACATAAGAATCTGTGTACTACTGTAAAAAATGAAATAAAATAAAATAAAAAGACAGTCACCCTCATACTAATACTCTAGAGTTTAAATTCAGGTATGAAAAAGAAAAAGAAATCTCACAAGCAATAATAATTGCACTAATAATACACTTAAATTTCTAATGATGAATTGATGTGTTTGTGTTGAACCTGAAATGAAAAGATAACCGCTACAGAGATTCTTGCTGTGTTCAGAAAAACTCTGTATTTGATTGAAATTCATTTTCTGACATTTAGTGAGTTTGAAGAGGAGAAAAGAAATTTAAACACAGAAGAAACGTGTACTTAATTTTATTCATATGAGGGGGTTTTTTTGTAAAGGTTTCAGACTCAATTTTCTTCCTGAAATGTGTGCTGGTGTGTCAAGATATGAAAACAACAAGATATAAACACAACATTTTCTCCAAATCAACAGTAAGTTTCTCTTGGGTCAGTCAGGGTCAAACTGAAGGAAAACCCGAGAAGTTCACACCTTCAGTCTCTTGATAGTACAGACAAGCTGAGACAGTGCTGGTGAAAGTTGTCTGTGGCTGAAGCAAACAATCAATCAATAACCTTATCAGCAGGTGTCACTGGTCAGCGTCCTGTTTGAGGAAACTCCCAGGGACTTGTGGATATAAGCAAGCATCGATTGTCTGTAAACTCTATGTTGCTGAGACACTGATCAGGAAAGAGTATGACCCTGAACCTTTACAACCTTGAAGAACTGAGTGGTTTAGTCAAACTGAACCTAACGGAGCATTATGGGTGATGCTCAAGGGTGCAGAGGGTCTGATTGGATGGGAATCCATATTTCCAAGACTAAAATGGAACCAAAGAACGATTTGTTTGATCAAGCAGATTCTGATCAGAAAACCAGTGTGGATGTGCTCCAGTGGTTCACTGGTAAACCATAAAACAACTTGCTCATCATGAGTTTTGACATTTTCTCACAGGTTAAAAAAAGGAAGAAATAAGAAAAGGAATTCCAGTTTTTAGATGAAAAGATTGCAACCAAGTACATGAATGTACAGGGCTGCCAGCAGCTAGTCAGTGAAGTTTAGCACAAGGACTAAAAAATGAGAGAAACAGCGAGCCTGACTCTGTCCAAAGGTAATAAAACCCACCTTTCAGCACCTTTAAACTTTTTATCCCTGTAAAGCTTTTATTTGAAAGGCTGAGAATCAAGGAGTTTACTGCAAAAGAGCCAGGCTGGTTGTCTCCAGTCTTTGTGCTGAGCTCAAATAAGCAGCTGCTGGTCGTAGCTTCACATTTTCCATGCTGATATGAGAGTAGCATCAATCTTCTCGTGAGCTCTTGGCAAGAAAGTGAAGTTAAAAGTTCCTAAAATGTCAAACTGTTCCTTTTACATTAATATAGTGGCTGAGATATTTCATGTTTTTCTTGCACAAAAAGCTTCTGACTTGGGTCTCTAGGACAGAGTGCAGCATTCAGTAAGTGAAACCACATTAGGTGAGAGTGAAATATTGTACCATTACAGCTTTTATTCTTTTCTCAGAACAATGGGAGCACATTGCTTGTCACAGCAAAAAAAAAAAAAAATCCTTGCAACAGTCATTTAATAACACTTATTTTCATTACTTTTCTCTGGTTCCAAAATGTAGTTTTGCTGCATTCTTTGGACAGTACATTCTGACCAGCACTTGTCCTCTTGTTCAGTGGCTCTATATGTGTAAGGAACCATAAAGAATCATATCTTAATGAATGAAAGTGGACATAGTATAAGGCTGGGGCTGCTTGAAAAAATGATTTTGAGCGACACTGATTCTGACTCACTTGGAGGTGTGCTCAGCCACGCGTCTCCGACACCTCACCATGGGCACCAGCCACTGGAGACAAATCTACTGGAACAACGGCAGCCTCCCACACCATTCTTCATTAAAGGGCCGATGACAGCGGCTAGTACAGAGAGGTCTGTGCAGGATTTTCAAATCCCCCAACAGATCTCCCAGTCAATACTCATCTCCACTTAAATTCCCAGTGTCAGCGTGCCATCAGTGTTTAATGAGTTTGACTCTGAGAATTGACCCTCCTGTATTAGATTGTACTTAATGAGCTGTGAGGAGAGTAGCTTTAGGCTGAGAGTTCAATGGGTCCATTTATCTGCCTGTGGAAGGGAAGAGAGAAGCCCATCTCTACAGTCAACTTGACTGTAATGGAGCACAGTCATGGAGGATCTGGATGCTGAACATGGGAGCTGGTGGGATAAAGGCTCCATTATTTCAGTGAATTGCAAATCAAATATTGAAATCTTTGCTGTTTTTGTGTACATGTGTTGTTTGTTTGTTTGTTGTTTTTTTTAAGCCACATTGGCAACATCTTCTCATCTTCGGATGGCAATTATGTTCATGGATTGGATGGACGCGCAAGCCAGTTTGGTCAAGATTTAAATAAACTAGATTCATTGGAAAGACTGCCGTAAAATTTTACACAGGCGGTCATGGACCCCCCCGACCTTCCATCCGGGGCCATCTTGAGGTTAACATTCGTGTTTTTTATCTTTACATATTGAATGGATAGCTTTGACATTTATGCATCCCTCAGGAAACACTTTCAATTTATCCACTTTGATTTATGACCGGATAGCATTCCCATCAGCCTCAGCTGCAGTTTGTGTTGTCTATTAGCAAAAGTGGCATACAAACATATTGAGATGGTGAACACGTAAACACTAAACCTGCTAAACATCAGCATGTGAGCACTGCCATTGTACGCATGTTGATGTTTGCATTCATGATGCTGCTGTGGTTGCAGAATCTTTGTGTGTTTTTAAAATTATTTTTTCACAATGGAATTTTAGGGCCACTTCATAACAAGCTACTTTATACAAATGAGTAATAAGTTCTGATTTTATTATGATATTAAAAAACATATCATGAGGCTTAAAGCTCAGGTATGGATGAGTAATAAGTCCCCTGAGGTTAAACGGCTGTGAAATGTCTTTAATTGTTTGGACAAAAGTGCAACAAGTCATTAAAATGTTTAAATTGATTTACATCTACTTATAAACAGTTCATTCCACAGTGGGAAAGCCCACAGTAAACCTACACTTTCCTTAAGACGGCCCAAAGTGGGCAAGAAAAGCCCTAAACCTAAATCCAGGTTGGGTGAGCAGGGAGACATGTGCTCAGCTAATATCGATGAACATTATTAACAGTCCCGCCTGTTCAATCACACTAAATGCCTCGGCCCTGCTGCGGCTGTCCAGCCTCCTCACACGAGAGGCCTAATCCATCATCCTGACTGCGGCGAGGAGGGATGAGGCATGCATAAAAAGCTTCGCCGAGGGATTTTACTTTGTTACCTCCAGAGGCCATAAATCTCTGGCAGTCGCCTCCCAGAATCATCAGGTGAGATAAAGTTAAACTTCACCCAGAGGAGCACAGCCTATGTCCACTTTTATGAAACGAGAACAGAAACATCCTGCATCATCGTGACATGATTAAGCATGAGGGCTGTTTAGATAACACAGATAAAAACAGTGATGTGATGCACATGTGCATGAGGCTGTTATGATGCTAGACTTAAGTTATTTCAAAAATGAATGATATCAGTGCAGAATAAAAGAATTACTTGGCCAATTTGTTTTTGACAAACAATGTTCCCTAATGGAGAGAAATCCTGTCAGCCACTCCTCAGCAAACACATTTCTGTACCTCAGTTTCCTTGCTTGGTGTTACATAAGTTACATTTAGGTTCAGCTTTCATTGTGCGGAATCATGCATGAGCAGAGTTTGACACTAGTAGGAGTTTTTTTGTTGAAGGGGGACAGTTTCATTGTGCTTACCTTAAATTTGTGTTTCAATGATAAATTGACTTTTTTTATAGAGCATTTTTCTATCAATTACTCAAGTGCTTTCACATTGCATGTTAGTATTCACTTATTCACACATATACACTGATGACAAGAGCTTCAAATGCAAAATTCCAACCTGTTCACCAGTTATACCCACATAAGCTCACAACATCGGAAGGTTTCAGTATCTTGTCCAAAGACAGTTCAATATACAGACTGGAGAAGCTGGGGATCGAACCACAAATGGGCCAAAGTTTAAAATGTGCTGCAGGCAAACCCAGCATAGAGGTCAGTCCTGGTTCAATATACAAAGGAAACAAGTGTAATGTGGTCATTTGAAGCCAGCAGGGCACAGAAACTGATTTTAAGTGATGCAGAAGAGATGCTGTATCACACAACTTTTAAAGTGAAAATGTTTTTCAATGCATTTTTCAATGAGGCACAAAGAGCAAAGATTTTTACCCTGTAACTCTCTCAGAAAGGCTGTTCTCGATATAAATTATTTTTCAGGCAGAGAGTTTTACAAACGGCTGGAAGGGATCTTGAAGGATTTTTTTTCGCCTTTCAACCGTGTCAGTCCCAGCTGGTCCCAGCAGCAAGCACTGAAGTTTCTTTATCTTCATCTAATTAATGTACAACATGTGAAATATCTCAAATCAAACACAGACAGACTGAGATATAACATTCACAGAGCACTGAAATAAGTACAAATGATTGAAAAAAGACTAACTGTATAATTTTCTGAAGCTCATGTAGCATTCTATCAACTCTTGCCTTTACAATCTGCTTAAGATGTGATGGAAAGCCTCACGGTAACCTTCACAGTCATCTGTATTGGTATATTGATTATTTTTTAACGATATAAGGTCAAAGGTTAAGTGCCTTCTCATGTACAGGCCTTGCGATTGAGACATCCTACTGGTTTGAGTGAGTGCAGGGCATCTTTAAATCATGTGTACATGCTGTATGATGCATGGCCACATGTGGAGATGCTGACCTTCAGAGAAGTGGATACCTAGTCAGTTACATGGATGTGATATTTAGGCTAATTGCCTGCTGGGTCTGGGTAAGCACATGTTATGGTTCTAACTTGCAGTACTTCTGTGAACAACAGTTCAAAGTGCGTGTCGTACATACAGTATTTAACTGTATTTTCACTAAGAGCATGTTCAAACAGGCATGAAACAGCAGGGAGCGAATTGGCATGACAGAGAAGCTGAGCTCTGCGGGTCGTCTATTTTTAAAAACGCAGTCTGGTCATTGTATATTTTATTTATATGCGGCCTGGCATCTTTAGAAGCGAGCATGTAGACTCATTTGCCGATTGCTTCCTTGAGGCAAATTAACTTTTGTTGCTGGAGGGAGACGAAGAGGAAACCCTTCGGGGCGTTCGGTGCCCTGTGAGACTTCATAAACAGGTGACTGTTTTTCTTTGCATGGCGACAACAAAGAAAGGTCATATGAGGCTTCAAAGGACATTATGATATTTTATCTTGCGCAAAGCCACAATGGATAAAGAGGGACAGTGAAATCAGCACTCACTGTTGTCGTGCAAGGGAATCCAATGCAGGGAGAGCAACAGTTACGTTTTGTCTCTGGCATTATCACACATTCTTTGCCTAAAAAATGTGATTATCCGTCCTTTGAAAAATGCTCTGATGGGATTATTTATTCGTTATTTTATTGTTCCTCTCTCTCTCTGTCTAATTAGAGCCATACATTACCGCAGAGACCTGGTGATCAAAGTTATCAAATATTACTGAGCTTTCAAACATGACCTTTGCAGGCCAGCACACCGTGGGCTTACTATATTCAAATGACAATCCCTTGTTCTGCCCAGCAGCTCTCTTTCTCTCTCCTCGCTGCACGAGCCAGGTTATCTTTAGTGCACATTGAATATTTATACAGCAAGTGGCTGGGGAGTCGGTCACTGATCTCTAAGGTGACTTGCTGAGCCTCCGTGGGGGGTGCTGGAGCGCTAGAGTTGGCTTGGGATGAAGTCACATGGGACATATTGTCTCCTCAGTGTGCCCTTTAATTCCACTTAGAAAAAAAGGATTATGTTTTCTTGTGAAATGCCTATACTGAAATCACAGAGGAGATGAGTCAATGAGCTATTAGACGGAGATAATTATTGTTAAACTATCATTTGAAAAATCTCAAAAAATACATCATCTCTCAGCATCAGAATCAGAACCAGGATCTAAAAATAGAAGCCACACTCTTTGCATACGCTAACAAGCTGCAGAGAGCAAGCACTGCTATCCTGTAACAGACAAATCCCTCGTCGCACCACATGCAAAACAAATAATGGGAAAGGTTCAGGGATCTAATGAACGTGAGGACTGGAGTTTTAGGCTGGAACTCCTGACATAGAGGAGAACGATTCGTGTTGAATGCTCTGAATGCTAATCATGTTGCCTGAGATTGAAGTTAGCCTCATTCAATCATTGTGGCGGGGGGGACAATTAGGAGGATATTAAAGAAGATACAAGAATGTGCTTTCATGTTAGCTGTCAGGGGATCACGCCATGGGGCGATTTTTATAGAGATCATTTGACAGCACTACAGTTCTACACTTCATATGAGCATTTAAAAACAAAAAAGCTAGAACTTGCACTGTCATTGCTCATGCATAAACCAGTTTCCTAATGTGGGTTATGGCTGCAAAGACTTCTAATGAGCCCACTGCTGTTGGAGGGCAATTTCTCCTTTGAGCTGAATTTCTCTTTAATGCGCCAGCAGCTGATAGAAAATAATAACGTAGATGAGTACCTTGGACATGAAAGAAAACAACCAGAGCGTAATCATCTGGTTTACTTGTATACATTTTTTGTTGCATAAACTATACAGAATTGCACCACAACAAAAGTAGGCGATTGAGGGAAACTTTTTTTGGCCTGTGGCTGCAGAGACTTGTTAAAAAGTGTCCAATAATAAATTAGCTATTCCCAAAAGGCGTGGAGAAACTTTCTGGGCATTGGCATTTCATTGTTGAGGCTACAAAGCTGTCTGTGAACTGAATGTGTGAGATAAGTGCTTTGGAACACAAACAAACTGAAACAAAAGAACATGAGGTGGAGATTGGTTCAGTAAGTAAGAGAGGGGGAGGAAGCACTTCTGGCGTCCAAGGGCATCATAAACCACAGCATGTGTCTGCACAACAATGCCAACAGGGGCGCAAATTCTCCACACACTGGGAATCAATTTCACACAAGAGAGTGGAGGACTTGGAAAGAGGCGTATCGGAGAGACACTGAAATACTGCATCTTGTGTTATTGGATTTGGGGCCCAGTTTTTAGGGGTTTTTTTCCCTTTTTTTTTTGCGCAGCATCTGCAAGCTGGGGGATCCAATCAAGTGGAGCTTCCAAGAGTCTGAGAACCTGTGGCAAAGGAAAAGAGAGGAGAGAGGAAAAGAGATTGTTCTGGGTTTTACTTTAGAATAAAATTCACATCAAGTGTAATAAGAAAAAAAAAACAACTTTATTTGGTATGGCATAAAAATAATGTGCACAAACTTTATAATCTATAAGCTTTTAGATGATACTTAGAGAAA
The DNA here is from genome assembly GCA_029814765.1 of Acanthurus leucopareius. NCBI lineage: Eukaryota > Metazoa > Chordata > Actinopteri > Acanthuriformes > Acanthuridae > Acanthurus > Acanthurus leucopareius. The sequence goes on along the minus strand of JAQMCX010000017.1, from coordinate 2,111,442 downwards.
AGCAGAAAATGTGCCGAAAATAACTATAACACTTGTGGTCCTTACTGATGTACAGAGAAGAGTCAATAAGCTGTGAAACAGTGTGAGAATAAAAAAATGGTGCCACATTTGTTTCCTTCAAGCACATACATATTTTATTTTGTGCACAAAAAATGGAGACATCACCAAAAGGGTCCGAAAGCAGTAGTTTGAGTCCACAGGGAGCAAGAGGAGACAGTGAATGGAAGCTGAGCACAGTGTCTTAAAAATAAATGCTTTTTCCTCTCTGTGTTTGTGTTTGGGGTTAAATTAGAAGATGAAGCTTATTTAATTTTTTTTTTTTTCAAAATATGTTTGAATCATCAATGCAGGAGTTGATGTGGACTCTTATTTTAGATTGTGATTGGGTTTCAGTGATTGATTTTGAGATCAATAAAGCTCACTTTGAATTATTTGAGGAATATCACGGTGACACCAGAGGCCAAAGAAACTGTATATAAAAAACCAATATAAAGGGAACATTTTGGTGGTACAACTGCTTTGATAAAAGATTACAACTAGCACTTAGCTCTCCTTACAAAAACAAATGAGTATCAGAAGACTTTATAGGGTATTTAAGCAACATAAGCAGTTCATTATTAAAAGCAAATAATGAATACATTTATAACAGGAAGGCTGTAATGAATGTTGTGCCTCTGCTCTCCACTGCTGACTTCAGCCAAGTTTTCTCCCTTCATTTAATGAAATTCAAAGCATGTGATAGTAGTGACACGCCCCCTAGTGTTTCGCGCCTGCCAGGCTCCTGGAGTTTGATAACCTTGCTCTGCGTCCGGGAGCATCACTGAAGGAATGTGAATGTGTGTTTGGATGTCCTCCTCTTGTTGCTAAGTGTCGATGCAGCCCCAAGGGTCTCGCGCATGGTGACCAGGGCTCATCCCCGCTCTCTTCTGATCGGACCCACGATGATAAGCGCAGAGAGCGTTTTGGAGAGTGGAGACCAGCCTTGCATCCGGCTGGAGCCCCTGAACAGCACGCACTTGCCGGGAAAGGCGACGCCGACCGGTGACAGCCACGCCGTGTTCATGGACAGCAGCCCCAAAGTCACAGCCAACGGGGTGCACGACATAGAGGACCGGATCCTGAGGATCACCGGTTACTACGGCTACAACCCGGGTTACTCCAGCCACAGAAGTGAGTAAAAAGAAAAGTGTATTGATGTGATCATCAGAGGATGCGACGGTTTATCGCGTGAATCAGAGAGACCAAAAAATGTTTTAGATCACCATGATAGAAATATGTGTATGAATGGATTTTATTTTATTGTAACAGGGAACATGAATCTTCAGGTGATGACAGTGTTGTGTGGGAAAGAAACGATGCATGAATCCTCTGTCATTGCAGAGTAGTTTTCTTTTTAATTAAGCTGGTGCATAGACCGCTATTGCAAACTCAGCTAATTGGGTTTTAATTAAGGCTATTATGGAACAGCAGTGTGTCAATCACTGCCAATATCAGCTGGAGGCAGGATGATCGAGAGAAAGAGGGAGAGAGAGAGAGAGAGAGAGAGAGAGAGAGAGAACAAATCAAACTCCATCATGCTGTGTAATTACACAGCAAAGTGTCATGCACAAATGATGCTGTCATTTCAGTTTCAACATTAATTGTTTAAACTGTGGCCTCATGTTGTCCACATCAAACACTCATGTTGCTGAACTCCGCAAACAATCACTTACATGCAGCCTCATTCTGAATTCCAAATGTTTGATTAAAACAATCATTTTCCCAAATGACAAACAGAAGCTCTTCCCAGAGCTGCATGTGAATACTGCCGGCTCTCTCTCCTGACATGCTGGAGATATAGCGGTGCTTCAGCACCTTAAGCTGCTGTATAATTTCCATTTGTCGACATGGTTTTGATTGGTGGAGCAATACTCTGAATTTAGCTGACATGGAGACAATGGCCGTGATTGGAGAAGAGAGCTGATGATGCACTTTGTTCAGGGGATGATCTTTAAAATCTTACCCTCCAGTTGTGTTGAAGTGCGGCCAGTGCCGGTGGGATTAGAACAGGGTGGAAGAACATCCATTGCAATGCTCTGCATGTAGCCAATTTGTGGTTTTACAAATGGATTTATGGTAATGAAGCAAGGTGTGCAGAGCAGGATTTCACAGTGTCTGTGGCATTATAGGAGTCACAGATTCTCACCTTTGTTTTATATACTTGGCCTATTCGTTGGTTTATGTTGTTTTATATTAAAATTGAGGATAAACTGGCACTGTTCATGAATAAATCCCCCCTTAAAATCCACTTGGTCATCTGTCTTTGAGCCTCTTGTGTTTCAGATGCTGATACGCTTCACCCCCAACGAACTGGACTTGTCACATGAACTCCCTAATGTCTCCCTCTGGCTATTACGTAAAAATACAGCTCTTGAAGAGTGATGTACTCCAAATGTTATGACGTTTCTCTCCAAATCTACTATTCAACCCTTGTACACTGTGACACAGCGCATTACTCTGACACAACTTGTTTTAAGCCTCAGAGGAAATGTGCGTATGCAGATAGGAGTCTCTCTGAATCGAGAACAGCTCCAGCTGAGGCTCTTTTAGATGAGCTGAGAGCTCCTCAATGGATTTTTAGATAGAGGCCAAGGAAAAGGAAATGAGCCTGTCTCTCATTAACCGCCTCTTGTTTATCAGGTGTGTCAGTTGTAGTAGATTAACCACGGACGCAATCACACGTTTTCATTTGAAAATACATCAACACGTCCAGATTAATCTGCTGCAAGAATACCCACTTAATGAGGGCCACACAAAAGTTTTAAGTGAAAACAGATTGGACAACTTTAACAGTTAAGGGAATTCTAAACATAAAGTGATGTTGTGAAACAATACAAGATGTTTGGCTTTGGTAATGGAAGGGAAAACTAAGCAAATTAGGACTTCCAGTAAAGTCCAAGCCAATTTAAAATGCTGCTACAGAATCACCTGATTGCTTTGCTTGGCTTACTGTCAGAACTCACTGCTGTTTTCTGCTTATTTTCAAAGGTTTAAAGGGCTTAAATGTTGGCTAATTTTATTCATGTAAAAATGGCAAGATCCTCTATTTGAATGTCAACACGCACCATTATTAGAGTAAGTCAATTAATCAGTAGAAACTATTTTCACAATTTGGTCATTTAGACTTTGTGGGTCTTCTGTAAGTCAAACAATACAAAACATTTGACAACACAAGACTGGAGGATTAACTTTCAAATAATCATAGTGGCATCCCTAGTTCCAGTAGGGCTGTCATGATGATAGGATTTTCATTTTGTGATTTGTAATAAATATATTTTTGCATTATTTAAAAAAAAATGAAAAAATGACTATCACTCAAATTCCTTTTAAATTTTGTTTAGTGTTTGCATTGTCCCTTTTTTGGCAAATTTTAACACTCAAATTTGTGCGTAGGGAGATTGAGAGCGAGTCTGTATCTGTAACCGTACAAAAACATACAAAAACACCTACACTTAATGAAAATTCTGTTTTATACGGGGAGGAAATCAGTGTTAAGGTGCATAACTGCCAACTATGGGTCATAATATATGCTTATAGATACAGGCAAATAGAAATTATTTGGGGAACCTGTATAATTTACACAATATAATATCATATGTGTATTTTCAACACAATATTAAATATCACAGTTCAATATCAATATTTCAGCCATTTTTAAATATCACAGTTATGTTCAACACCTCTTGTGCCCAGCATCCAGGCCTCTGTCTGTCCCCTCTCATTACCTGCTGCGGACTGTGGTACTTAGAACGAAGAAAATGAAAAAAAAGGATTTCAACCGTGATGTAATTTCAGGATAAGGAGCAGGTGTGGATTGCAATAGCATTTACACCAAGCCTTTAAAAACCAGTGTATCTGTGAGCAGAAGGGTTATTTGGTTTGAGAGACATTTCCCATTTCTCTGATAAAAAAATGCCATCTGTAGCCCTGTGTTTTTCCATCTATCCATCAACTGATTTTTGTGCATGCCAGAGTCAACAGAAGGTATTCCTCAGGGCAGCGTACTTGTCACCATATTTCCTGCTTGCACAGCTAATAAACATGCTGCTGCTGGTGCTGTCACTGTGGATGAGTCTGACTAAATGGCTCGTGTGCGTGACCGCTCTTAGAAAAAAGGATGTGAAGAGCCATGGCAGTGTCACATTCAATGACTTTGTTTCGTTTACACATTTTTGAACTTTGAGTCGAGAATTTCTCATTCTTAAATCTGTTGAGTCTTATTTTCCATAAAGGTTAAGACAGGAGCACGCAAATAGAACAGTAGGCTCATCCTGCCAAGCCTGTGGGGTAATGATATATTTAGTAAAAATTCTGTTGCCAGTGTATTATTGCCACTTGCCATCTGCGTTGAATTAGAAAATGCCTCTGAGGGGGATTGTGGACTACATTTGGTGACAGGGACCAGACTGGAGTCCATAAAGTATGGTCAAAATATAATATGAGCAGAGAAGATATAAAAATAAGTATGATGTAATTTTTCTGCTGCACCACTTCTTCTTCTTCTAGAAAAAAAAGCACAACCACGAGAAAAATTTAAATGAAATTGACTTCACATCAGAAAAAGACAGGGCAGCATATTCTAACATTTTCTTGGCTCTTGCAGGCACGGACTACTATGGCGCGTGCTGCAAATGCATCCTCAGCATCTCCTCGAAAATCCATCACAGTCATTTGCTGTGCATCTTGTTTTTGAAAAGCTAATTTAGAGAAGGCCACGTCTGTAGTACCGGCACGCTCCCTGCTGGGTAAACAGGTACGGTGCAGGAGAAATGACAGGTACTTGTAGTGGCAGTCTAGCTCAGCGATGTGCCTGTCTTGTTCGCCGCCAGCATAACAACAAAACAAAGGCTCGCTCAGGTACTCAGAGGAAGAGCGTTAAAAACAACCTTTTATCACAACGGGGTGTGTTTTTATGAGCAATACTGTCTTCAGAAAAAGACTAGAGAGATGTGCAATGAAAATGGACATGTCTTTGGCTCCATTCCTGCTGATTTGTAACTCACTTTGCATTATTGAAACCATTCACATCCAGTGTTAACAGCAGGTGAATTTTCACTTTCTCCCTCAGACATGGCCTCAAACATTCTGTACGTGCACGCACTTATTTTGGACCGTCCCGTTCCCATGCCTGCTCACTCGGTGCTATTTATAACTTAGCCCAGCGTCGAGTGGGATATGAGCTATGCCTGAGTGACTCCTGGAGTGCTGTTAGTCTCACATACTCCTGGGAATGAACAAAAACACCCTGCAACTAATGGGTGAAATATTTCTCTTCAGGAGTCACAGAGCTGCTGACCTGCACTCAAGCTGCTGTGCTATTGGTCATACGTTGCAGTGTTAAGTGACAAAAAGTATTTTTATTGCTACACCAAATTGCTTCACAGTTGCGAATGTCTTTGCTGCAGGGAATTTTAATCAACAAGTAATTTGACTCAGTAGAAGAGTACAATGTGTGAAAGAGTTGTAATGGCCTCTCCATCATGCTGAGTACACAAAGCCTTGTCAGCAGCCTAATACTGCCATCCTGTGGTCTGTAAATCCAACAACAATTAATAAAATTCTCATCATCCTTTAATGAAACACCCTGTAAATGTCAGTACTTAATGTTTGTAATCTGACTACTCTCTCTGTGTACAAATTAGCAGGAAAGTAAATTTTGTTAGCACAGTTTACTGTGTCTAAAAAAACAAAAAAAAAAAACAATTTTGACCCTTAGATTCTAAAAAAGTTTGGATAAAGGATTATTTCACTCATAACACTTACATATTTACAATCCATTACCTGTAACTGTATCCAGCTACTTAAATATATTATGTCCTATTTGAATGGATCTCTTTGCTGAGGTCCCAGACACTTCGGGGTCCCAGAAGTTGACTATGTATCAACTGTTTCCAGTAATTTGATTAATTCCAAATATGTTGAAGTTTTTTCAACCTCTCTTCTGCTTTACACATAATCAAGTGGCCAGGTAGGGGTGAAGGATACGCAAAAAAAAATCATACAAACATATAATTCTAGATTTTGGGTCTATTTTGACAGATATTATTATTACAAGAGATGTGTTTTTAATTCTTTGTAACATCTAGAGAATGTGATTTGGGGTCACAACATCTTATTTATAATGGTATTTTGTGCCAGATTTTACGTTTATCAAAAAATTGCAGCTCCTATGATTTAGATAATGCTTTTAACGATATTGCAATATGGATAATTTTTCGATTAATTGTTTAGCCCCATGGCCTTGTCTTTTGACAATCCCTGTTTCAAAATCTAGTTTTAGGATCTTAATTACCACAAAACTGTCATAGACTGACAGTGGCAGGACCAGGCATTATTCCAGGACAGGAATAGGAGTCTTGGGGCAAATACTGAAGCTGTCATTTATTGCATCGTCGGCAGTCTGCTTTGTGCTAATTGTGACTTTGAGGACACTGGATACAAAGTAACCTACAGTCCTGCAATGTAATAATTATTGTAAGTTTATTTACATAGCATCTTGAGAAGGGGAATTTACAAAGTGCTTTGACACACAAAACATAAAGCAGAAAAACATATAAGGGAAACACTCATATGCACTCAGGAAGATTAAGGGGAAATTAAGATAAAGTTAAAACAAGAAGACAAAAAAGAAGCAAAACACAAAGTGTCAATATAAATTAACACACATAAAAAGAATAAAGCAATCACATAAATCTAAATAGATACAAAAGATAAAAGCAATGAAAGCAATAAAAAAGGCATTTCATAAGTGTAAGTTAATAAAAATGGGCTTTAGGGGGTGATTTGAAAGAAGTCACTGATTCTGTGAGCTTTTTATCCTCACACGGGTTGTTTCAAAGCTGTAATACCCTAATGGGAAAAGCAAAACACCTTTAGAGTCAAGTATGAAAGAGCCAGAGGGGCCCCCATCTCCGGATCTGCGAACTGGCTCATATGGGGTCAGAATCTCTGCTCTGTAGTTTTGTGCCAGACCCAGGCATGATTTTAAAGTAAAACCAGTAAAATATTAAAATCAGCTCTAAATGGAACAGAGAGTCAGTGGAGAGAAGTCAGAATTGGGACGATGTGACGTCGTCTGTCAAAACCAGGAAGAAGCTTAGCTGCTTCATTTTAAACCAGTTGGAGGGGATGGAGTGTATGTGACATACAGCACAGTGACGTGAGTGTAGGTCAGCAGGAATACTGAAATATTGCTCCACATTTCTTGCCTTGGAGGCCTCTAACAAGCTCATCGAGTCATGTTCTATCCAATAATGTCCCCATCAAAAGTCCATTCACTTCCAATCATGGTGGACAAATGTGCACCTGTAATGCCATTCATCATATTCACCACTAGATGTCCTCACCCTCTAATGTTCTAATTATATTGACTCGTGGTGATGATGAGAGCCAGAGAGTTGATCCACATTTGGTCAGCACTTGTTTCCAGTCCTCACTACAGCCACAATCAGCTGCAGACATCTTTCGTGCCTCCATCTCTCATCTCTCCCACTCTCCTCCTCTGCTCCTGCTCCTGCTCCTCACTGAGATGTGATGAGTAACACAGAGGGACTGGAGACAAAGGAGCTCAAACCATAAATTGAGGAGCACTGGTTAATCTGAATGACAAAAGAGTCTGAATTGGTTGAGTGCGTCAGTACACGGGAGGCCTGCTGTTGCTATGGAGGAAAAGAGGAGGATGCTGTACTATTTTGTGCTTTGATCTGGGGTGCAACGGTATCATTGTCATAACTCAGTTTCCTGTTGATTAGTTGGACCAAGCTGGGTTTTTTAAGGTCAAGAGGTTTTTTGTAGTTGTTTAATAGAGGTACTAATTGAATTTGTGGATGTTTTAGAGCTCAAGTTTTTTGGTGCTGTTTAATTTTCGTGTTATACAGAGAAAGATGGTTTTTGCTGTTAGATATGATGCTTTCAGGATGCAAAACTTACAATAAATTTTTTGAGCTATAAAAAAATCTGTGTTAAGCTACAGTAACCTATTCCTAAAAAATATTAAAACACACAATAGAGAGAGGAACAATTACTTTAAGGACTTGGTCTAATATTTGAAATTGAACCGCGGCCTCCTGTAGCGCCCATGCATCAGGCATTTCTCTTAATCTGCTAGCGATTAGCATCCCTGGGCTCTGCTGACTGGATCGTTTTTCTGTCCCCTCCCTGTCTAGCTGTTGGCTCCGCTCATCAGCAGGGCTATTTTTAAGTTTAACCCTCCTTGTCTCAGGGGATCCATACCCCCAGCTCATCCCCTGCTTAGACCTGACCAAACATTTGTTTCAGTCATGCTTGCATCACACACCTATTTCACAAGCATTTTAATCAAACCTCACTCCCATCACATCATTTTTGGTAGCTGTATTAGCATTCTGTCACACTGAGTGACCATGGGAAAGAAGTGGGCCTGCTTCATCTCGTTGTCCTAAAAAAATGACAACATAGTGTCACTCTTTCAGAGGGTTTCCTCAATACCATACTCTGCATTTTAAACAAATGTTATAACTAAAATGTGTCTCTGCACATTTTCCACTTTAACAAGCAGAGTATCATAGCTATGCAGCCTCTCTCTGCTTGAAGAATGCACAGTGACGTCCTCTGATCTGCTATGTTCTCTATAGAAGTGCCAGAACTTTGGCTGATGAGCATTGGAGAGTGAGACAGACAGGAAAGGGGGGGCTCAGGGTGGTACAGATACATTGAGAGAGATCCCGGGGCAAACATGACTGCCATAAAGGTAGCGCTCATTTAGTATTCTCAAAAAGCTAACTCATACAACTGGCAATTGCACTCACTGTATTGCATGTTTTCTTTAGGTGATTTTTCTTTCTCAGGTCATATTGCGACGGTTCCTGGCTTGGCTAGTATTGATTTTACTGGTGAGAGGATAAGCATAGCATAGCATAGGTTATATTAAGATTATATTACAGGCAGCAAGGCCTCATGTGTCTGACCGCATACACTAGACACCTATATGTCATTGATATAGAGGCCTGAGCAATATTTATGTCCATTAAATCCTCCAGTAGATAAACCACAGTGAGGGGTAAAGTGGTCAAAGGGCTTTCCTTGAGATGGAAACTCCTGACCACGGACCAGAGGGCCACTCATATGGCCCAGGCTGACCCCCCTGCACTGACTGCTGATGAGAAGGTTTCCCATGACTGTGCAACAAAATGGAGAAAGTATTGAAATCTTTTTATTAAAGCCTCTGCAATGTAAATATTTAATATAGAAACACTCCGATAACAATAAACATCCTGGGCAGAAATTTATTTAAATAAAAGTGAGGAAGGTCTGGTGAAAAGTGCTTACAGCATCAGTAATGGAGTGTAGCGTTTGTTAAGGCTGAGCACTGAAGCTGCGTCTGTGTTAGCTGGTTGTTATTAGCTGTTTCATTCATGCTTCAAAAATCAGTGGCTCATTCACTGCTGAGAGGCCATCAGCTACAGCTAGTAAGGTCCAGTCATATCTGTGTGGGTGTAAAGTGCAGCATACATGATGTGACACTTTTCTCTATTACTTAACCGCCACACTCATATAAACACAGTTTTTTTTGCTGAAACTCACTGAACCAACACAGCATATTAATGTGCTATTACTTGGTATCATTGATTACAATAAGATTTACATGTAAGTGTATTAAGAGAGGCATAGCTCTCCCAACATTATCATCCGGCTGCTGAGATTTTTAAAGAGCTTCTTTACAAAACAGTCTTTTCATCCAAACATTTGTTATCGTCACATAATGGAGAGATGATTTGTTATTTCTAGCCTTGAGATCTGTTTGAGCTACTTACAGGTGCCAGTACTCACTGAGCCCATAGATTTCTGACATCTACCTGAACCCTAGTGAGTTTGATTCCTGCAGTGCCTCTTCACCCACGCTGGTTATTTAATGCCACAACTCCCTGCAAGCAAGATTTCATTTCAAAGTGTAAAGTTATTGACATAGTACTTCAATACTTTAATACATAGTACTTTGCTATTGTTGATCCAAATGCTGTAAAGGCACACTTGATGGTATAAAAACAATGTTTCTCTTTAAAATGTGGAGGAATCATGTTAAGTCTCAGACAGGAAAACAGTCTTAGATGTGTCAATTTTTTCGGAAACGCAGTGTTTGCTGTGGAGAAGACAAACTTGTGAATACAAAAAAGTGATAATGTCCAATAGAAAAACAATATATTATCAAATTAGGAGGAAAAGCAGTATATATATAGGAGAGTTCACCTGATTTTTTTAGTTAAGTGTCACCAGCAGATAACTAGAGTGATTAGAGTTACACTATGATGCAAACATAAATACTTTAGCACTCAAAAATGTATGTATTCTCATTACAAAAAAATTTAAGTAGGTTTAACTGATTTACTATTTAGGTAGCAAATCATAGCAGCAACGTGCACATGTGTAATTGTAGTGTGAGTGTAGGCAGATGCCACTCTATCCCTCTTCTAGATGCTAAGAGCACTAAGATTACTTAACAAGATGACATAATTTATATGTATACAGTAGTACAGTCATGTCTGTGTGATAGTTATGTTGTTTCATGGCTAAGTTGATTATCATTGCTGCAGTGGTGACAGCAGGAGAGAGCTCAGACTCTCAAGGAGTAGTGAAGAGCAGGAGATGTGCCAAGAAGAGAGAGAGAGAGAGAGAGAGAGAGGTATCTGAAGTCAGAGGACAAGAGTATATATATATAGAGAGGAAGGGGTGAGAAGTGCCTGGTCAGGTAGAAAAGAGAGGGAAGGAGGAAGGAGGAAAAGGAGGGGGCAGCAGCTAACGCAGCATAATTAGCCTGGGCTGCTTGGTTACCTTCCAAACAAAGCTGCTGATTTGTGGAGCAAAAGAAGAGGAGGGGAAATAAGCGAGAGAGACAGAGAGAAAAGAGGAGGGGGAGGACAGACAGAGATGAGGGGAGTGATTGCGCCATGCCACACACACTTGAAGCTCAATCTCCCTTGGAGACAGTGTCAGCGCTGGATCACGGCATGACAGTGCACCAGTAGAGTCTTCACTTCAGTGCACTTCCACTGAGCTATCTCCACTGAGCTGTGTCACTATCCACACAGACAGACAGGGAGACAGAGAGCACCAGTAACAGAGCGACGGGCCGGAGAGGAGAGGAGCCGAGAGTCAGGAGTTGAAGTGCTGGGAAGAAGACGGAAGAGAGTTGACAGAGGTCTGGGAGGAGGGGGGAGGGGGGGTGCAATCAAGAAGAAGAAGAAGAAGAAGCGGAGGAGTCAGGAGTCTGAGGGATGCACGGAGCTAACAGGAGGAGCTGCTGAGCGTACAGCAGCAGCAGCAGCCTTGGACACACTTACACACACTCACACACACTCATACACACACTCAGACACACTCACACACACTCAAACACATACTCACGCATACACACACACACACATCCCGGGGAAGGACAGTTTGTTGTGCCCCCAGTGGAGGATGAAGAAGCACTCAGCCCGAGTGGCTCCTCTCAGCTCATACAGCACTCAGGTCCTGACCTGCCCCATCTCTGAAGGTAAACTGACAGACCCACAGAGGCCCAAGACACCATTTACACTAAACTGTGCTTATTTTATGTTTGCATTAGCTTGAACTGAGTGATTGGCGGGATTAGCTCATATATGAGTTGCTTAAACTATTGGGTATTTGTATTTGAATTATTTTTTATAAGGTCAGAAATCCTTATTTGCCATAACACATCATCATAAAGTGTGAAGATATCCATATAAGATACAGATAGAGTGATGTGGATGTGTCTTGTCATGCTGTATTTGAACTTGTGATCAGAGATTAAAATCTAAGAAAAATCAGCTACTGAATTGAACTATATTCATGAAGACTTTTTGACAGTTTTCTTTTGAAGGGTGTTACAACACACAGTTGTGCAATTTTATTTTCCTGCTGGCAGAGTTGAGAAGCTTAATGTTTTGACAGGATGTGTAGCATCAATGTCTGGTTGCTTTTATCTACCCAGCACTGATACTGACTGTAAAAAAAAACATACAAACTGACCTAAATCAGATGCTTTCACAATCTATTCGTACTGTCAACCTGTCCATCCCTCATCATCTGACCGACTGACCAGTATCACCACGACCATGTCACCTTCTGACCTAATTTGGATAAAGATCTAACGCTGTTTGACCTGTGCTAAGCCTGCCTACCACTGCAGATGTGTGTGTGTGAGCTTCATATTGGATTGAGCAGGGGCCCATCCATCAACGTCACTGGCGTGCGGCGTCAGTGGCGGGGATAAAACACAGGATGGATTGAGATGTGAGGTCCGAGCAGCGTACTGCGTCACACAGAGTGGATAAGCTCATTTAATGAGTGCCAGGAGTGAATGCAGCACTGTGATTTGTGTAATGAAATGGCATGATGTTAACTTCTTTTTCCAGCCATAGTGAGACAGTCATCTATTCCATATTTAAACGAATATAAAAAGAAATTTAAATTCAATGAAGTTAAGCGTTGTTTTGGTTTGCATTATAGCAAACATCTAGGTGTAAAAAATGTTTTTTAATAGTTTAGTGAAATAGAAAGGAGCTGGTCTTAACTTTACTTTTAGTCACATTATTTAAGAAAATATTGAAACTATATTGTTAATGTTTTGATGTATTTGGGGAGAGTCTTATTTGTGTGATGTCATTTAAATTGCAAAAACCTTTGGGAAAGAAATATGGGCTCATAATTATGCACCAAATGATTTCTTTAAGACTTCTACTCTGAGTCAATTAATAAACCACCAAAAGTACTTTTTCTACTTTGGAGGCGTATTTCACTGCAATACTGAGCTGACAGTCGGTGCATGTCAGGGATTTTTATTTCCAGCTTTTTCAAGCACCGTGTTATGAGACTACAGTTTTGGCCATGTGAGGTGCTTTTATGAGGCAGTGGAATAGCAGAGTCAAAACAATACTGCGTCTTGGCAGCAGATCAGCCTGTAGTGGCTCTTACCTCAGGACAGAAGAGCCTTTATCCAACACTAAGAGCTGTAGGTTTCCGTCAGTGCTCAGAAAAATGAGCCGTCCAGCTTGGTGGGAGAGGAGAAGTAAAAGAAGGAATAAGAAGGAATAAAAAAAGCTGCCTCTCTCTTGCAGAAATTTCAGGTTTTATTTTTCTAGTTAGCCAGATCTGGGCTTATTAGGTTGATTAAGAATCCTCGCTGTGACAGAATGTAATTAGACCAAATCCCTTGGTGATCCTGTAAAAGAGAAACAGTATCAGTGTTGAACATTTTGCTCTCACCAGATACCAGATCTGCTCCCTGCTGGAATATACTGTGAGGTGAAACACTTTATCTCATGTTATTATTGGAGAGCTTTTTTTATTTTATTTTTTTTAAGAGGTGATAACCGCAGTGTATATTGCAACTGAGCTGAACTAAAAAATGAAGTGAGTTTGACTTCAGACTTTAAGATGCTAAAGGTTTTGTCACTTAAAGGTATTATGGTCTTTTACTCCAAACTCTGTACTGTAAGTGGGGAATTTCAGTGAACAGACTCAAGGGCGGTGGTGCACTGATGCTGGGAAGTAACTAATTACATTACATACATTACTTGCACTTTACTTCAGCGTTTCCATTTAATGCTACTCTTTACTTCAACATTTTAGGACAAAAAGTCTAATTTTTTCTCCACCACATTTGTCTGAAAGATAATGTCAATAGTTACTTTTCAGATAAGATTTTTCATTTAAACATATGACATTTCAAAATACACATTTTCTTCAGAAATATCTTACATAGCTTTGTTAAAACAATTAAGACCCAGCACTTTTCAAAACTTAACAAGAAAACAAAGCTTAAAAAAGTTCAAAATAATAATAATACAAATGTGTGCAGTGCATCTTAATCTTTTAATAACCTCTTAAATTCATATTTTATCCCTTTGGAGGTGATCTGACCGCTTGGTAGCAAAGAACTAGACCAGATACAACAGTTAAATGCTATTAATGCACTGATGCATAAATAATAGGAAACTAATAATGTAAAGTCTAATAATATATCTGTCTATTTTGACAGATGAAAGAAACACTCTGACTATTTTTAGCTGATGGAGACGTTTACTTGTACTGAGGCATTTTACTTTGCTGTGTTGTTACATTTATGTAAGTTAAGAATCTGACTACTTTTTACATTAACAGCACTGACATGGCTATTCTCTGACTTTATATCACTCCTCTTTCTCAGGTATTTAAGTTAAAGTCACCACACTTTAAATACTTTTAACAAAGTTATTCTTATATTGCAAGTTTGGCAACTTGACTGTTTAGTGCTTTTCTGAAGGGAGGAAAAACGCATTTTCTTCTTTGTGCCGTAAACAGGGTGGACACAGACATTTTAGATGATACAAAGTGGCATCTAATCACTCTGCTTTACACAGAAATGAAGCTGCTCACATTGTTACTACATCAAAGCTTTGCTGCTTCATGCACTGTTACTTGTTGGTGCACTCCACTTTCATTAGGCCTGTCATTGACTACCACTTGTACTCTTATTGCTTGACTTCCTATTGAGGTCTCATTGTAAATAGCAAACAAGAAAATATCAGGTGCAATAATGAGCACCCCTGAGAAGCCCTGCTGCAGTACAGGGGAGTTACGCCGGGCACAGGTTTCAGTGCTTGCAGGGCTCCTCTCATGGTGGGAATGGCAGAGCATCACGTGCTGAGCTAGCAAAGAGAGCACAGGCACATGTCATCTTTTATTCCTGCCCTGGTGTAAATTGATCACACTGTTGGAAGTTAAGGAACGGATCTGAGCTCTCACAAAATGCTCACAGACACAGCACATCTATCTGTCTATCTATCTATCTATCTATCTATCTATCTATCTATCTATCTATCTATCTATCTATCTATCTATCTATCATTTT
>JAQMCX010000017.1:2037023-2096479 GCA_029814765.1 Acanthurus leucopareius | reverse complement strand
CTATCTATCTATCTATCTATCTATCTATCTATCTATCTATCTATCTATCTATCTATCTATCTATCTATCCATCCATCTATCTATCTATCTATCTATCTATCTATCTATCTATCTATCTATCTATCTATCTATCTATCTATCTTGTCATTTGTCTGGTGATAATACTGTTCCTCTTTCCCAGTTGTTCCTGTAAAATTCTAATTTTAATTTTTAATCTCAAAGGCGCCACTTTCATAGCAGCAATGTGCGATCAGTGAAAACAGAGACTTCCAAGGTTGACATGACTTTCTCATGGAATGTCATGTGGTTAGTTTTACTCTTGCTTTCTAGGCGTCGGGTTTCTGTGCACATCTGACTACAACGGGTGCACAGTACATGCTGCATCATGAGGGCAAAGCTATTTATGAGGTGCACGTCCACATTGCTAATCCAATATTTTTGCATCAGTGCCTTTACAGCAAGAAATGCAAATTGTGGTTGATATCACAAAAGCCAATTGATCAATAAATGCTATGTGCTGGACCCCAGCCAGAGAGACTCAAGCTACATATTACAGTGCACTCAGAATATACAAGGTTTGGCTGCTATAAATGATTTAGGAACAAGGCTGTGAGGCTGTGCTTATACACAGCGCTGTCGGTTATGCTTTGAACTGAGTGCTAGTGTAATGCTAACATTGTAAAAATGCCAATGCTAGCACACTGATGCTAAGCAGGTCTTATTCTGACCATGATCCCTATTTTGGTTTAGCATGTTAGCATATTTACATTTGCCTATTAGAAGAAAACACAAAATAAGTCCTCGACTGAAGCAGTTATATAGTCATAAACTAAAGTAACTGATAGCTACAGGAAAAGTCAACGGGCCCAAAGTCACTGAGCGTTATCCTGTTGACACAATGGATATCTGCACCAATTTTCAAATAGAATTAATCCTCTAGTGACCATGTATGACTGTAATAACTTTCAAGAAAGTTTTTCCAACAGTAGTTGAGAGTCTGGATCAAAGCTGTGGAGTGATGAGATGAGCAACTGAGTGGCAAATATGACCATTAAGTCATGCTGCTAGCATGGCTGAAAAACCATTAACATAAAGGTAAAAAATGTTTTTATTTTTGACTTTGTGTTCTCATTTTCTCTTATTATCTTTTCTCCTTTTGTCTCCCATCAGGAGAGGACGGCTCAGAGTCTCATGCAGACACACCAGGCAGCGAGACCAGCGGAGAGAGTCGGTCCTATCAAACATGCACCAACGCAGCTCTGAAGGTGTTGGGTGGTCTGCTGATGGTGCTGTGTGTCTCCTCCTCCTGGGTGGGTACCACTCAGGTGGTTAAGTTGACCTTCCAGTCGTTCTCCTGTCCCTTCTTCATCTCCTGGTTCAGCAGCAACTGGAACATCCTTTTCTTCCCCATCTACTACTCCGGACACGTGGTTATCACACGGGAGAAGCAGACCCCCATACAGAAATTTAGGTAAGATGCCAACGAAACTTCATATGTGAATAAAGAAGATTTCAGGAAAAGTGTTTATGAAAGTATAATATTTCCATGCTTGGATTTCTAAAAATACTGTAATAATAGGCTTTTTCAATTTGTGTGCTTACATCTGTTAGCGTTACTGTTGTTACTGTTGTTAAAGAGCTTTCCCTGATGGAAGATTTGAAGGCTTTTTGCTGCATTGACACTGTGATGGCAGACAAGTGGTGGAGAACTTGAAACAGTCCTCTTCAACTGATCAATTTAACGGATGGGTCTTAACAGTTGGCTCCCAAAAACAGCTTTTTCTTCAGCTAGTTAAAGGAACCAGCTGAGCCCACCAGTTAGAGAGCTGCATCAATACTCATAGAATCTGGAGTTACCTTACATGTCCCCACAAACACACTCACTTCACTAGAAGTCAATAAAAAGCCCATATTTTGCCATTGTGAATCACAGTCGATCACATGGGGACAGATCACACAGACGGCAAACTACACAATCCACGGTGAGGGAATCAAACTTGAAAACAACATAAAAACCTACTGCCGTGAGAGGCAGAGATTATGGTTATGCATTGTAACAGTCCAGCAGAGTTGGAGAGAAAACAGTTCCTAATGTGCTGGGAGGCATATGGGAGAGCGAACAGTGAAAGCACAACAAATGACAATCAGTCTGCACTCAATACAGAGTGAGTCATTGAAAAAGGAGATATATCGCTCACATAAAAGCAAATAAAAAAGAATGAGAGACTTCATAGATAATTAAAAGGGTTCCATTTATAATTAGAAAAGGTTCTTTTTCAAATCAAAAATTTAAAGATGAGTGGAAAGTGATGTTTTGCAACTGCATATCTAACATATTTTATACTCAAATGTAGCACAGTGATGTGTTATTGCTACTCTAGTACACTGCAGTGACAAATAACATAGTAAGACTACAGGAATTGCAAATACATGAACCCAAAGTGAAACCTAATGTGTTTTTATGGACAACTTTGGCCTACTGTTACAGCTCCACTATTGGCCTTCAGAGGCATTTCTGCTTTCAATTTTCAATCAAAACAAATTTTTAACCCTCCAATTGTCTATGAGAAACTAAGCAACTAATTTTTCCATCATCAAAACGTGGTCGTTTGATAGCAAAGCTAAAGGTCTGACAAACACAGACACTTTATGTGAAACCTAATTCTCTATCAGGGAGTGCAGCAAGCTCTTTGGGGAGGATGGGATGACTCTCAAGCTTTTTGTGAAGAGGACAGCACCCTTCTCAATCCTGTGGACACTGACCAACTACCTGTACCTCCTGGCCTTGAAGAAGCTGACCGCCACCGATGTCTCTGCCCTCTACTGCTGCCACAAGGCCTTCGTCTTTCTCCTGTCGTGGATCGTTCTTAAGGACCGTTTCATGGGCGTTCGGGTCTGTATGAAAACACCAGCAATGCTTATGAACTAATGCATTTCACAAGTGGTACTTTTGATGAGTACTGATGCTTCTGATGGATCTGAATCTCTACCCCCAGATTGTGGCAGCCATAATGGCCATCACAGGTATTGTCATGATGGCTTACGCTGATGGTTTCCGCGGTGATTCTTTTGTGGGCGTTGCATTGGCCGTGGGTTCGGCCTCAACATCAGCTCTCTACAAGGTTAGAAAGCCGAGCACATTACAGGTTGAACCGTTCATTGATTGCCTTTAAACTGACTTTAAATACATCTCTTGTCACTACTGTGACTTACCAGTTGTCTCCTCACAATCCAGGTGCTGTTCAAGATGTTCCTCGGCAGTGCCAACCTTGGAGAAGTGGCTCACTTTCTATCCACCATGGGCTTCTTCAATCTCATCTTCATCTCCTGTGTGCCCCTCATCCTCTACTTCACCACAGTGGAGCACTTGGGCTCCCTGTCCTCGCTGCCCTGGGGATACATGTGTGGACTGGCAGGACTTTGGCTCGGTGAGATTGTATACACATTTTGAGGAATTAGTGCCATAGTTTGACCCATGTTTTTACATCAACAAAGCACTTTGAACTACTTTAGTGGTGAAAAATTAACAGTTTTTAATATGAATCATTTTGCCTTCATTTCTTAGAGTCTCAGCTGGTATATTTAAATTGCTTGTTTTGTCTTATCAATCATAGTCAGTTCAACAGTTTTTGAGACATTAAAGTCTGAAATAAAGTGGTGAACCAACTGTGTGACCCACCAACCTTGCTGTTCATAGATGTAGGGTGACTAAATATTTGGAAATTCTCAGAAATGAGGAAGACTGACGTATCAAAAATAACTCATTATTAAAAATTTTGTGCCACCTCTGTTGATCGACTAATACATTTATTTACTAATTGTTTCAGCTCTAATTTATTTGTTTATCTATGCTTTCAACCTTTTTTGCATCTTTTACAGTGTTCAACATCTTGGTCCATGTTGGTGTGGTGCTGACATACCCCATTCTCATCTCCATAGGGACACTGCTCAGTGTGCCAGGCAATGCAGGTAAACTTTCTATGATTTTTTAAAAATATTACTTCAAATTTAGTGGTTATTAGTTTCTGATTATTATTGTCGAAATGAACTTCCTTGTCAAAATGAGAGTAAATGACAAGCCACACATACTGCGGTTTTGTCTTTAGCGGTCAGCACATTGGCCACTGTAACAAACAGATTACACAGCAAGTCTGCCTCTTTGGTCCGGAAACCCAATCATCAACGTATCTAAACAGACCCTGCAACTATTCTGTCGCTGAGGGAGGATCAGGTTGCCAAGGCGACACTGAATGCCTGCAGACGAGTTCTTTTCTTTAACCATGACGGGTTTTATGAAGGTCAGTGGGTTACGGCAAATTGTCCCTGAACCTCAGACCGCAAAGACACAGAGGATAAAGTGGAGGGCTTGTGCTGATTATAAGCCGCATTTGTTACACTCATCCCCTGCAGCCGCAGTGTCCTGTGGTTTATCTTACTTTATGTAATTAATCTCAATTTGTTTTTCTTCTCCCCTACGCTCCTACGCTCCTCCTGCACTTTGGCTCCCTTTTCTGTTTCTGTCTCTCTTCCATCTGCCGTAGCCGTAGACGTTTTGAAACATGAGGTGATCTTCAGTCTGGTGCGTCTGGCAGCCACCTGCATCATCTGCCTGGGCTTCCTGCTCCTGCTGCTGCCAGAAGAGTGGGACTCGGTCACGCTGCGTTTCCTGGCCAACATCGCAGACAAGAAGTCAGAAGAGCACGGCGAAGAGCTCACAGAGTCCAGTGTAAACACTCGAAGCCGCAGTCGAGCAAACGGCGCGGTCTCCATCCCCTTGGCATGACACAACTGAGCTTTTCTAGCAGCCTCTGTTAACCATTCTTGAAGCCCTATATGCTCCGGTTTCCCCTCTGCGCACCTGAGAGGTGAAGTGCCACGGGATTTTCGGTCCACACGGACTCTCTGTCAGGAGGCAGGAAGTGTTGCTTTGAACTATAAACTGGAGATGCATCTCAGTCATCACCACTTCACTGCGGGAGGGAAAAACCAAGACATTTTATGGATCTTGCAAACTTAAAGGGTGGAAAGTGTTATTTACTTTCTTAAAATACTTGCCACGCTCAGTCCTGTTTCTCGCACGCACCCAAACCAAGAGCTGTCTGTCCTTCCCTGACCTGCTCTGCGGACTGTATTCTGTGAATATAAACTTTGGCGGGGCCAGTTTGGCTCAATCTTATAAGTATTTATGATATTTATTTAGAGCTGTATCAATAAGAGCATTATTTTAAGTCTTACTGAATAGTATTATATACAAGAATGGCTATTATACTATGCGTAATGTACAGGCTCTTTTGGTTTTATAATAAAAGACTTAAAACCCATGTTTATATCCATGAATTTCTGTTTATTTTAGTTAGAAATTAAACTCATGGTCACACAAGTGTTGCTACAAATTCATTTAACAAGATTTTGGAGACTGTTTTTGTTGTGCATATCAGCAATGGAGAGGATGCATGTAATGCTTACAATGGACTGCCTAAACTTAACATTACTACCTTTCACACATTAAACAAGCAAAACCAGCAACATACTGGATGTTAGGTCAGCAAAGATGATACATAACACAGAAAAACAGGTTAAGCTAGCTGTCAAATCAAGTGATGTAGGTACAGTTCAGACCACTGAGTTCATGCCCTTGTGGGTTTCTAGCAATGTGGGGGGAATTTACATTTTACAATGAAAAAATGCCCGCTCTACAGTATAGATTGTTGGAAATTTACACAACAACTTTAATAGAAAGAAAAACTAAAATGTGTGTTATGGTTGAGTATTTTTTGCAGAGCTGGCTGTGTGATCCATACTGATGTTAGTAATCAGTAAAGTGCATTGCATTGATTCAGCAGCAGTGACTTTGCAGAATCCTCCTCGCTGAATGACGAAAAATCTTCCTTGCAGCATTTAGCTGTCACTGACTAACATACATACACTGCAGTCTGAGGAAGATTGAAAAAGATTGTTTCTACTATAATTTATCCTCTTTCACAGATACACACACTATCTGTGGTAATGATGCATGCCCGTATGACTGGCAATGCAAAACGCCCATGGGACATGTTTTGCCCGTAGAGCATAAAACTGTGATAGGCACTTGTCAAAATGATTTTCTAGTGTCTAGTGTCACATGACACGGTGGCAAAATTAAATTTTAGTAGTGCTACTGAGATGATGAGGTTGACAGTAGGAAAAAAAAAAATATCAGTCTTCCTGCATCAGTCTTTGTCACACATAAAGATATGCACACAAACACTCCCATGAGTCTAACAGCACAGTGCAATTATGGTTGTTGGAGTGCAGTCAGTGAGTTGAGACCTCTAATGAAGCATTTGCTCAGGTTTAAGCGATACAACTACAGAGGCATTTTAACATAATTCAGTAAATGAGCGAGAAGAAGAAAAGGAACGTGAAATGTTCCCATACTTTTTCCAAAATACAGTAGCTGCCACCGAGCTCTCGGTCAGAGAGGCCATATGTAATCGATATATAATACATTTAGTCACAATAACAAAATTTTTGCATACATTCTTATCAGATACTTATTGCATACTGGGTATAGAGATTACATGCAAAATATGGCAAAAGAGAAATTGAAAAAAACTTCAAAGCGCTGCTACGAGATCTGGTCATATTACAGTTAAAATACTAATCTGCATCATTTGCTAAAAAGGGTCAGCGGTCAGCACTTTTAAAAGCAACCTGAAACAGCTAATAGTGCTCCAAAGAGGCCAAACCACAATGTCCAAACTGCCGATGCATCAACGAATTAAGCTAAATAATTCAAATGACAAAAAGACTGCTTTGGCACAGCTTTGGCACTGCTCACTGCAGAGCATGCTCTGTGCAAACCTGCTCTAAATCACAATGCTAAAATGCTTATATGTGGTATAAAGCTTACCACTTTAGTTTTGCATGTTAGCACATTAATGTTTGCCAAATAGCTCCAAATCAAAAAGAGGCTACAGCTGGTAGGAATATTATTGGCTTTGCAGGAGTTTGCTCATAAACGAAGCAATTTACAAACAGAAATTTTGAAATGACAGTAGTATCAGATAAAATGCAGAATAACAGCTTGTGCATGTTATCCTTCTGACATCTCTTAGCTAAACATTACAGCAATAAATAAGAAAATTATTTTTAACCTCATGGTGCTCTTAAAGGAAAAGGTGTCCTATTTCCACAGTCAGCAGAATTTTGGGTTTGGGAACTATTTACAGAAATTTGAATGGAAATCCATTTACTTGTTGCCAGTATATCACCACATAATCTATACCAAACACTTAGACCTACAAACTGCACCAAAGAAGAAGAAGAACAGAGGTCACATTTTTGAGCTAAGCGAGGATATTTTGTAGCCTACAGTTGTTTTACAAAAGGGCCTGATAAAACCACCAGCCTACCTGACTACAGCTGAACATGACCTGCCTTTGGAGTGTCTACCACCTCTGTGTTTCTAAGTGCTCATGAAGTCACATTTTTCAGTCAGTTTACAATTTCCCACAGAACCTGTCTCTTTCCTCACCCCTCTGAGCTTTCCAATATGGAAGGGGTGCAGGGAAATAACAGGTTCTTTCAAGCATTAACTCATGAGTTACAAAGTAACCTGTGGGGACAGTTGCCATAGAAACCTTGCTCATTATAAAGAGAAAGACAAGCATGAAGGCAAGGATGAAGTACACACCTACTCTATCAACCACCACAAAAGTTTTTGTTGCATTACTGTGGCATCAGACAGAGATGCTTCAGGACAAACAGTAGGTTCGCCAGCAGGGGAGACGTGAAGACTGTATGTCCGGGAGCAGCTGGAACAAATGGAGCAAGTTAGGCTTAGCCAGTTTTAAAGGTGAAGTTATTCTGTAACCGACACTTCTAATGGAGGGTCCAAAAATCCACAAGGATTCAACATCTTCATGAGAAAAGTTAATAAAACCAGTGGAACTGCAGTGACAGATGAGAAGACATTAAAAAAGGTGAGATTAGCGACTAAACTTGAAGAGGGATCGACCAAATTTAAATTTTTACAACTTGTACTAGAGTAGAGTTTAGTATTTCAGCTTGTCAGCTTTGGGACAGGGAGTTCAACAATGGGCTCCACAGGCTCCAGACCCAGGCCTCGTAAAGTAGCTCCATGTAATAGCCTACAAGAAGAGGGGGCAGAGTCCAAACCACAGTGGACCCTCCCTGCTCTGCAGGTCTCTGTGGAGCAGCCAACAGGATCTATGGGACATAAGAAGACAACCTTACCTCCTCTAAAACAGGAAATATCTCTTTCCACGCTCTCAGGTTAGTAATTAGTCTCTCTTCATTATATCTCAATCAGGCTTTTATTAGCTTTGTCGTGTGTTGTTGTGTAGTGATGCTGATTTTATTATAAGATAACAGTGTGTGTGCATGTGTGTGCTGAAAGAACCATGCTTTACAGGAAACTTTGCACCAAAGCAATGCAACAATGCAAGCATCATTCACTCTCATCCACCCCGAAGACCCCAGGTCAGCACGGCTAAATCAGCTGTCTGATATGTTTATTAACTATTTAACACTGTTTTTCTTCTGATTCATTTAAGATGTGTTTCTTTTTTTAATTCCAACCTTGTGCTGGGACATAATTTGACATTATTTTTTCGGAGTAGTTATGATTTTTACCCAGACATCCCATCATTATCTCTCCTCAGGCACTGCAACCGGTGGCCCTTCAAATTGGTCACGCAAGCACTGCCAATCAAATTGTCATGGTAAAAGAACAAACAAAAAGACCATATTTCTGCTCAGCATCCCAGCACCACTACCATCATGTGATCTTTAACTCAACAAGAAATTTGATGTTTGTTGTAGGGCAAGAGCTGCAGAGATGGGGGTGTCCACCGGTTTTCTACAACCGGCCAAACAGGACACTCCGGCACCTGCAGAATGACTCAGGTAAATCAACTTGACAAAGTACGGAAGAGCTGAAGTACATCTATAACATCAATAATTCAGATCATACATTTTATACTGAGGGAAAGTTAAAGTGTGCAGCGGTGCTTAAGAGAGATGGAGAGAGAAGATGGGGTGGAAAGAAAGAGAGAGAAGAGAGAGAGACAGTTGTGAGCGTTGAGTATTTGCTCTTCCTGTCCCAGTGGATCTGATTAAAGTATTGGTGGAGTGGAAAGTAGGGTGGTCTACAGCCATGACTAGCCTCAATGGGATCTATTTTCAGCTTAAAGGGTACAGAAAAGCCCCCACTGTTATATACACACTCATAGGCACAAAGAAAAGTATAGTCTTCACAGTCATGATTCTTCTGTGTAGCACGGTTCACTTTAAGTTAACATCTGTCTATAGCAAACATGTTTACTACAAGTCTCATAAATTATATAAAGTATGTGTTGAACATGTGTAAATATATTTCTTACAATGGTGAGATAAGTTTTTAGATCCTTTGCTTAAGTAAAAGTACTAATACATCGACATAAAAATACTCTTTTTGTCCTGCATTCAAAGTCATGCAAAAGTATTATTCATACTGATGCTATTTTTACCTTTTTTTAAATGCAGTTTGGTGATTAAAGCTAGTGGTTCCTAACTTCAGGGTTAGACCTCTTGTGAATGGTAACAAGATGAATCTGGGGGTCACAAAATGTTAAATATGCAGGGAGAGCAAAAGAAAGCCTTGAAGAAAACAGTTTTTGTGGAAGTAAGGCTTAGCAGGAAAAATCCTTTTTGTGTGACTGCTAACAATTCATTAACATGGGGACACCAGCCAAAATGGTTGAGGTTCAAACTTGCTGTAATTCATTAATTTGCTGTTTTTTTGTGTGTGTAGTGGAGTAAAAGTGTAAAGCTGCATACTGCTATAATACTCAAATAAGCACAAGTACCTTAAAACTATACATAAGCACAATGCTAGATACATGTACATGCACTGTCTGTTTTTTATGGCTCTGTGATCTCTCTAGGGAGGGTTCCTGGAGGCCCAGACAGCTCTCACTCAACAGGCTCATCGGCATCGGCGAGCTCACCTCCGACAAGCCAGAGAGCAGAGAAGACACAAGGTTGTCTACACAGTTAATGGTATGGAAACAAATGATTATTTTGACAAGCAAACCCTGATACAAAATCTTCATGTGCTCTGCTGCTTGATTCCAACATCATTCGGTCATTTCATTTGGCTTTTTAGCTGGAGGTTCAAATTCAGAGGGGATACAGAGGCTGAAACTTGTGAGAAGGCCCACAGAGAGGGACATCTTCTGGGATGATACCACAGGAGAACGGATAGACCCCAGCTGCCTTCTAGACCCAAAATCTCTGCCTCACCTCTACGAAGAAAGACAGCCAGTCACACAGCTCCCAGGTAGAGAAGAAGAAGAAGAAAGGATCCAGGGAGTTCAAGCTCGAGGTCAAACTCTACAAACTCCACACAGGAGACTGTCTTCAGACAGGAACTTATGGACAGCTGAAAGGGAAATAGTGAGCACTAAAGACAGGGGTGAAACAGAGGCGGATAGTTGGATGGGCCCTAAAACTGCAAGAAGCTTTCAGACGGGGAGGATAAGAGGTGCAAATGGGATCGTGGACTATAAGACAGACTGATAACAAACTACTTGCAATATTAACAAAACTCTTGATGTCCCTGAGATATTCCCTGCATGGCTGAGTTTATGCTGCCCTCTATGGGCTAAAGTGATGCACAAAACTGAGAAACTCATGTTGAGGCAGTGTGTCTGAAGCTTATTAATAGAAAAAAAATCTCAAAGTACACTTTTTATTTAAAGAGTTAAAGAGTTAAGATAAAGAGTTAAGATTTTCAATCAGTTTGCACTGCTTCATCTGGTTTATTACTGAGCATTTGGTGTAGAGGTTAGTACAAAAGCATTTTCCGGTGTCCCAACATATCCCCTTATTTGAAATGATCTTGGCTCTTGAAGAATAAATTAAGAATGACTAAAGACTGAAAGCAGGAAACTGCTAATTGCGCCATCATTGTTCAAGTGGTCTCCCTGAGGCCAGCTCTTAGCAGGTTTAGAGAGGCTGAGAGGAACTGGACTCCTACCAAACACCTAAGGCCACGGTGGCTGATAAAAAAAAATAATAATAAAAAAAAAGCCTGGTCCTCAGGCACAATGTGTCAGAGGAACATTGCTGAGATCACATCTCACAGCAGGAAGCAAGCAAAGATTATCTGCCAGTGGTTTAGTAGAATTATTTCAATAGAAGATATTAGCAATAAACCATTTTACAGTAATAAAAACAATTCACAATGAACTTTATTGTACTCTACCACTGGGTGTCATTATTGGGCTGAGAGACACAGTGAAATGAAAGTGGATAACAGTTGCAGTGTTTCTAATAGTGAAGAAAATGTTTTGGGGAAGGTAAACCCTCTGGTTTTAACATTTAAAACTGCAACCTTGTGATACATTTACATGATTTATGACAATCAGCACTGATGCTTTAATTACAAAAAAAAATATTTTGACCCAAAAGGTTTGTCTTAATGATTATTATACAAGTGTAAATCGCCTCCCGGTATGTGTTTATACAAGGTCAAAAATTGATGAAACAAATAAACGCTTAATGATTCTGAAGAACAGTGGAACTGAAGGCACAAAGGTATGAGCCGAAGGCACTGGAGCAGAGCAAAACATTAAAACGAGTCATCTACTTAGCAAGCCATTCAATCAACAAAGCAAAGTCTGCCAGTGAGAGGCCACTGGGCTGCAGACTTGAGGAGCCAGACTGACCACATATTGGGATACTGAGGAGATTTAGAGTGGCCCAACTCTTAAAAAAAACTTCTCCTTTTCCAGTTCGCTAGCCACACACACTGGGCCTTAAAGCCAAATCATCGTGAAGGGGGGAGAGCCGAGAGGTCTCGGTGTCTGTCACTCCGCACTGCTACATAAAAAAAAAGGTGAAGGATGCCGTGTGAGCAATTGGTTCCAATTGACAGAGGATTGGTCATGGTCAGCCTTCTGAGTGGAAATCCACGTGAGAATGTAGCATTTGGACCAGCAAGGGGCACAAGAGGCCAGCAGCAGACAATGAGGGCACTCAGAGGAGTCTGGCTGCTGTGGAATAGTGGAGCACAATCTTGACTGATTTAACCCTTCGTCGGCTAGTTAGTCTTTCAACTTACAAACTGAGGTGGGGCTTCCATTGTAGAAATGTAACCGATTTAGTATGAAGCGCATCACAGTTCAAGTGATTGTACACACTGAAAAATAAAGATGCAAGCACACCTCTTTAATAATTTCTTTATAATTAAGTCTTGATTATAAAGGGAGATCTACATTAATATTAGTACAACAACAGCAAAGATAAAAAACATACTCTGTAAGTTCTTTATTAATTAAGTTAAAGCACCTACACAACCTCAGGAGGCGACCCATGCCATCCTTGTGACTTTTTCACCAATTAGGCAGCTCCTGCCCGCTGAATGGGACCGGCTGCTTTCAAGTCTCAGAGGGCCAGAGGGTCAGCGCTCAATCACAGCCTGGTTGGAGAGGTTTGTGCGTTTGAACTAGCCACTAGTTGACAGGGCGGGGATGGGGTCAAAAAGGGGGGTGTGTGTGTGGGGAATGATTGGTGAAGGGAAGGGGGGCGAGGACTCCCGCCAGCTCTAAAAGAGGAGCCTTTTGTAGCCAAGACACTGGCCAGAGCAGCCTGGCCTTTCACAGCCCTGCCGCCCCTCTCCTTCAGGCCCACAACAGCTGATGACAAGGCCCCAGCTGCTAATTATCCGGCTGATGGAGAGTCACTGAAGTGGGACTGTCAGAGCGAGGGGTGGCCCTTGTGTCTGCAGCGGGATAAATTTAAGGGAGGTTGAAGGCTGGGGGATAAAAGAAGGTGGGTGCACGAGCAGATTTTTTTTTTAAACTATGCATCCAATGGCAAAATCAGTTCTTTGCACTGTGAACTTTGATGAGTTAAAGCAAAATTTTTTTGTCTTTCACATATAAGTGTTAGAAAACATGTAAAATCTGCGTTGTTGTCACTGCTCTTTACAATCTGTGAGCTCTCCAGTAACAAAAGGATAGTAACAGATACATTTTATGGGTTTGCATATTCACTCTGTATCACTGTACATGATTGGCAGGGTCAGGCTCTCACAGTGTAATGTCTCTTTCTGAGTTAAAGCATCATCTGCCCTGAGGACACCGGAGCAGCTCCAGTTGAATTCCATATGAAGTATTCTTTGGACAGAAGTTCCCGGGCTGAAAACAAGACAGACAAACCATACTTTTACTTTCATAAATGATGCATATATCAAGTACTTTGACATGAAATCTTTCGTATGCTTACATGTAACAATCCGTGGTTTGGCAGAGGAATAAACCTGCACTGAATGCTGGTCCACGCTGCAGCCAGACAGCGTCATGTCAGGCACTTTGAAATACAACTGCGGAGATAACGGTGGACGTGTTGGTCATTAAGCAGCCACATTTTTATAGACTAAAAAAAATTCTTGTCCATTTGACTTAATC
The DNA here is from genome assembly GCA_029814765.1 of Acanthurus leucopareius. NCBI lineage: Eukaryota > Metazoa > Chordata > Actinopteri > Acanthuriformes > Acanthuridae > Acanthurus > Acanthurus leucopareius. Next base: position 2,083,022 of record JAQMCX010000017.1, on the reverse strand, counting down.
CCTTGATTATGATTATGATTATGATCCCATGAATCCTAAATCTTAAGATCTTACTTTTATATAGGCTGTGAGTTGTGTGCAGAGGGGTTCAGTGGGTCCTGGTGTTAAACCAGAGAAGCTGATCTTGCCGTCCATTGTGACCTCACGAGATTTAGGAAACTTTTGTCCTAAAGTTAGTGAGGAGGAAAAATGACTCATTAGTTAAAAAAGGGGATTTTTTTACATTAATGCTTATGCTGGTGTGCAGTGCCTACCCAGGCTCCACACCAGCAGGTTCTTCTCTTTTGAGACATCCAGTTGTCCAGAGCTCACCTTCACATCCACACTGCCCATTTGATCCCTAAACAAGATGCAGAAAATCACACACACACACGTCAGCGGGTGTACCAACTTTGATCAGTATAAACACAGAAGCAATAAATAAAAACATATCTGACAAAAAAAGAACTGTTTATCTAAATTGAATCATGAGAATTTGATCTTCTTTCTCTTCAAAAAAAAAAACAACTAACAGAGACCATGAACTGCAAGTGTAAGTCATATAAGAACTAGAAAGCAAATTGGTCTACAGATTAAACTGATGTTTTTAAGGGTTTTAGTTCATTTGAGACATTTCTGCAAATTGAGTGGGGGGAGTATTTTATCACACGGCTGCACATGATGGAGTTGAGTTTGAGACTTTTAGATTGGGTTATTAGGTTTACTCTGTTGTTGGAGGACTCATTTATTCAGCTGAGGCAACTTATTTTATACAGTGTAATTAGATCACTGCAGGTGTTTTTGCAAAGAAAATGGTGCAGGTTAAACAAGGATGCAGGAACGCTCTGTGTCATATTACAAAGGACAAATTGAGGTTACATGAAGTGAATAACAGTTATATATTATGAAAGAATATTTTTTGTGGCGGATAAAATCAATACCACATAAGTACTATGATAATTGAACTTTAAAATGTTATGTGTAATAAGTGAACAATTCAACAACATCTAATTGAAGGAGTGTTTTTAATTGCCAATTGGAAATCATTTTGGAACATTTGGGAAACTTGTGCATCAGCAGTGAGAAAAAACTTCTTTGTTTACCTGAAAGGAGATTTGTTGATTATTTAACTTTATTTAACCTCTGCATTAACCTCTGGCTCTAAAACAGAATGAGGTCTAAATAACTTCCTTTATTTAGCTTTTTGTTAAACAACCATAAAAACAAAATCTAAACTGTTAAAAGTGCTAAAAAAAAGAAGAGACCTTGATCTTTGACTGGATATCAGGAAGACAATTTGCACTCAAAGAGGGCAAAGACTGTAAGTCATTAAACCTGTTTGCTCTGCAGGGAACATTCACTGACAGGTGATCGAATCTGTAAGATAACATCATCTCATGCTGCCTACCTGTTAAAGAATGGCAGGTGTGCTTCACAGTACTCAAAGCTGTTCTTTACACTCTCATGAAGTTTGAGGGTTACTGACACATTAAGCTGCTTCTCTTCTTCCTTCAGTTGGTACGCACCGAGGATGGGGGGAACAGGGACCTAATGAGAAAGTGAACGCATCACTTAAGATATCAGCACTTAACATGTGGTTTTAGGAGTATGTTAATATGTATGTTCTATACCTGAGATGTATAGCTGCATAGTCTGAAGGGCTCCAGGGGAGGTGAAAAGGGGAACTTATATGGCCCAGAGAAAGATGAGCTATCGTAGTTATCCACACTGCTGGCAGTCAGGATGCTAGAGTCCAGTGAGGTGACGCAAGGGTGGACCAGGATGTCCTGTAGTGGAGAACCGTTCGGTGGCAGTGTGAGGGTCACCATCACATTTGGGAGCACCCCTTCCACCTCACACTTTTGACAGGAGGACAAAAAAAAGTTTTAATGGTAAATCACAGGGAAAAAAGGTTGAACATTTAATCCTTAATTTTACTCTGTACACTTACTTTGCATGTCACAGTTCCATAAACATCCCACACATCCTGTCTGTTCCTGTTACCATACTGCATGGAGCGCACGGTTTCTGTCAGCGCTACGTTCACCACAGCTCGACCACGGTGCAGCCCAGTCTTCCAGGCTGGCTGCTTCTGGTTCCCAGCAGGAGAGGGAACTGGGGGTGTGGCAGGTGTCCCCACCAGAGGCACATCCAGAGGTGAGCCAAGCGGACAAATCTGCATGAGTATGCTGGGAAGCATTGCCACGCGAGAGGCCAGCCCCTCACTATCAGGCTTACCCATAGAGCCAAGGAGAAAAGTCTGCAGACCAGCCAGGAGTGTGAGTCCCTGGGAGACAGACAGCAGGCTGGTAAGGGGGGGCCGTGGCTCAGCAGGGGCATCCACCAGAGGCAGGCAGGCTAGGATGAGAGGCCCTTGCAAGATTGCTAACACTGGCCAAAGTGTTCCCTTTGCAGGGCCATCGACACGCAGTTCCAAGGCTGGTGATCGCTTGCAGTGAAGGCAATCATCTCTTACAGGTACATAGGACTTGTCTGAGTCTGAAAGCCCGAGCTCAGTGAGCAAGAGCTGCAGGAAAGTGTTTTCCTCTGGGACTGCAATGTAAAAGGAACCTGCCAGGGTCTTTGCACGGTGCTCCACAGTGGCAAACCTCCTGTGGGGGGAGACACTAGACATTACACAACGCTGTAGGCTGCAGACAGTCTGATGGCAGAGATTACATTAGAGCACCAAGAGCACTAAGGAGAAGACAGGAAAAAAATAGCTATAATAACTCAGAAACAACGCCTACCTTGAAAAGCGTATTGACACATTTTCTCCCTTCTCGTGAGAAATAATCCACAAAGCACGCAGACTCATTTGTCCGGCTGCACCGAATTCCTAAATTTACAGACGTTTCTCTGACCTCAGTATTAATATTCGCATCTTACAATGCAAATTATTTACTCAAAGAGTCTTCGGTGTATGAATTTGAGGTACGCAGTGCCTTACTTCCTGCTTTTGTTTCATGTGACAAAAAACACCAATCAGCCGACTTGTGCGCATGCGCACTTGCAATAAGCAATCCCCACCCTTCTCTACCCATACAGGAAGCTGGATTTGCAAACCAGCTAGCTGTCAACAAAGGGCAAAACTGTAAGAAAACCGCTAATCCATGAGGAAGTCGGCGGTATTGTGGACTCCGAGCTCCTTTCTTTAAGTTGCATTTCAACGCGTCGCCAGCTGAATCTTGAACATGGCGACAACTGCTCAGCTGTTCGAGGTAAAATGACTGCTGCACCGGGAGAGCTGTGTTAGCTGTCAGGCTAGCTCGCTGCTAACTACCGTTAACGGTAGCTTAACGGTATTGAACCCATTAATCCTGAGTGTGTAATGGAGAATAAATGTTGGCTCATACAGCACGGGAGCTAGACAGAACAGACAGAAAGTGAAGTTAATCTTTGCTGAAACGTTAATTTCATTGACTGTTATATCGTTCTGGCAGGGTGAAACGTCTTTAGTTTAGAGACGTCTGGAGTATTATTCTAACAATCCGGGTTGATCAGTGACGTTTGCTTACTGTCTTTATGTCAGTGAAGTTTAGTTGAACTCATGACTTCCCCCTCTCCTCAGGAGCCCTTTGATGCAGATGAGTACATTGAAAGGCTGGCATGGAGGACACCTGGAGGAGGCTCCAAAGGAGGAGCTGAGGCGTTTGATCCAAAAAGGTAGCTACTGCAGCCGCATGTCATCCACATACGATGCACACATCTTTCTTTCCCCGAACAAGTGTCTGTAGCTTAAATGAACATCACACCCTAGTTTCTGAAATGGACTTTCTCGACAATAAAGTGGCTAAGTGTCACTTAATTCTCATATAAATGTTAGCTTCCCTTTTAGAGTGTTTTCCTACAATCAGAGTCAAATCCGAGGTGATGTAGGGCCTCTACAACGTCCTTGCATTTTGCTTACAGTAAAAACATCTAATCATCTCCATAACAAATCAGTACTCGCTCTTGGTATCTTTCTGACCTATTCCAGAATATAATTTACGCCTCATCCTCTTAAAATTACGCTGAAAAATGTGAAATTGACAATTGGATGTTATTATTATGTACAGAAAATACCTCTGTATGATCTTTCACACAACCAACTAAAACATTTTTCCCATCACTCCAGCTGTTGTCTTTATTTTTTGGCTAAGGAGTTAAGGAGAGCAAAAGTTTGGTTTTGACTCTTTAAAGATAATATTGAAAAACGATGGATATGTTTTAAGATGAAGATTCATTTGCTTACAGATGTCAATATCAGCAGGCTAAATACTCAGAGTGAAACTGAGTTAGTCCTCCTGCACTTACTGAAGCCCATCTTGGTCTCTTCAATGCTAATTTAATGCCTTTAATGGTTTGGCTGGAAAAAAAAAAACAGGAAATATCTTTGCTTAAGATATTTTTTCATGGTATTTTAACTGGTTGTTATTATGTTTACGCTTGGGGACCGAGATACTTCTCGTAAGCAAAAATGCCACAACAGTTTAACTATACTGTGTATCCATCCTGCCTTATCTACTTCCTCCACAAAACTGTTGCCACCACCTCCTTGGAAGCTCTTAGCGAGGAGTCAGAGACAACATATCTGTGGAGGCCACCATACTGTGAGTCACCAGCCACGGAATGAGTGTCTATTGGGAAAGGATGGGAGATGTCTTTAAGCTGTAGCCAGTGCTGAGGGAATTAGTCAAGAGATTATACACTCATCATTTTGGGATGTTTCCTACTCTGTGAAATGTGGTGCTGACTTAGAACATTTGCTCTGCAGTCCTGATGGCACTTAAAATGCAGCTGACGAAGTTGCTAGTTTTCAGAGCTTCTTAATCCTGGGGACCCAGGAATTAAAAATCCGGCGCTATTTCATACCTAACTATAATTGTGAGGTCAGTGGGATAGATTTAACCTTGTGGTACCCAATTACTCCTACAGAGGAAGAGCATTTTTTTTTTGTGTGTGTGTTTTACATGTTGTTAGTTGAGGATCTTTGTGTGCTGATCTACATACTTTGTTGTGTGTCAAGGTTGTTGGAAGAATTTGAGAACCACATAGAAGAGCTGAAGCAATTGGATGAGAAGATCCAGCGGCGTGTGGAGAAGCTGGAGCATCAGTGTCATCGTGAGGCCAAAGAATTTGCCCACAAAGTTCAAGACTTGCAAAGAAGCAATCAGGTGCGTTGCATGGTCAAGTAGCCAGTGACACCCGCTCAAATCTCACATTACAGAATGACTTTACATTCCCTCTGTTTTTTGTCAATTCAGGTGGCCTTTCAGCATTTCCAGGAGCTCGATGAGCATATCAGCTACGTGGCAACCAAGGTTTGTCACCTTGGGGATCAGCTTGAGGGGGTAAATACGCCCCGGCAGAGGGCGGTGGAGGCTCAGCGCCTAATGACCTACTTTAACGAGTTCTTGGATGGAGACCTACGCAGTGACGTCTTCAACAATCCAGACAAGGTGGGTTCGCTGCATGTGTTTCTTTTATTCCTGTCAGTGGAGGTGTGTGTGTGTGTGTGTGTGACCATTGACGAGGACCCCCGCCGCGATTCTGCTGGAGGTGAGAATGAACAGGATTATGAGGTAAACCATCCATATTAATTTGTCAAGTTTATCCCTTTAGTTGGATCCCTCAGCTAATTTGGATTAATAAACTGTCATTTGCTGTCTGACAATAGCTGGCTGATTGACTAGCATGGATGTCAACATGCTCATGTCAACCCTAATTGCATTTACAGAAGGTTGTCTGGGAGCGAGAATTTGGTTGGTCCTCAGCTTTGTGTCGCATTACAGCAGCAAAGAGCTCGTGGCATTATGGTACATGTAAGGGCGGTGATAACATGCATGCTGGGATATGAGATGCACACTTTTACTCAGTTTCTGCCTACACAGATGCCACGATGATGTTAGATGAGTGACCCTTAAAAAGTTTGACTTCACAGTTTTCTAAGGGACAGTAGAGAGATCGGGATGCTTTAGATTAATTCCTGTTGGTGGCAACATCATTAGTGAATGCAGAGCAGCAAGTCTGGGGGTCAATCCCAGAGACGAGAGCTGGAGATGGAGCTAGTTTTCCAGAGAGGCATGCAGAAATATCTGGCCAGATTCCGTTTCCTGAGCATACCTCGAGACGAAGGGGAAAAAGGAAAGCTGCAAGTGAATAGCTGAAGGGGGATGGCTTTGCTAATCCTTCTGAAAGGGAGGGCTGGGCCGCCAGCGTGGAGACAAGTGCTGCTAAACCCTGACTGCAGGGAGACGGCTACATTACTTACATGGGATTTAGCTAATCTTAGCTGGGGGACAGATACTTAGAAAACCTTCGCCGAGCAGAAAGGCTGGATCCTCCTCACGGGAGCAGAGTAATGATGTTAGCTGAGGCAGGCATCTGCGGGAACAGAGGAGTTGCGGACGGCGGGCCTTTCGTAGGTCTGGGGCTTTTTCAGCCAGTGTGTATGTCAGGAGGGGCGGGAGGGGGGGAAGAGGGGGGCTCTCGACAGGGCCTCCTTTTTTTAGACAGATATCCCTGGCCGGACAGATTATTGAAGGCGATTTAGACTCCTGTGGGATTACAGCCCATTCAGAAAAGGCATGCCAATAAAGAGTTGGATGTGCTGCTAAGTCAGGACTGCTGCTGCTGCCGATGCCCAGGTGCGCGCAGCCTGTCTGTTATCAGCTCCCTGTTCTACACGGGGAGGTGGAGGAGGGCTGCTCTAAAATGATGATCCCCCAAGTGGAGACACCGGCGGCAGCCTGGCAGCTTTCTGTCTGGATGTCCACCTGTCATGGTCCTGTTGTGCTCTCTCGCTCTTTTTTCACCTCACCTGTCTCTCTCTCTCTCTCTCTCATGCTCACCCTTTCTCTCTCTCTCTTTCTCTCTCTCCCTCAGATTAAGGAGGCTGCTGATATCATTCAGAAGCTGCATCTCATTGCCCAGGAGCTGCCATTCGACAGGTGAGTCAGGCATCCTGGGGGGCAGCTTTTGACAAGAGCACTGTCGAACAACGGGAAGGTGGTGCATTAGTGATGTAGATTATTCCTCAGAGTGTAAGCCCAAGGCAGGACATGTCGAGTACCAAAGCATTTTAAACTTAGTGTCATAATAATATTTATAGAAATTAAACACACGTACTTAAATTTTTGGTGGGGTATAATTTGTAATTCTCATATTGAAGATTAACAATGTATTCCTCTGACAGATTTGCAGATGTCAAGGCAAAAATTGCAAGTAAGTTTAACTAAAACTACTGTTGTCCACATTACAAATGCATTATAGTTCAACTACAAGTGATAACATTAATTCTGTGTCTTTGTTGTTTGTTTGTTTGTTTGTTACCTGTGTTTCTGCCCAGGTAAGTACCATGACCTGGAGCGGCAGTTAATCCAGGAGTTCACTGCTGCCCAGCGCAGGGGTGAGATTGGGCGTATGCGGGAGGTGGCAGCGGTTCTATTACATTTCAAGGTGACCTGGAACAATTGTATCAGTTGTTTTCATATGATTTTTTATTCCACATTTAATCAAACCATTAATCTTGCTTCATATATTATAAACTGTTCTGACATACTAGTTAAGTATCGGTAAAGTTTTCTTGTTTGCTTAGATCTTACTTTGAATCATTGGACTTCAGTGATGTAATTTTGCTTAAAAGTAACTCCTGCATCTTTTTTCCCAAAAGGGCTATGCACACTGTGTGGATGTCTACATTAAGCAATGTCAGGAAGTGAGTATAAAAAGTTCCTTTTACACATAATCCCACTCTTTTGTTGGCCTGTAATATCCACGGAGTCCTTATAAACCCTTTGTTTGTCTACCCAGGGGGCCTACCTGAGAAATGATGTGTTCGAGGACACTGCAGCCCTCTGCCAGAGGGTCAACAAACAGGTGGGAGAGGTCTTCAGCAGCCCAGAGACTGTTATGGCCAAACTCATCCAGAACATCTTTGAAAACAAATTACAGGTATTTATACTCATTCTGTTATTTATTGACTTTGATTTAGACATAAACTATTTGTCACTCTCTTTTGATTTGTCATGCTTGACTTTGTGTCTGCAGGCCCACGTCAGGGAAAAACTGGAAGAGACTCGACACTCTGATGTAGAGCAGTACCTCAAAAACCTCTATGACCTTTACACCAGGTATTTAACATGTTCCCATATTTTTTTCATTCACTTGCAGTCAACACCGTAACCCTTAAGCTTGCATTTACTTTATGTTTTTTACATGTTTTCCAGGACCACAGCGTTGGCCACCAAGCTGACAGAGTTCAACCTGGGCTCAGACAAGCACACTTTTCTGTCCAAGCTGATAAAAAGCATCTTCTCCTCATATCTGGAAAGCTACATTGACATGGAAAGGGAATACCTCCGCACCCGAGGTGCCATGATCCTGCAGCGCTACTATGACTCCAAGAATCACCAGAAACGCCCCATTGGCACTGGCAGGTCAGATTTTAATCTCACTTATTCCCATATCAGGACGTCCTCGTATTAAATTATTTTAATATGCTATATAAAAAAAAATAACAAAATAATCAGCATTTGTGTCTTTATGCAGCATCCAAGAACTGAAGGAGCGGATCAGGCAGCGCACCAACCTCCCCCTTGGCCCTATGATTGACACCCATGGGGAGACCTTCCTGTCCCCAGAGCTGGTTGTCAACCTGCTGCAGGAGACGCGTCATGCCTTTGAGAGATGCCACAGGGTGAGACAATAAATAAACTTTGAGAAACACAGGTTAAGAGAGAAAATTATGCAGAGCCAAAAAGAGTTCAATGTCTTCTCTTTCTTTTTGTGTGGGGGGGTGTCACAGCTTTCAGATCCCTCAGACCTGCCCAAGAACGCCTTCTCAATCTTCCTGCTGCTGGTTGACCACCTCTGTGTTGACCACATCGACTACGCCCTCGAGATCGGCCTTTCAGGTCCGTCCACTTCAGCTCTTTTATGACTATAATCTGTGCTTGATGTGTGTTAATGTGACATACTGCTGAGGAGGTGAATCCAGACTCCGTCATGCTGGGTCAACACTGTCACAGGATATTTTATACTTTGATGAGTTGGGGGGAAAAAAACAAAAAAACACCTGAATGCATGTTTGTCTACAGTTGTGACTCATTTTGTTTTGAAATGTGAACTTGAAGATACATCATACTATTTAAACCCTTGAAGCTGCCACAGTTTTTTCTCTCAGACACTTGAAGGAAAAAAATCTGTTAAGCTCATCTACTGACGTCACTGATAAAATGTTACACTGAAGTTAAATGCACTGACTGCTGTTTTTAGTCTTTTGATTTTTTTAAGCACCAGATGATACTTGTTGCTTTTGATACCACTCAGTAATTTCACTAACATATTTTTATAGCAGTTAACAAAATAATAGAGAAATATAGAAGTTACGTGGATGCAGAGCAGGTTGTAGCTCTGTTGCATTGTCCTGTAAATGTGGCTGAATACAGAGGAAAGCTTGTGATTTTCAGGCAGCTGCAATGGAACTAAATATGTGTATTTACTGCCCCGTGCTCAGTTTATAATGTGCACTCTTCTCCAAGAAATGTAACACTGATGTCTCCATAGTTTAGTTACTTTCTGGTGCTGAAGCAGAAGATTGCTATGAATGTTTTTCACATATTATATTTTAGAGAGCGGTAACGGTGGTTTTCATGAATCACATGCTCACATGAATCACATTGATTTATCCTTTCACCTACCATTTGGTTTATTGTCCGGACTTATTCCCTCCCTTCTTTCCCTCTCTCTCTTTGATCTGCAGCGATTCCCTCATCAGATGCCAAGAATGCCAACCTGTACTTCCTGGACGTGGTTCAACAGGCGAACTCTATCTTCCATTTGTTTGACAAGCAGTTTAATGACCAGCTCATGCCTCTAATAAGGTCAGTTCTGATCTAAAAGTTAAAATCTTATATATTCCACAGTTTTCAGTTAGTTTATTACTAATGCCTCTCATTGATAATAACAGTTAAATCATTTTTAGATGAAAGTGAGAGCTCTGAATTTACCTTTTTAAAATCTGTCTCCAGCTCATCTCCAAAGTTGGCAGAGTGCCTGCACAAGAAGAAAGAAGTGATTGAACAGATGGAAGTGAAACTGGACACAGGAATCGACAGGTCACTAAATTTAGAATTGGCCACAATCTGCTCTCACACGTGATGTGTTTTATATGCGCAAACAAAAAAACCCATAATGCAAAAATGAATCATCTTTTAAACATTCTTCTGCTACGCACAGAACAATAAACTGCATGGTGGGGCAGATGAAACACATCTTGGCAACAGAGCAAAAGAAGACTGACTTCAGGCCTGAGGACGAGAACAACGTCATGATCCAGTACACTGCAGTAAGAGCTGCAAGGCTTCAGCCTCCGTCACTGAGCTCACATGCAAAACAAAACAAAACAAATCAGCCACTTGCAAATCACTTACATCCATCTATCGTATGGATTTTAAAAATTAACTCTGGAAATTTCCAAATTGACTTTGATCTGCACATTTTCCATGTTTCCCTCTGTGTCTCCTCACCCGGCAGGCCTGCTCCAAAGTATGTGCCTACGTCAGTAGGCAGGTGGAGCACGTGCGGAAGTCCATGGATGGCAAGAATGTGGACACAGTGCTGACGGAGTTGGGCGTTCGTTTCCACCGGCTCATCCACGAGCACCTACAGCAGTACAGTTACAGCTCAATGGGAGGCATGCTGGCCATCTGCGACGTGGCTGAATACCGACGGTGTGCCAAGGACTTCAGGGTGAGCAGGAGAGGGGGGCATAGGTCCAGGATACACTGGTCACAGGGCAAAAACATGGCTCTTCCAACAAAGACTCACCTGTGTTTGTCATTATTGGTTAGGTCAGTTCAGGTGAATGTTATCGTCCTTCAGTGATTTTCGTGCATTCAGTGCAAAAATAGATCCAACCAAGGATTATTTTCATTATTGATTTATTGATCAATTATTTAGAAGCAATAGTCTATTAAATTTTATCGCAGATTTCTAGAACTTAAGGTGTCAATTTGCTTTTTGTTAAGATAACTGTTAAAATACAAAATGATAGTTAATGAATAATGAAAATATACTGAAAAGATGCAAATTCTCATGTAGGAGACCCTGGAACTTTCAAATGTTTGATGTTTTTCTTTGATAAATTACTTACTCCATTTCTACAGACAAGTAAATGCAAGAATAAAGGAGAGTGCATATTTTTAAACCCTGTGGCACATATTAGATATGACATGTTGCATTTATGTTTTGCACCTTGAATGTAATTAAGTAACACTAAAGTAAAGTCTGTGACTTGTATAAGGCAAATGTCATGACAGCATTGCATGTCAGCAGGGAATGAGGTGTTGTATTTGGGTTTATGAGGTATAATTGTGTGCCTGTGTGTCCTCCAGGTTCCTCTGGTGCTGCAGCTCTTCGACACACTCCACGCCCTCTGTAACCTCCTGGTCGTTGCCCCTGACAACCTAAAGCAGGTCTGCTCAGGTGAGCAGCTCACCAACCTGGACCGAAACCTCCTGCACGCCTTTGTCCAGCTCAGAGTGGACTATCGTTCAGCCAGACTGGGACGACATTTCAGTTAATGACTGACTCAACACCTCGCTGCCCTCCGTCCAGTAACCCACGCTTTGATGAGAAGATGCACCTTGGAAATATCCATCCCTGCTTCGGAGAATGCAGCGGCCCAGGCTCAGCATACTGACTTTACTGGGATTGCTGTGTAAATCATGGAGATGAAGGCCACAGCTCCCTAAATAAGGGAAATGTGCATTTTACCTTTATTTTCATTGTTTATTTCTCCAGGCTGAAGAAATGTAAATGTCTATGACTTATGATTTCATTTGTTTTTAAATACTAATCCACATGGCTAAGATTTCTGACATGTATAGGTAAATGGACAACACTGATTTCTGTGCTTAAGTAAAAGAGGAAACTTTTTTTGATTGTGCCAAATATATAAATTCTGCAGCTGCACAGGAATAGACCCCTAAAAAGCTGCTGCAAAGGGATACTGTCAACAGTCACGCCGTAAAGTCAGACATCGGGCCTGCAGGAGCACTGTGTATTGGGAACAGCTACCCTTTGTAATGAACTACAGGGAACCTGACATAGTCAGACCCCAGCAAGCATGAGATAGAGCTCTGTCTGGCTAACAGAGACACATGACCACCTCTGTAACCTTTGACCCCTGACCACAAAGCAGAGGTCAAGAGACCATCACAGAAAAGTGTGATCTGAGCTTTAACCAGGTCTGAGAACCTCTCTGGAGGTTTGGGTGGTCCCGACTTGGGCTCAGATGACTGGTGTGATGGGTCAGTGAGTATGTGTCACTGTAATGCACAGATCAACACTTGCTTGTCCAGCAGTGCACACAGTCCAAAGACATTATTAGCTGGATCTGCAGTGTTTCTGGGTCAGGGGACATTGAAACGTTGACCTCTGCTGATTAGGGAAACAAACTGGAGGGGACTTCTTCACACAGGGCTTATTTGAGGTTCTTAGTCTCTGTCTTCTGTGCTTAAAACAAGATGGCAGTTCACCCCCGATGCCTGAAACTGTCTCCTTCGCAAAGCTGCTCCCTCTCTGTACTGCTGTTACCTGAATTAGTGACTCATTAAAAAATATGTCGCATTTTATTTTTGTCCCTCTTCTGGATATCCTTTAAAAATGGAGAGCTGTGACTAGAAAGTTTGGGTGAGCTCTTGCCGCAAATGTCACTTTCAAAGTGAGATGAAACAGTCTTCCTTTCTATAGAAGTCATCAAGTATTCATGGGAATTCTTGCCACCAGAGTAAAGTTCTTTCTCAGACTTCAGGAAGTGAGCGGAGCCAGAGGGGATTAGATATCTATGAGTTGATGAATTGTGTGCAGTAGTCATGGACTGGGGAGAGCCGGGGAGATAGAGACGCCTGAGAGCTCGGTTCCAGCTCCGGCTGGTTAGTGTTGTGTAGAAGGTACACACAGTGCTGCGCAAGTTCAAACAACATAATTAATTAGGCTAATATTAATATTATCAATGCCACATAAATTCAATTCTCTCAGCCCTAATCACAACTGGATAGCTTGTAAAAATTATTTTGTTAGGCCCTGATGCAAACAGTGGGTCTTTTCCAAACATTTGAAAACTATTTGTTTTTGCAGCGATTAATGTGAGCGGCGCAGGAAGGGGTTGGGGGAGCGGAGCCGGGCCAGGGACGATAACTGGTGTGGAGACGAAGGCAGAGGCGCAGCCTGGCCCCAGGGACTCCCGGCGCAGGCACATGGAAGAGGGGGAGGGATGTGTTTTTTGGGGTGGCTGTTTGAGCAGGTGGAGGGGATTAGCAATACTGTCAACACTGGAGAGCTGGATAAGACTGTCCTCTCTTACTCGCCGGTTTGAGCAGCTCTCGCATACACATTCAGACACATAAAGACGCCAACACGTACAAACACGGGGCGTCAGGACAGGAGAGGGAAACTTATCTGTGGGTGAAGTGACCACATAAAAGTTGTTCATGTTCCACCTTTGGATTTGACTTCTTGTTGACGCTTTTTTTTTTCCTGCTGCTGGAGATTTTTCCTCCAATAACGCGCAACACCATCACTATACTCCTGCAGTCTAATATCACAGACCTGTATTACTATCCGAACACTCCCATCAATACATCTACAGTACTTCTGCAATGTGACACTCTTTGCTTTGCGCAGTACCTTTTCTTAAGCTGCAAAGCAGGAAAAAAATATTGTACGATTTAATTTTGCTTAGCCAGCAATTTCAAGTGATACTTAAAGATAAGACTGCAGGATTCAAATTTGGTCGTTTAAAATTTTAAGCTTGGGTTTTACAGTCTTTTTAAAGCTAATAAAAAGGCCTCAACGCAAATGTTTTGAAGATACAGCATCCTCAGCTCTAAACAGGACCATCTCATATGCAGAATCAGGCATCCTGATTGTAAAGGCATCAATATTTAATTTAAGGTCAGATGTCAAAATTTTGTTGCTGAATCCCCCTATTTCTACTGACAACAGATACCTTCATTAATTTACCCCTTTTTCATGCCACTGCCTCCCTCTGTCTCCCCTTCCATATCATCGATCATACTCTCCTGCTTTTCCACTCCTTCTGCACACCCGGCTAGTCCTCCAACATCCTATAAATCCTCGCTTTCGGCGCATTGCTGCTTCACCAACTAGGCCGGCCCTCCCTCTGCCTCCTGGAGCACTGACAATAAAGCATTACAGCAGTCAATCCATGTCAACAACAGCTTTGCTTAATTCCTGCTAAACACGTTTAAACTAAATCTTCACCTAATGATGCATAATGATTTGCTCTTTAGTGTGCTGGCGGCTCGTATTGGTGGTTTATTTTACCCGCCATCAGAAAGATGACTCAGGTGGTCGAGCTGCAGCAGACACACGGGGTATTAAGGATCCCCCTGTTAAAATTAGTCAGGTAATTGTGACAAGACACGCTGCAGAGCTCATTGTCTGGGTTTCACTTGCAGGTACACGTTGATTCCTCTTGTTGTTTTCAAAACTAAACATAATCCTGCATTTCCAGATCATGCAATAGATGAGATCGGGGCTTCCTGTTTGGTTAAGACTGCAGGATAAAAGCTAAAATCATAGACATAATATTTTGTAGTTGAGCTGAGAATGGTGTGTAAACTGGGCATCAATAAAAAAAAGCACTTTGTGGTCCTTTCCAGATCTTTTCTTTAGGATTTCTCTGTGAGACACTTTCGTGATGTGGGCACACAGCCAGGCCCTCTGATGCGATGCAGATGTTGCCCTGGCCTTGACCTCCTGCCCATACGATGCCGGGGCCAAAATGGCACAGGTGCTGCGCCACCTTCAGTCTTGGGCAGCCGGGAGCTGCACTGTGCAGGATGTGAACGGTGCCAACTCTCCTCCTTTGCTCATTTTCTCATTATCAAGGTCCAGCCTGATGGGGCTTAATAAAACTCTTTCTTGATTCCTGCAATCATACACAACCGCCCTTTTCGATGATGCTAAACTAGTGTGCCTTCCTTTTTTTTTTCCCACCCTCCCCCATGTCTTCTCTCCTATAAGAACACTATTAATTCTCTGCCATAGTGGAGTGTTTTCCAGTGCTATTTCCTGGCCCGGTGCCTGTGCCTTGCTCTCTCTTGGCTGGGTTTGTCTGGTTGACTGCTCCACAGGAACAGACTGGCACTCTAGCTGAGGGCTCCGGGGTCTGCACACACAATCCACTAAACATGTCTCTGTGTGAGGAGCTGCACTGCTTCAGAAAAATGAAGTAGGAGTCCTGATTTACCACATATTAAGCTTATTTAATGAGCTATTATTATAATTATCCATGTGTACTATTCTTATCATTTTAAGCGTTAGTCGTAGTTGTAATGTAGTAGCAGTGGCGGCAGATTGTGGTGTAATTTAAGGGGAAATATTCATGTTTTTTATTGTTAGTATAATATAGAATACATGCATGCTTAAAATCACACACAAGTGGCTGTCGAATTGGCAGATGTACAAATACACATGCAAAAGAAACACACTACATATTAAAATCACACAGCGACAGTATAAAGAACAAATTGATTCTGATGGTTTGGGGACTTCAGTGCTAAACACATTCACTCACAGGGCAAACAAACATCTGTTACGTCTGTAAGGCCTATGGCCCTCCTAACCCACTGATGTTGAACCAAGCCTGCACACATGCCAGAGAAACAAATGAGGTCTCTCTCTCCTCCACTGAAGATGAAACACTGCATCACCAAAGCATGTGCATTTGTCTAATCAAGCTTTTTGCCCGCGGCAACACTGAATGTAAATGAATAAGCTGGTGTGTGCCAGCCTCTATTTCTGTTCAGACTGGCTGGTGTTTGATGATGAAATGGTGCGGTGAACATCAGACAGAAGGGGGCACTAGTGCTCCAGTGTTGCTCTCCTCCCCTGTGGAGCCCTCTCTTCCTCAGAGCTTCTCACAATGGGGATCTGCCTGAGGGGGGAAATGTTGCTTTTTTAGGTCTGTGAGCCCATATCCCTTAATCCCCCGCCATGATTGACAATCATGATTTAGGGTATATGGTGTCCCATTCTAATCCACGAGCAATGATTTCATTTGCATACCTTCCGTACGTGGCCTCATTTTGGAGGAAACGGCTGCCTTTGTAAGTGATACAGAAAGAGAGAGGGAGAAAGCTGAACAGAGTGAGTGCAAGATAGAGAATAAGGAGGAGAAAGAGAATGGATGGGGGAATGTTTGTGTTTTTTTTCCTCTTCTTCTTTTTTTTTGCCAGAAGGAAGATGATAGCAGTCTCCATGCCTAAGCAAACATAACCGTATATATATATATATATATATATATATAGCTATGCCTTTCCTCTGCAGCACTTTCCACTGACACACAGTCACACACACACACACACACACACACAATGCATATTCAAACTCTCCAGCACAATCACAAGTATATTCAGAAATATAAAGATATATGGAGACGCAGGAACTCGGAGGAACACACAGAGATGCTCCCTCACACGATGCAAAACTAAATTGCTATTTGCTCATTTTATAACCAAGTCAGGCTTAATTATAATCATGGGAGTTTGGGAGTTACCGTATAATCTCTAGAAGGTATTAAGAATTACCCAGAGCACACCACAGTGAAAAAGAAACAAATACAAATACGTACAATTATTTCCCAGTCATAACACCCAGGGGAGTCTGAATCAAATAATGCTCAGTGTTTGGTGCCCACAGAGACCATTCATCCTCGCTTTTATCTACTGAGGAAGTGGAACGCAAGTGAAACACTGGATAAAAGGTCAAAAGAGTCACATTTCACTGTAGGGTGAAGTTAGAGATGTTTAAGGTGAGATACTGTTATTGTAATCAGATATAATATAATAATCATGAATAACTAAACAATGTACAATTTTAGATATCATTAGAGTTTGAATCCTGTGTTGTAGACGTAATGGATGGTGTATATTATAGTTATTTTATATAATAAGCAAAATATATACAAATGCGAAATTGCAAACAAAAAATAGTTTACAATCAGTATACTCAAAACTGGAAAATTAATTTGTAATTATACTGTTAATAATCGTGTTATTTTTTATTGTTTTGTTATTAGTAAAAATAGGAAAATAAATAACTTTGTATGAAAACATAATAAATTAATAATTGTAATTCTCTCACCCCATTTTGCATTATCCAGGTGCAGTATGTGAGGTAATACTATATTTACTGATAACAAATGTGAATGATGATATAATTTTAATATAATTTTACCTGAAAAGCAGCAGGTGAGTCAAAAAATATAAACACATATGGTGAAACCAAGCCTTCTGGATCTTTACAGACCTACAAAAACTTAATAAAAATACCAAATATGGCAGGCTGAATTTTGAGGAAAAAGTGTATAAAATGATTCACAAAAAAAGCCACAATATTTCAATTTGATTAAAATGTGCTTCATAAAAACATTCAACATTTCTGCCATTTAAATGAGAAAATGTAGATATTTAGCGTCTAAATAAAGAATTGAAACCAGCTGACATGTGGTATTTATATCTGAAAATATCAGAAAGTCTTGAATAAGATCATTTCAAATGAAATTTAATTGAGGGTCATACCTTGTTATAATTTCCCTGTTTTGTACATATTTACATACATACCCAATTCCACTCTTAAAATATTCTAAAAACAATAATGTCAGTTTTTAAACAAATGTCAAATATCCCTCATTTATATTTATCTTTCTCAGAGGCGACGCTGTTCAGGTTATTCTCACACCAGAAGATGATAACAGTGAGGGATCTTCTTCCATCACCAAAACATATTGTACCATCCATCCCTCCTGCCTCAGCCTGAGCCTGGCCAGGTCTCTGTGACAGAGGACTCCCCTTTGGAACAATAACAGTCTGATAATCTCCTCTTATCTCCTGTGTGTTTAGTGCCTGGTTAACAGGCTGTCTACTTGACGGGTGTCTCACGTCTCCGCCATAGGGAGATGATCGTGTCATCATGAACCTGAGAAAGAGTGCACTATCCTGGTGAATGATGGCCAAGGTAGAGCAAGGAAGACGAGAAGGGAAAAGATTGAAATGAGGCTGAGAGAGAAAACATTTTAAAGTGAACATTTTGATATGAGTTGCACAGATAAAAATTGACTAAATTTAAAAAAAAAAAAAATTTGCCATAAGCAGTTTAAATGTGTGTTACTTCCTCTTTTTTTTTTTTTTTACCGCTAAATGTGGCATAACTATGAGGGAATATGTGTGGATGGGGCTGTGTGTGTGTGTGTGTGTGTTTCCACCTGTCCTGAGTAACCTCCTCCTTTGGCCTCACCCAGCTCAGCTCAGCTCTCATTCAGGATATCAGTGTGGGAGGTGGCATGGAATTGGGCCGCCCGAGGGTGCGACTACTTGAGCATCGCACCCATCGTCCCACCTCATGAGGGCCATCCCACCCTCTTAGCACTGTTTACCAGGCCCGGCCTAATTGATTCCCTCTCTTTATCTTTTTACCTCCTTAATTTTGTTATTAAGTGTGCGGGAGAGGCGCGAAAGCTCCTCTTTTTCCCATTTTGAGAAATTATACTCTTGTACTTGATCCAGCTAACAGGATTTTCTTAAATTACTTTATAAAAGACCATCTTTTAACTTTCTTCTTTCTCTCTCTATCCATTCATTAGCAGGTCTGCCTCAAGGCCTGCTCACATCAATTTCTTGGGTTAAAGTTACAAACTTAGGCAGCTCAGCTCGACGCTCACGGTGGTTTTGCGGACGAGAGGGGGTGGCTGGGGGTGGAATGGGGACGAATTATTAATTTAGTATTAGAAAAATAAAGAGATTGAATTAAGAGTATTGGTCCTCTGTTATCCAGCATGGCTAGCCTCAGGGACTTACTGTGGTGGAGGACATTATGCAAATGCTCTCCCTCACTCTCTCTCTCTGTCATAGCGTGCTATCATCCATTCTCTCTCTACCTCCCTCCCTTTTTCACCCTTTCTCCCTCTCTCTCTCTCTCTCTCTCCCTTTCTCTCTCTAGCAGTCAATCTCTGCTCTTCTATAATCTTTCTCTGTGTGTGTCTGTCTCTTTAATCTTCATCTGTCAGCAGAGACAGAGACAGTGCAGAGAGAGTGTCTCTGTTGCTATTTTCTGCTATCTAATTCTCCTCCTCATTCATGAAGTGTTGGTTTCCAAAAATTTCCAAAAGCAATTTAAAGGTCAGGACGAGAAAGACACAGTTGCTAATGAAAATAAAGGTTTTAAAGATGCTGGAAAGTAGAGAGAAACTTTCATGTTGTCTATCAATTCATCATTGGTGAGGTGCATGTTTAAAGCTTTCTGTGGTTGGGATGAATAGATTTAATATGGAAATGATAGAGTCCTGAGACGAAGAATTTGAGGCGGCAGATTCTCTTCTTTCCTTGAAGCTTTTAATATCATACCATGTGATATTTTTAAAAAAGGGGAACAACACTTATTTTACACATCAAAGTTAGTTTACAGGTCTTTGGAAGTACTACTGCTGCATATGTGGGGGAAAAAAGGTTGCATTAAGCCTTTTGTGGCCCCAGACGAAGTTGCATGAAATCTGCTGAAGTACCTTGAGTGATGTCACTCGAGGCAACATCAGTTGGTGCTGAAGACTGCAGGTTTGAAAATGAAACAGTTCCAGGGGTGTGGACGTAGAAAAAGGTGGAGTTACCAGACTTTTTTGGCCTGCAAGCAGCTCAAAGCTACATTAGCAGCTACTAGCATAAAAGTCAACCAAAACGTTGGCTGTCGAGTTGCATTGTGGTGATGTAGGAGTCTGGTTTCAAAAAGGAACTTTTTGTTTCAAATTGTTCATTTTGAATTTAAATAATGTTATTGGTAGTGTTTTCTTTTAAGGAACAAATTTTGAACCTTCATGAAACTGGTTGGGTGAGCGTGCACCCATTCAGAGATCCAGTATGCTTTTTTTTTCTCTGTGCAGTTTGGGTTTATTTTAGATGTTTTCACCTGAATTCAAAAGCCTAACGATGGAAAGTGATCTGCAAATCATTTTCCATTACTTATTTAAAATTCAGTGACAAACCAACACGAGATAAATAACTGCAGAGTAAATGTACCTAAAGATTATGCAGATTATGTCTATAAATGCTTTCACTTCTCATAAGCATAAAAAACAGAAGATGTAGCTTAATAAAATCTTATATTTCTGTTGATCTAAGGCTTTTCCTCAGTGTAAATAGTTAAGCCCATAAAATATCACAAGATACTGAATATTTCCTGATATAATGTATTATAAGCAAGCAATGGCAGGGTAAATGCACTCATTATCCATGAGCCATAAAAATCCACATAGCCTAAGCTGACATGCAAAACTTTGGTCAATATTGATGTTTATCCAAGAAGGATGATTAGTCCAAGGTTCAGTTAATCAAACCTTAATGGAAGAAATGAGGAAGAAGAAAGAGAAGAAGAAGGGGAGTCAGAGGAGGAAGAGGAGGAGGAAGAGGAGGAGGAGGAGGAGGAGGAGGAGGAGGAGGAGGAGGAGGGAAGCGAGGCATGGTGTCAGTAACAAGGCTGACAATGTTACAGCAGGGGGGGGAGAGGTTCCCAGCAGCACCGGTGGCATCCTGCTCCAGCGGCGAACACAGCACTAGAGGCAGAACAGACAGGTTTGATGTTAGCAAATATTAGCTTTGTGCAGGACGTGGGTGTATTCTCTTTGACACGCTCATTGCATATTCAGAGACAGATGTTTCCGAGGACGAGGAGGAGGAGGGTGGGAGGCTGAATGAAAGGCCTGAGATGGCAGAGTTGCTCTCGGAGGAGCAAGTAATTGGCCCCTCGACGGTAGCGGCGACAGAGAGAGGCACTTACACACACATACACACATACACACACACACACAGAGGCAGGCTCCCCTTTTCCCTCACTCATCTCTGCTGCCTCTCTTCCCAGATCTGATAAAGGTAAACGTGTAGCAAATTTGTCATTTGATGAGGGAGGATTTCCACAAACAGAGCTGACATGATGAGCCTGTGATCTGCCTGTATGAGAGTCAGCAGGGGCCCAGGCAGGCAGAGATCTCAATCCTCCCTCTTCCTCTTCTCCCCCCCTCTCGCTCTGTGCCTCGCTCTTCCTCACATACTGTCACACACACACACACACACACACACACACACTTGGCTGTGTTCACATGCAGCCTCAGTCTCAGTAATTGCCGCCTGCCATCCATATCTTTCCCCTTCTCTGTCTCTGAGTCCCTCGCTCTGCTGCTGTCTATCTCTCCTCCTCAGAGACATCCTCCTCTCCTTTTTCCCCGTTTCCTCTTTTCTCCATCAAATAAAAGGGCCTGGCCCTCGCCTCAGCATCACACTCAATTTCTGACTCTTTCACTTATCTCTGGGCTCCATGCCTGCAGACTGCTCAATTATCCACACTCACCTAGCTCTTCTTCTTCCTCCTCCTCTTCTTCTTCTTCTTTTTGGCCATGCAAAAAAATCAAATATTTCCAATGCCATATTGACTAGTCAAAGGGGTCAAGAGCTCAGTCGTAGACTTGAGCTGAGTGATAAAGTTGCAATACATTCAGGTGATCACAGCACCGCCGGAATAATACAAGGATTTATGAACAGCTTTTTTTGGGGGGATGCATATCAGATGGATTGAAAAAGACTAAGTTAAATGAAGTTTAGTGGTGATGGCCCATCCAGGCTCCTCAGCCAGAAACTGACCTCTATTACCACAATCATTCTCACTACAGTAACCTCTCCATAGAGATTATGAGCACACTCTTTCAAAGTGATCATAAGACTCTCCTCTGACCATAAAAACCACATCTTCCCCATCCCACCACGCCCAATTGCTCTGCACTTCTGCGATCCTCCTCTCGGACGCAGACTCCTTCCTTCAATCCCTCTCTGCTTCTTTCTCTCTCTCCTTCTCTCTTCTTTATCTAAGTCTTTTTCTCTCCATCTGATCTGAGAAGGAGTCACTGGGTTTGAGCCTTTCCACTCAGAGGTAATGGTGCTGCCTCTGCCTGGTCCCATGACTCTAATCCCGGGACTCGAGACCCAAGCTACTGCTCTCCTCCATGCTGCCTGCTCAATGCTCCTCTGTCTCACCACACATTGCCTCAGCAAATGTTAACCCTTTATCATGATTTCTGAAAAAAAAAAAATCTTAATGTGGACAGAGATAAACAAAACATGAAATAATGGCAGTTAAAGGACAATTACATCTTTTTTTATATAAAGAAACTCCAGCCAAACTTATTTGGAAGAAAAAAACAAAAGAAAACAATCAATTTATTATAAAAACTGTCCACTGCAAACATCTATCAATATTTATAGATGACTTCCATGTTCAACTTTGACCTATTGTACTTTCCTGTGTTTCAGAGGGCTTTTTAATCTGTATGACATACAATACAGTCTATCCTTAAGCCCAGGATTTGCATAAGAAAAAAACAAAACAAAAACCCCTTTAATAAGGAAAAAAAAAGGAGATTAGCAGTGGAGAGTGGACTGACATGCAATGGATGTCGCACAGTACATGCAGAGTAGACAAAAGTAATGATAGTAAAACTGCAATATTGAATTTCATTGATGGACAAATGTTCAGTTTTCTTAAAAAAGTCAATATCAGCACTGATTTTGTTGTGGCTTATTAGATTTTTGTTGTTCTAGTTCTGGTTATCTGGCTAAAACTTGCATTTTAATAAACATTCTAATCATTTGATGGCCAGTGTTTTCTTTCTCTTACGTTTTATCATGATATTGACATGTTCTAAAAATCAGAGCAATTAACTTAAAAACTGAAAACAATTATCGGCAAAACTAGGAAAATATAACACAAGCTGTAATGAACTGAAAGGATCCTTGCAGACTCTAACCAGACCTGGAGCTCCTGCAGTCATCTGTTTGCTCTGTTACGTAGCCTACAGTCTTCCTGTATATTAAGGCACGGCACCCTGAAACATCATTAGAAAAAAAAAAAAAAGAAAGAAGACGAAGCTGCTGTGTTGCCTGAGAGAGGTCTTCTGTGGTGGGAGAGGGGGGAGGAGAGGAGAGGAGAGGGGTGGGGGTGGTTTGGGGGGGAGAGAGAGGAGCTGAACTTTGTT
This sequence comes from Acanthurus leucopareius, assembly GCA_029814765.1. Lineage (NCBI taxonomy): Eukaryota > Metazoa > Chordata > Actinopteri > Acanthuriformes > Acanthuridae > Acanthurus > Acanthurus leucopareius. The sequence continues at coordinate 2,059,960 of JAQMCX010000017.1, read as the reverse complement.
AATGGAGTGTTTCTCCGTGCAAGTCACTCAGCTTTGAAAGCCAAGCCCCCCGGGTGAGGACTCTGAAGCGCAGGAATCAGACATGCACAATCAGTTCCACTCCTTAAATCTCCCTCAGAATCATATCTTTTTGAGCAGCCTTTCCTTAATTTATTTCTCTATCAGTTAGTGGGTTGTGATCTGGCGAAGTGCTTCGGGAATAGGAGGCACCGCTGAATGGTGAAATGGAGAAGGTTCCTCTCTTTCTGTTTTCTGCTCCCTCGCTGATTTCCACACACACTCGTACTTCCCTATCTCTCCCCCCTGTGCCCTCACCATCCATTTAGGCAGTGCCTCTGACTAATTTGCCCATCACGCTTGCTGTCTGGTCCTTTACGGTTGAAGATGTTTTGACGTGTCTCTCTCGGCTCGCTCTCTCCACTGGCACTGTCTCCACTATGATTAAGAATATTCTGATAATAAGCAAATGCCAAGAGTCACCGAACGGCTGAGGAATCTGGAGTGCCACAGCGTGAGAGAGCGTGTTCCTCTGCATCAGTGGAAAAAATGTTTAGAGTGAGCAGTGCATGCACAGCATTTTCACTCAAAGGAAATGTAATCCAAACTGCAGAAAGAGTGGGGCTTCTAGAGGGCACATTCTTTATGCCGAAGATGAAAGAGACGCACATTCACAATGTGCATTTATACCTCTGATTTCACATTTAGATCAGTGGCAAATGGAGTCATATCTCTTATTAATTACAGGCCCTTTGTTCGCAAGTGTTTAGGTGGATTTGTAAGCACCTGAATGGATGTGGGTGCCACATGCGTGCACCCACGTGGCCTTTCTGCAGAGCCTGAGTCAGAGCCTCCTGCCATCCAGCGGCTCACTCCGGAGGTCGCCCTGTTTGACTCTTCCCACAATCCCCATGGTGCAAAAAAAAAAAAAAAAAAAGGGCGTGTCACTGACAGGAAGAATGTGCCAGGCCACCACAGCAGCAACCCCCCCTCACACAGCCGTCAACCCCACCCCAACCCCAGACCTCCATCCACTGGACTCACCAAGTGATTAGTTGGGGATTAAAATATTTGCTGGGCAAATATCTGCCTTGGCTGTCTGACCCAACATCACAGTTCAAAGACATGGGCTTAACCAACTTTTCTCTTTACTTGACAAACCATCAAGACATCCACAGACCACACCCAGAAGGCCAGCAATGAATCATTTATAATCTCCAGTGAGGATAAAAATAGTGATCCCAAATCAAGTAAAGCTTTGTATTTAAACAGTAAATCATGTGATCACACTGAATATGCATAATGGTCGTGTTACACGTGGAGCAGAAATGCTGAGAATGCAAGTGAAGTGTTAAAAGATCATATGCTCCATTGTAACTGAGGTAATAACGACAGAGCTCCAAAGGACACACATGTGCTGCATGATAGGAAACAAACACTGAAAAGTGCTAACGAAACAATTCCTGAATACAAAATATAAATCAAAAGTGCGAAAGTGTTATTAAGCAAAAGCATATAATTTTATTTAAAAATATATTGCATTTAGCAGAAAAATGGCGCTGTGAGTGTTGTTTAATTTTTTTTTTCTACTTTCATTTTTTAATAACTTTTTTATTAATTACTTATTTTAACAGAGTAATATTTTATTCAGTAGCACGTTTATAAAAATGTGTTGTAAATTATATGCTAATTGTATGTTTTGTGCAAAGTAACAAGAAACTAAAGCTGTCAGGTAATTGTAGTAGAGTATAAACTAAAATACGTCCTTCTTGGAATGCAAAGCTGAGTGAACTGCAGATTTTCAAGACAGGAAGGAGGGCCAGCCTTAAAACTTGTACTTTAAGTACAGCACTTGAGTGAAACACTTCTAACTTTTAGAATTTATCAGGGATGTTCGATGCCGCTTATTTGTTCAAAAAGCTGTCATCTTCTTTGGGGTTTTTTCCTCTTCAGATGGCAGTTAATATACTGTAAGTGTTATCAAAGCATTGAAAAGTAGCAGGTGTGGCGCTATTACTACTACAATAAAAAACTTCATGTTTCAAGTAAAATGATTATGTAGAAAACTTCACAGTGTTAGAAAGATGTTTTTGGAAGTTTAAATTCAAAAGTTGAAAAGCTAGACAGTTGTTGAAAAATGCAGCAGTTTTACATAAAGCATGTTTTAGTCTGTATATGGCTGCAGCTAACAATCGTTTTCATTATTGTTTAATCTGTTGATTACTTTCTTGATTAAGTGATTAATCATTTAATCTCAAATTTGTTGGAAGATAGAAAAAAATGCCCAAGACTGCTGAAAAAAAGGTCATTTTGTTTAGTGTCAGAACCACTAGAAACTCTGTGCTACAGCATCTTTTTACGTTTTTTAACAAATTTAAAGAATTATATGTATATTAAGAGCTTTTAAGAGCAGTTCATGAGGACTGAGGAAACATCTTTTTTTTTAAAATTTCCACATAAAGTGCTGAATACAGAGGAGATGAAGTTGCCAAGTACATTATTACCCCTCAGGGCCAAACAACACGCACCCCTGAGGACCTACATCACTCAGCAAATTAAGAGCAAGCTCTGTGGCTGGAGCCGTCCACCTCAGCAGCCTCCACCTCCCCACCGAACAATACAACCTGCACCACCTCCACAGAGCATTCATCTCAGCTCTATGCCTGGTCTTGTTATTCCTTTATTACAAGTCCCGGCTGCTAACTCAGGGGTCTAATATTGTTTTGCTTCCGACGGTCATTTGGCACTGAGTGTTCTTAATTTCTTGCGCCCCCTCTCTCCATCCTACCTTTTCTTTGTGTCTCATGAGGGTGGGGGCAGACGAGGCATGTCGGCAAAATGCAAAGGCTTAATTACTTTTTGTTGAATTAATTAAGGAGGAAAAACTTGTTCTTGGGGAACAAAAGTGAGGCTGGCTGGAGGCAGTGGTCGAGAATGGGCGTGGGGCACAAGGAAAGCGTCATAGTGGCCTGGCAGCCTCAGAGGATTTAATTTAGAGTGGGTCTCCTGGAGGGCCTATCTACTGGAGCTCTGGGCCCCAAATCAACCACTTGGAGGCTCTTATTGGTACCAAGCTTACAGCTATCCATCACTGTCACGCCACCCTGCAAAAACCAGGGCACACTGGGGAGAAACTGCATCAACACTTGTAGCTTGAGGATTCTTGAAGTCCCTGTCTGCAGGGTGTTGATGCACTTAAACCTGAAACTCAACAAAAACCCTCTCTGCACATGCAGACAATTCACTGCTGTGAATTTGTGAATATGACCAGTTCTCAGAATGAGAAATATTTGACTCTGGTTTGTTTGTTATTTTGATGCATAGCCTGGAGCTGCTCCATTGACAGAGCAAAGTGTATTTGTTGATACATCCGATGTTTGTTTCAGTTTTTACACCCTTAGGGCTGTGAAGTTTGAACCACCGAATGTACTCGTGCCCAAGTAAAATCTGTCTCAAAACTGCTACAAAAACTATTTCCTGACATGAAATAATACAGGTAAGATGCACAATGTTGAAACTTTCAAGAAGTAGTTCAACATTTTGGAAATATATGAGAGATGTAGCTGTTTTCTGTATTACATGGATCAAACATATATCTTTAAGGAGAACTGGGAAAAAAGCGTACATAAAAACAGGCAAGTCAGGCTTTTATTGAAGTGGCTAAATCACTAAAACATTAAGTTGATTCAACCACTGAAGGTCCTCAGAAGAGCTTAAAAAAACAAACAAGCTGTACAGGTGTGACCTTACCTGGTAAGCAAGATGAGCAAGATAATAACATGGCAGGTAAAACAATAATAAAACCATGAAAACTCAAATAAGATCAGCTTAAAGAGACAAATTACAGGTACATAAGTAGATACCCATAAAATACAAGGAGTGACTGTTAAGTTTTTGGCCAATGTATTAGTGGAGTTGAGTGAAGCACCTCTCGCTACACACATGTGCACTTCAGCTCTTTCAGTGATAATGCAGGAAGTTTGAAGCTAAAAACTTATGTGATCTTTCTGTTTTGGGGAAATTGTGAGATACAAATCAGCTCATCTGGAAAAATGGACCACATCAGCCTTCATGCAGTCATCCAGGACCAGGGATTTGACTCATCCACATGCCCTAGTCACCTAATTTGGCACCCAAAGACCTATGCATCTTCGCCAAGGTGTAGAAGGAGCTCAGTGATTGATATTTTAAAAGTGATGACGATACCATTGCAGCTGTGGATATTGTTCTGGAGGTCAAGACGACAACATCTTTGAAGAGGGTTTTAAATGTTCCACAATTGCTGGACTAAATGTAGGAGAGGACCGTGTTAAAAAGCAAATGTGCTCAGATTTATATAAAGTTGACTCCATCTGCCTGAGGCCAGTAACTTATCAAACATCTCTTATAATGTAAAAATACACTGCAGGGCGAAAAGGTAAATAATGTAATAATTATTTGCATTCTTGCTGAAAGTCAATTAAATCTTTGAACGCTTAATGTCCAAAATTACAAGAAAGGTGTGACAATCTAATAGTAAAAGATCTTATACACTGTTAGACCATCCCTGTCGTTCCTGTCAGCTCAGAGGCAGAAAGAGGTGGTCCTCTCTGGTGGAGTTGCGCTAAGTGTACAGCTTCACCTTCAACACAAATCCTTTCAAGCATCTGTCAACCAAATAATTGCTATAGCTTCAGATCTAATCTGTTGGTTGTGGCCTTGTCCCGATCTCTCCGTCTCTCTGTTTCTCCCTCTTATCTGGATCCATTTTCTCACATGTGTGCACCAATGTGCCTCTTCACCCTGATACTCCTTTGAAAATACTTATCTCCATGTTGCTGAGCCTTTTCTCTCCCTCCTGTCCCTGTTATGACCCCTCATCTGCCTATCACTGCATAATGTAGATGTCCAATAAAGACATACACATGAGATTCTTTCAGGCTCATGAAACGATACTTAGCTTGGCAAGTAAGATAACTACACGATGTGTTTGCAGTGTATTTGTATTTTTGTGCTTGTGGCAAAGGGGGAGGGGAAGACTGCTTGAATACTACATCCAAAGTGTGCATGACAGAAATATCACCAAATTAGATGTCTCTAATCCCTCGGGAATATGAATTAGCCTGGAATGAATCAGTCCTCAAATGAGTAGGTGTTTTGAGGAAAGAGAGGCACTGATACAACACGCTGAAGCCAGTAAACAACAATCCACAATGAAAATACAAAAAGGAAAGCGAGTGAGGCTGCCAGAGGAAGATGCCAATGAGATCTGAGACATTACATTCAGTATCTCAAACAATGAGGTAGTTCCATTGTCAGCTGGGGATTTTTAGTCTCATGTTTCTTACCTTTTAGCTTAATGTGAACAAAATCTTGGGAAAATATGGCACAGTTTGTGCTTTGCTTCTTGGTGAGGCTTTTACTTTTGTTGGATTTGTCAGTGCATCTAATATACGAAGTTTTAAGTTCCAAGAAGACATTTATAGACAGACGCTGAATTGTACTTTTGTCTTTTTTAGATAAAGATGGAACCTCGCTGGTCGAAACAGCCTCGTGCTGTTGAACCACTTTGATGTTGAGAGGGGGAGAAAATGAATTTGAGTTTTTGTGATTTAGTGGAAGTGGGTTAAAATGGAAGTGGTAGATGTGTTCATGTCGTCACTGCCAGTGATTCAGTGATCAAAGCCGCTACTTCTGCAGCCTTTGGGTTTGTCAGTGTGTGTGAGCTGAAGAGCTGGTGCTGAACTAATGCCTACCATCGCCGGGGTGTAGAGTTTCTCCTACCGGGTGGCCGTGCAGCCCCTTAGCTCTGTGTCTCTCCATGTGTCTGCCCACCCACAGTATGGAGGTGTTTAAATCTCCATTGGGACAAATCTGCATCTCTCTGGCCCACGGCTCCCTCTCTCCCTCCTTTTTTTTCACTTTCTTTCTCTCACACACACAAAGATCCACTCCTCCCCAGTGATGACTGGTTAGTGGCAGTGATGGCAGCCAGAGTTACAGCACTACCTCTACAGATTAACCTTAAAAGAAGCTGCAAACTGTTTTTGAGGGGCAACCACAGTGGCATGCTATTCTTTAACATGTCTCATCTTTTTCCCTCCATTAAAAAGATGCAGCACACAACACACACAGACTCACGCAATGGCATCATAAGACACAAGTGTCCACACTGAAACTCATGGGGGGACTTAACTGCCAAGGTCTGCAGACATGCTAATGAGTTCCCAATTAAAAGCAGTGTAACGTAGCCTGAAATCTATAAGTGTGCACTTTTTTTAAAAGGCAGCATCTTTCCCCCTTAATCACACTATCAAGTTGTAAGATCAATAAAGCTTAGTGCTTAAGCTCTGTTTTATTTTAGGGAGGAAAATGGAGGCAGTGTACTCTGTAAATGTTCTTACTGGCACATGTGAATTTCTTTGCACTCAAATTAAGCAGGATTAAGGAGTGTGCAGAGGGGGACAGAGAGGGACAGAAGGGGGAGCACCGGCGTCTTCAGACTGCAGCTCATGTGACAATAGCTGAGTGTGGTCAGCCAGACTATCTGTCCAGCAGTAGGCAGACGTGGGAGTTGTAAGGTCGCCCCCTGTCAGCACACAGGGGACCTCCTCACAACAATGACTCACACAGATGGGTGGCAAATTAAAGGAAAAACAGCATCAAGTGTTGCTGTAAGGTGTCGGGCCACCACAAGCTGCCAGGACACCCTGAATGCACCTTTTCAAAGATTCTTAAAGAAGTCTCTTAAAACTAGCCTGGTAATCAGACTTTAACTCCTTTCTGCTTCACTTTATTTATTCACCCTAACGCTGTTTTCATGTTAGCCTGTTTCTTGTTGTGGTGAGGAGATGTTGTGTTTGTTTTGCCCTGAACAATCATTAGCAAGTGATGTACTCCATTCAATTTGACTTTTGGGAGGCCAACTAAATAAAATATAATATGTCAGTCTATTTCTGTATTTGGATTGAAAACCGCTTGCACAGCGATTTAAATTTTAACCATGCTTGTTGACACATTTCTGTAGCTTAATATATAAATAAAGTTAGGTGGTTAATTACCCATTTATGAGGATGACATTAAGATTCTTAATCCGACATGCTGGGAATTGATTGGCCAACTTTTACTTGCAACAGGTATCACTGAGTATTACCACAGACAGTATATTTAATAGTGGATGGGGTCATTTTGATGCCACCCACTGGTTTGTGGACTACTGTTTTGAAATTTGGAGATTGGCATTATAGCAGTTATCATCTTGTTTTTGTTTTTTGTTAGGGTTAGAGTGTGCAAAATAGCCCCCAATAGCACCCTCTATATTCTAATTCTCAATAACAAAGTATCAAAATCAACACCAACTACACATTTTTTCCCCTTTATTCGTCAATTTACCACTTTTTAATCATTACATGCCAAGGTATTTGGCACTAAAACAAATAAGCAAGAACATTACCTTTTTCTGAGTATTCAAGGCCATGATACATCTTGTAACATGTGACGCTGCTCAATCAAGTCTCTTCTGGAAGTTACTATTATTAGAGACGTGGACAGAACTAATATGCCATTATAGCGGGCCATTAAATCCATTTATTACACTGTATGTAGAAGCACATACACAGTAGAGGTCCCTATAGGTATATCATAGAATTATAATAGTCATTATTAGCCTTGTATAAAAAGCAATACCCGTAAGTGTCTGTAGATAAACTAACCTCGATGCAAGTGGTGCAAGTCAGCTTTAAGAGGAGTTGGTGCAAGGCTTTATATAATAGTCAGCAATGCTGAGTGTGACCAAAGAGGGATACAGCTGCTTGAGGACGCCTATAGTTTGGTGGACTTTAAAGATGGATGAGTATAGAGTGAATTTCTAGAGTAACAGAACTTGGGGCAGTTGTGCCTCAACCAAAACAGATTAGACTCTCCAGCCAAGCCTCGTTATTACCTTCCTTCTCTCTCACTCTCTCTCTCTCTCCCCCTTCTTTTTATGCCTCTCTTTCTTTCTTTCTCTCTCACACACACATAAACATCCACACACTCACATCCCTCGCTCATGTTGACCGAGAGCAAATGAAAGCAGGCAGACCTAGAGAATGGATGAGGCTGCGGTCATAGTGTGAGGAGGGGAGGAGGCCCCAGTGTGCTGAAATAGCTTAGGCTCCAAAAGAAATGAGATCCAGGCACTTATTTGTCAGGGTGTCTGCCTGCTCTTTCCCCGTCTCTGCACTGTGTGAATATGCATGAGGATTTGAGAGGTATAAATAGCGGAGGTGTCCATATTGCCACTGCGTTTTCCATCAGCACAGAGAAAGGCTTTAATGGGCTTATTATGAACGGCATTACATCACCAACGGCAAATTACAAATTCCTTAAGGGAGAAGGAAAGAGAGAGCTTACTCTGGGGCAAAGTTTATGCAGCTGACAAGTCACATGGCCCCATGTTTTGGTTTAAGTGGTAGGTATAATAGCTGCAATGTAACACCATTTGTGTCCATACCTGTCAGCAGGGACCAGTCATACTTTAAAGGGTTATTTCACTCAAATTAAAATGTCAAGTTTGGTGGTATCATCTGTGAGATTTTAAAGTGTAATGGAGGTGAGTAGAATTTAATATGTGATGCTCAGAATATCCATGTTACTCTGAACAGTGTGTTTCAAAGTTCACAGTGTGTTTTGTGGCTTGCAATGAAGACACAGATTCTGTAAAAGAGATGTTATTCCTCAATTTTCAAATGTGATTTTTCAATACTACGAACATCACAAATGAAACCCAACTGACTTCTGTGTGTTAAAGTGATGACAGTCAGAATCACATGGTAACTTGAGGAAATACATTCAAAACTTTTTCTTCTCTTTTCTTTTTTTTCAGTTCAACCAAAAATGGTGATGATGTCATCAGGGTATGCCAGGTTGGCTTCATTAGTCAAATTCTTAACAGAATAAAGTGCATTCACTCAGAAGTGAGGGTCTAATAAACTATGCTATCCAGGTGTATTATGGGTAATGTAGACTGAGTTTTTAAGCCTGACCCATACTTTGGACTAAAAGTCAGCATATCTCTGCTCCTACTGCTTTGATTTTCATAATTATTTTTTTTCATTTAAAGCTCACTACTTCCCCTCATTAATAGAGCTGAAATACTAATTTGCTGTGTTACTTCCCTCTATCTCTCCCCTTTTTTTTCCTCTCTTCTTCTCTCAGTGAAAACAAAAAATAAAACAAAAGATGTAGTTTGTGACATCTTGAAACAGCATGGGATCATGGGATTTGTTTCGTTTTTTTAAATGTTACACAGCCGCCATTGCAGACAAAAATCTATCCAACTGACTGAGGCAGAAAAGTTAATATACAAGGTAAAGTGCTGCAGTTTTATTCACATTACATTTATTTACATTTGCCAACTTCCTTCTTCACCCTCTGATTTGTGTTACCTCAGAAGTTTGCAACAGGTAACAAAAAAGAAATGCACCGTTACCTTGGATAAAACTGTAGATTAATCTGAGTGCGAACAATGTTGAAATCATTTGGAATAATGTAAGTGCGCAACTCAACAAAATACGTAACAAGAATATATTAGTTTATCGACATTTTAATGTGGAATTGTTAAATATTGTACATTTAACAAAAAAATTATGTCTTGGAGTCTGGGCCTTAAGTTGTAGCAACATAACAGCAATTGAAAAAAGAAATTGAAACTCAACACCAGTTTTATTTTGTTGTCCCTGGTGTTTTGACTTGTGTTGGCGAATCAGATCCCCCTGTGAGTTTCTGAATACAATCTGTGCTTATGGTGTTTAAATTTGTTTAGCAGCGTGCACCCTGGCCCACTTCCACCCATAGTTCCTGATGGGGATTCACTCAGCCAGACTTCTGCTCCACTTTCTGCTCACAGTTCTGTCTTTGACCCACTTTGATTCACCTCAGCCTCCTCGGCGTCCCATTAGAACCACCTCTGAACATGGTGACACCGGATGAAACAAAAGTGAAGTAATTATGGATGTATGAGTGAAAATATTCCATACAGACATACCCTGGAGAAATAAAGAGATGAGCTTGAGGTTGCGTCATCAGAGGATGGCAACTACATGGTAAACGGTGCATTCAAGAAGAGCACAGAAGGTCAGGAGCAGAGAGCTCCCTGTATGGCTGAAGGGAATGAGTGCAGCCGTGGGAGATTAACATGTGAGATACAGCCAGAGTGAGGGCAGGAGAGAAAGAGAGAGTGAGAAAAGTTGCGAAGGGTGGGCGAGGAGGAGATGAAGCAGTGATCTCATGATAAGCCTGATAGAAAGAGGGCTCAGAGTTCTCCCAGGGAGCAGGTCGAGGGAGGTGGATGGATGCAGCAGACAGCACACAGGGCACCCCTGCCATCAGTGGGACCCCGGCACCGGCAGAGGGCCCGCGGCCGGGTAGGTGCCAGCGCAGATGCAGATGAACGAGCGTCAGAGAGAAACAATTGGGCAGGGGGCAGCGGGATGGGCATGAGGGGAGGCAGATAGAAGGAGAGAGGGAGCTAGGGAGAGGGTACCATCCCTGCTGCTCTTTATCGCAGCCATTGATCGTGGCGTGTGTGCATTGATCCAAGTCGACCATCTGCTAGAGTTAGATAAGCGTGCGAGGGCCTGGGCATTGTGCTGTCACTCATGGAGTGTGCACTAAGAGAGGGAGAGAATGAGCGAGATAGAGGGAGAGCGAGATAGAGAAAAAGGGAGTGGTGATGTTGAGGAAGGAGGGGTGCTTTGGCTGCAGGGAATTATGGGGGCAGGATTAGCCTCCTCACTTGCAGGAAACAGAATTTTAAACGGCTGTCTCCTGGCTCCCTCACACAGACACACACAGACACACACACACACAGACACACATGCACACACCACCCCCCTGTGTGTCTTCTCTCCCTGCCCCCACTCTGACTCCTAACACACTCTCTATTACAGTGAACTTCATCAGAGCAGCTCCAGTGTGTGTGTGTGTGTGTGTGTGTGTGTGTGTGTGTGCCCCCAGAGGCCACACAGCGGATCGTCTCGATGACTTCAGTGGCCTTGAGCTTCGGCCCTCATCCGTCATCTACTGTCTCGCTCTTTTCGCCTTAGCAACCTCAACCATCATCAGACAGGGAACCCCACTTCATCAAGATGTCTCATTTCACATTCAAGTCCCATCATCATCATCATCATCAAACCGTCATGGTGACTCTTATCAGATGCCGATGCAATGTATCTTTCAAGTTCCCTTTTTTTTTTGGGAGATTTATGATGCAATTTGGTTTCTAGAGATGGCTCAAACACATCATATTCAGGGAAAAAACCTACAAAATTATGAACAACTGCAGCCTGATTGCAGAGGCATACAACCAGTCTGTCTCATGTGAAAACATCCAAGCAGGTAACTCTTAAGTAGCCTGAAGTGAGATCCGCATTTCGTTGATCATTTCTTAAAAATCACTTTTGATCCACCAGCAAAAAGAGTCCTTGGAAGCTACAATCCACACTTCTTTCTTTTTTTTTTTAGTTGTTCACATTTGGCTGCCTTTTTGTTTTACTGGCTAATCCAGCAGGATTTAGAAAGAAACAATATGGTGTATCACAGTCGGTATTTGTGTACAACCGTAAGCCCATGTGCATTCGGCTGAGTGGCACCTGTCCCCTTCCCCCTGGCTTGTAGTCTTTCTAGAAATGGAAAATAAGGAGGATTCGGGAAATATTTCAGTTGCCAGGGAGACCTATAAAAGAGCAACTGCAGCCGCATCAGGGCCCGACCTGAGGGGGAGAGAGGCAGCAGAGGGAGCGTGTGTTCCTGCAGCGATGGAGCCCACCATGCCCCCGCCGTCACCCCGGAGCTCACCCTATCTTCTGTGCAACTGTCTTTAAGTCTATTCTGCTCTGTTGTTGCAACTTTTTCTTTGCTCCATTTTCCTCTTTAGAATTTGCACATTGGGGTCCAACGCACAAGGCCGCTGCTTTGTGGGAGGGTGGGGGTGTTTTTGATGTGAAGGCGAAAGTGGTATGGAGGGATTAGTGTGGCCGGTTGGATCATCTTACAGCCGCCGACCCCCCCCCAAGACTCGTGGACAATGGGGATTAAAACTTCTCTTATTCTTCGGCCCCAAACGGCAGGATGACAAAGACAGTATTCCTCTGGGTCTTTTAACACCGGGCTGCACAGCTGAAGTTGTGGATGGGGCGGGGTTTTTGGGGGGGCCTGGGCAGGGGTCTTATACAGAAAATTAATCCTATGGAATTTTCTCCTCATTGCAAATGGAGATTTGTAGCTTTTGCCTTGCTATCTTAGCCAATCCCACATAATGCATCAGTGTCACTCAATAGAGGATAACAGCATCCGGTGGAGTGAATGTTTATATCGGAGGCACCCAGGGGCCAGACACAGCTGATACGCATCTACATCCACGCAGCAGCACAGCTTCAAAGGGAAGGTGTCAATGGCTCATTTGGAATAGATGTGATAGATTAATTATATTTCACTTACACCAGCGTCCCACAGCACAGCTCCTTTTGCAAATTACAAGGCCCAGGCAGCAGCAGCCGCCGTGTCCAAGATGCTGAACAGGCCTCGATTTCTTCCTCATCATTTCACTGAACAGTGCAGGACCGTAATTGTCTGCACAGGGGAGTGAAGGTGTTTCTCATCCGCAATTGACCATTAAACGTGATATTACGCATTGTGCATGCGAGGTCATCGCACAAATCATCTGAATGTCAATCACCTGACTATTATGACCCGCCTGCCGCTCTGTGACTCCACCACAACTCAACAAAAGGCGACTTCTAGGTTTAATTATGTGCGGGTCTGAAATCACTCTGCCATCATCACATTGCATTGTGTTGTTCTTGCTGTTGTTGTTGGTTGGCTTTATCCCACCAGAGGAAACTCACAATGTCACTCCGTTCTCTTCCACTGATGAATGGAAAAATGCAATGTTGTCTTTGGGGGTTGACAGCGAGCAATTTCCAACAACAAATAACAAACTACCCCCTCCTCCACCCGGGTGTGAGGCAAAATTGTTTCTCTAATAAAAAAAAAAAAAATGCATCTTTTGATTATGAGGGTGGGGATATTTTAAATATATGCATATTATCTTTCTCTCTTTCACCCTAGCCTCTCTCACCCCCTCCCCCTCTCTCTTTCCTATCGTTCTTCCCTCTCTCTCCTCTCTCTCTCTCTCTCTCTCTCTCTCTCCCCCTCTTCTCCCCTCTCTTCCTCTTGCTCTCTCACTCCCCCTCTCTCTCTCTTTGCAGTAAATAAAAGATTAAAATGACTGTTCTAAAAACACCGACTGGTCACCAGAAGATAATTGTTTCAGCTTTGTTTACTGTGCGTGAATGTTTTCTCCCTTTTTAGTCCTTTTTTCTTTTTCATTGTGTCCATAATTAAAATTCCTTTATTTTCAAAGTAGTTCTAAAAGAGGGAGCTAAATTGCCTTTTCTGTGTTTATGTTGTCATTGGCCCACTGTCGGGAAGGGTAGAGGAGGGGGGAGGACGGGAGACAGCAGCAATGTCCTTGGGCTGGATGGAAGATCAACTTTTATTATATAGTAAATGGGCATATATACCATAAATATATATAAATATGCATGTGTGTGTGTGCTGTATTTACATGCCAGGCAAGTAGGTTAAAGTGTATTTTTCTATGTATATGTACATCAGAGATGCACATCTGCTGCCATCATATATTGTGTGCTCATTTTAATGCTTAGATTTACCAAAACAAAACAAAAAATCATTCTGACTCTCACTCTGAATTAAATTCCCATCTGTCTTCTGTGAGGAGGTGCATGCTGGGTGGGCTAATCTAATATCTTCAAATTGGTCGTTATACGCAATTGAGGTGTTGATGGATCCCAACAACAACAGTATGTAAATGTGAGTGAAATTTACAAGAGCCACTCTAACACCTTATAATGAACACAGCGTCTCCCTAAAAACACACTGCACAAACACTGACCTGAAACATGCTTATCTGGCACAGGCGGCAGAAATGAATTTCCGGAAGCCTGACTTTCATGCACATTGATGAAGCCACAGTGTAGCTCCCATTCGCCTCCCACAGCCACGCTCTGAGTCAACACCTCCTCTTCCTCCCCCCGCTTCTCCTCAAGCAATGTCAGAACTGAGAACACATTTGATGATCAGGGAACTCATTAGAAAAAGGTGACAATGAGGTTTCACGACTCTGAATTTCCACCAGCCAATTTTCCACATCTCCCTTTGCTACCCAGAGCACGGCCAGGGACACTGACGTGGTTTGCCTTTGAATGACTCCTGGTGGAAGAGATCGGAGGGCCTTTTGCTCCTGATTCAAGCCAGCAAAGGCCAAAAAAAAAAGAAAACACATTACAAACCCTCGTATATATCTTACCCACAGGCCTGGGAGCAGCAATGTTCACACATACATTCACTTCACACAGAAACATAAAGACAAGCTCCTCTGTACAATCACAGTCCCCTCAGCCCCGCTCGCAGTGCTATCCCTCTTCTGCTTAGCCAGGCGCCCATAATTGAATCTCAGGTTGGGATTAATTCTAGGGGCTGCACTTGACTCGGTCAAAAACAACTATTACAGGGAGGCAATGTATTTTTTTACACAGCACTTCACATTGATTAGGCAATGTGCAGCGATGAGAGATGCATTGGATTCTAGATGACTGTCATTTGCATTAAATGAGGGGTTTGCCGCATCCAGGGGAGAGGGGCTGCCTGACACCAAGCGGAACAGACTGAATAGCACTTTCCATAATGTACCCAGAGCATTACACACACACACACACACCTGCATGCACAAGTGCACACACAAACACAAGCACACACACAGATTTGTATGCATACACACATGCCAACCCTATTACCCAAATATATAAACACAGCCAGTCGTATTGTATGAGGTTAGTATTGTGAAAAAGGGTGAAACTCAATCAACTCAAAGAGTTTTGAATCAGATTTGTTCTGTTTTCGGGTAGAGGTGGGTGGGGCTTAGGGTTAAATAAAAGCATATTGCAATGATATGATCATAGTATCTCCAACTCCTCTGTTGTCATTCCAAGGATGAGCTCAGTGACACAGTGTGATCTCAGGGGAGCTAGTGGTCCAGAGAAAGCCAAGGCCTGTTTCATTGCAGGTTGAAAAGAAGAAGAGGGGCAAAAGGATGGAGGGAAGGAGGGAAGGCAGGAGTGGTTGTGGATGGGTGGATGGGGGTGTGTGGGGTTAGTGTGGGGGGCTGAAAAAGGCCCTCTTTCAGTTTTGAATGAGAGCAAGGGAACGTTTTTCTTGCCTCCTCCCGTCGTGCTGTCAAACTCGATCAGTACTGAGGAGCAGTGACGCTGCTCGCCTCCCAGACTCCCCCTCTGCACAATGGAGTCTGCGAGGACCCACCATGCATTTCACATTCAATTTAGCCCTCCCCAGGACATGGCTGTCAGGGTCAGCATCGGCGGTATGAGACCAGGCTGGGGGTGGAGGCCAATGTCTTGGACTGTGGCAGGTTTCGAAGGGAGGAGGGGTGTAATGTCAATGCTGATGGGTTTGGGCTCATAGTGCAGAGGAAGGGGTGCTGGTGCTGGTCAGGTTGGAGGGAGGTCGGCGGGGACAGAGGATCCAAGGAGAATGGACAGGAGATTTGGGGTGAAAATGGGGGTGATGGAGGGTGGCCTCTTCCCAATAATAAAAAACTCCAAAAGAAAGGTCTGGCTAGGGCTTTTATTCGATGGAGCTTATGCTGCTTTCCATGGGGTCCTCAATGGGAGCTGGGAGACTGTTACTCTGCCGAAGCCCATTAGCCAGCATTAGGAGCGTCCACACATCCGCACAAGGAGATTTGAGACAAACCCTAAACAGCCCACAATAACCGCGAGGTACAAGCCTTGAGCCCTAAGACCTCAGCTTGGCCCAAAAGGGTCTTGAATAGACGCGCCCCAAATCATGTTGTTGAACAAATCAGGTATTAAGGAGAGAGGAGTTTGTCCGAATTTACTTTCCCTAAAGACCTTAGTTAAGCTAGTTACTGCGGAGCTTTAGTTAGGCGTCGGTTGCTTGTGTGTGATTGTGCATGTGTGAGGGGCCATCATTCTTCAGACATCTTACACTATGACACCCAACAAGCCCCCTCTCCCACCCCTGCAACATAAACCCTCTCACCCTTGCACATATAAACACAGCCAAACTGAAGCCTAAATTCACTCACTCCAAACAATGGGCTGCTAGTGGCAATTAAATGGCATTTGGTGATCCAGGGTGCAAGTTAATGGTATTACTGTTGCAATTCTTCTCCTGAATGGCAAAAAGGATTTCCCTCTCCACCAATAAAGCACGACTCACTGTCTTACCAGCATTACATAGCTTACCTTGGGCTTATGATTCATGGTCTTCCGATTACCATTTGAATATTTCCTCCTACCAAAGCGCTGGCAGATGTAGTTTAAGGTGCTGCAGGGCCTCCCGCTATTCATGGATGAGGAGGCCGGGCTGTCGTCACCCATCACAGGCCTGTCGGTCAAGCTGCCCGGTGCTCTCCCACAGTCCGTCACTGGACAGCCACCCAGGTAGATATACTGTACTCTTTACTCACGCTGCTGTTGGGATTTGTCACTTGCCCCCTATAGAAGCTTCAGGCATCAAGACTGCTGAATACACATCAGTAGCCTGATGCAAATATCATAAAGGTTTCCAGGTGCAATGGATGATTTACAATTTGAGAAGTCTTAATTAAAAAGATAGTCATGGACTTTTAACACAGTCTTTATAGTATAAAAATTAGTCAGATGTCCCCTATGATTTTTTTTCTATCACAAAGATTATCAGCATGGAAAACTGGAAGACAGAGGCAGAAATAAGAGGAAGCATTTCTATTCCTCGCCAGTGGTTAAATAATTTGCCTTCGATATGTCTTCCATCTCTCTCTTCCTCCACATTTTTTTGTTTGTCAAGAGATCCAGTTTGGCAGGCGCCTTTTCTATGGACAAGATGCTTTGAGAGGAATTTGAAAAGGCAGATTTAAAGGTGACGGCTGGTCAGAGGGGAAAGAGAGAGGGAGAGACAGAGAGCCTGGTTATCACAGCTATGCGGCTACATTTAGAGCTCCCCCTCCCCTTTTTCACCCTTGGCTGAAATGAACAAGAGAGGAAATGCTGAAATGTAACAAAGTCACAGCGAGAAAGGTCTCGTCCTAACAAAGATGAATCAAACGATGAAAGGACCGAAAAGCTCTGGGGAAATATCTAATGTATTTCTCTCCTGCTCTATTCATTCACGCCTTTATTCTGGTGTGAGGCACATTCTCACAATATGAAGTGAGCTTCAAACTTTATTACAGAGCTAGCGCCAGACCTCAAATGCATGTGTGTTGAAATATAATCTCCCCACTCCAATATGGAACAAAAAGCTGACCATTATGTTGCAGGGGCCAATTAAATAATGATTCCCATTGAAGGAGCAGGGATGATGGTTTGCCAAGGACAATGCATACGAAAGGCTCGGAGATCAGTTGAGGGTTTGTTTATAGATTTGGTTCCCACAAGCGCTAGAGGGGCTCCCTTAACTTGACAGACCAAACAGATCAGGCGGAGAACAGAGCAAGCCCTGTCAATAGTGAGGATTATGGGAACGGCTGTTTGGCCTCCAACCATTTTGCCCGCCAGAAGACACAAGAGGGCTCCAGTTTGATTCAGTTCCACTCTTATTGTCAAGTGTCTCTGGCGCTAACAGGCCCAGGCGCTAGCAGACAGACTGACAGAGATTTGGCGATTGACCTACTGAATTGCAATGACTCAGATTGTTATTTTTGCCTTTTTTTTGTATTTACATTTGAATAAGCATAGGAGTACCGTGTGCTCAATCCTTAATCACTTTTAAACACTTTTTAAAACGAGTCGTGACATTGACTTAACGTGAAAAATCATAACGCTAGCACACTGGGAGCAGTTCTCCTTCACGCTTAGTTAACTTTCATAAATGTAAAGAAAAATGTATGCAATCATGCACCCTGCTTCCCTGACACCCTCTTTTAAAACTGCCTTCACCCTAATCGCCAATATATGCATTCATGGGCTGCAGAGAGATGGCGTCTCACTGGTATTGTTCTGCTCCTCTGGGACCTGACTGGTATTGCGGTGCAGTTTAAGCCATTTCAGCCACAGCTATGATCTTAATTAGCTACACCTAAAGCCCATCTCTTCCCCAGACAACTCTAATTAAGCCCAGCGCCTTTCCCCAGCCAGAGCCCCTCTGCTGGCTAAAAGGGAACCCACAATCTCTTGTCCGAGGATTACAACCTGGGATACATCACAAGCAATCATCTTCCCCCCACAGCCCCCAAAACCCTTGGTCGCTGCCCCCCCCATCCTTGTATCATGAAAGGCACTATACTATTTCCCCACTAATTTGCTGTGTGTGTATTAAACAGCCTCTTCACCCAAGTCACAGAGGAGAATCCCTTCTACAGCAGTCTTAATAAGTCCAGGGCAGAGAGGCTAACTGTGTAGCAAAGAGCAGTCGTTCCTTTGTACATGGCAGCAGTCGCTCAAGCTAAACGGCATGTTATTAGTAGATGGGGGTGTAGCTTTACTGCATTAGCTCGAACAGTGTCTCTTGCCTCGCTTGTGAGGCTCCAACTTTGTGTGAATGCATTGAAAAGCACGCTTTCTTAATTGGATCGTTCCCTTAACCCTGCAAGGATCTTTGATCCTTATTGTAAACTTTCATTGTTGTCCGTCAGTCTTACGGCAGCTACTGCAATTGCTGGGTCTCATCTTAGCATCCTAAACTCCTTAGTGTTAGTATCAGCTCAAGCTCTTAGCGCTGGATAAGCCCTTGCTAATGTCATAATGGTGATGATTTGGCTGAGCCCTCCGGCGTTGTGTCAATTCAGCCGAGAGAAGTAAGAGCCACAATTAACAAAAATTAGCTAAATGCTATTGAGTGGTTCTGCGTATTTGAGGGCAGGGTGCTGACCCTAACAACCCCACACTGTGTTGACAATCAATTATATTTTTACTGCTGCAGGCCAACTTCATGATTATGAGCATCAGGCGGAATCATTCACTTGATTATCCGAGTAGCTGTTAGTGATAATCTGTGGGGTTTGGATGTTTTTTTCTTCATCACCAGTTCACCCTAAACAGATACGATGAACTGTTTGTTCCCATTATTGCATTAATCTCAGTGCATGAGACAGATACATTGGATATACAAGTTTGGTTTGCCATTGAGTGAAACTTGCAAATTAAAGCAAACCATTTCAGTGTTAAAGCATTTTTATCAGTGGTTTATAGCACATAACATATAGGGATGTTGTTACTGGCTGCACCCACAGCTGAAATGATTCTGTGCACTTTTACTTTGAAGTTCCTTAACAGACTTGTGGGTCAGACCTCCTGAGGAGAGAGAAAGACTCAATTCATCAGGGTGCAATAGAAGTGAAAGTAGAATACTCTTCATGTCCAATCACTGGAGGGGGGCCTGAGGAAGAGCAAGTGTGTGAGGCTGGAAGTGGGACTGCTGCAGGAAAGACGGAGCCGAGGAGTGTTTGGGGATCTCCTGCGAGGAGGCCAGCCCTGGGTGGTTCTCACTGAAAGCCTATTTGCGGATGAAAGTGCAGCAGCCCTGGGGTCCACTCGCACAGAGAGACGAGGCCAGTGATTAAGGGGGCGCGAGGGCAGGACGGCCCTTTAATTTGGGGCTGCGGAGAAAAGGGGGGCCAGCACTGGTGTATCTGTAGCCAGACAATGGCGATTACCTTCCTCTTTATCTGGCGGAGAGGGGGCTTTGAGAGAGCAATCTGAGGAGCGGAGGAAATGGCACGACACAGGATTAGTGGCACAACAGGACGGTAAATTAAATGTTGGAGATGAAAGAATGAGGCTCTGACATGCATCAATAGAGAGCATTCGCTGCATTCTAATAACAGCAGCCTAGGAGAAATACCTGTAGAGATTAGTGTGTGTGTGTGTGTGTGTGTGTGTGTGTAAGTGAGAGAGGGAGGAAAGATACACAATCATATAAATGACTTTGGACGTCTTTTGTCATGTGACAACCCTCAGCAAGGGATGCAAACAGGAAGGGTGTGTTTGTGACCATGAATGTAACTCTTCCATAAGGTGTGTGTGTGTGTGTTAGAGAGAAATAGTGCCAGCAGGTCACAACTGCACAAACACAATGTGTGTCTAAATGTGACTTTATTTAAATCCAATGAATCCATAATATGATCTATAGTTTGGTACCTCTACCTGATCAGGTGAGATTTAAATGAGGATTGTGCGTCGCTCCTTCAAAGCTGGTGACTGTCTGGGCCTTTTGGACCTTTTTTATTCAACCGGATCTCCTGTGGGTTGAAGTATGTGGACATGATAAAAAGGAAAGGAAAGACCTAAAGTGGGAAATGGTATGATAGATAGATTAACAATAAATATACAACTAAGCAAACGTACAAATATCCAAAAGAAATTTAAGAGTAACCTGTGACAAGTTTAACACACCACACAAATCTTTTTCAATCCAATCAGTGTAATCAATTTTTAAAATTCTGCATAACTTCACTATTTTCATCTACAATTCAGTTTGCTGCATTTTGTTTTACACATTCTCTCTCAGAAACTTGGGGGAACATGGAAGCTCGATCTGGACACTGACATACACAAAGATGGATGACACATCTCCTCCTGCAGGGCAGCGATCCTAACACCTGGTTCACCTTTTAAAACACTTTACATTTTCAACACATATTTAACATCACATTTAATATGCCGGTTAAGGCAACAAAATTTCTATATTTGGCTTAGGACAAGATCATTTACTTGTGCTGCTAAAGACTTGTGTTGACAACAGACCGTTGACTGTGTGAAGATGTACATCATGACAGCTCCTCAAAGGTGAAGCCAAACATCTCGATCGCCTGCTGGTGTCCGGCTACAGTTGAAGTCGATACTTTTCCTTCCATGTAAGTGGGTATGAATTAAGATGGTTCTGCCATTTTATGTTGTCTTTTTCACTGTAGTTTATGTGTTCTATTTCAAGGAAGTTTAGTTTTAATCAGGGGTGCAAAATCATCTATCAAAACAGGGCAGACTCTGGCTCCAAATGACGTCACCAGTGCAAGATGGTGGGGGGGGATATTTGGCTTCATCTTTATACAGTCAAAGACACAGATGTTAAAGGGATACCCCATGTTGAGGAAGGGTTGTTTCTCTTTACTTTCAACAAATGTTTTAGGATTTTTTTTTTATAAAACATCTTAATTTGCTCATGATAATGGTAACCCCACATTTCACTTCCATACAGAAGGATTAGTTCTATCATCTGTTAAAATAACTCACATTTACATAATATTCACACGGTGTGATGTAATCGAGTGCCATAATTCAGGGTTAGTATTCACGCAGAAGTCCAATGCCAAACCCCCCAAAAACCTAAAAGGCATGCAGCACCATTTCCTGGCTGCCTAATTTGAATATGAGTGCGTGAGTGTGGGTATGTAATTATGAGGCTGGCACCTATCAATACGAATGTTGTACTGCATAAGACCCACAACACCTCCACATCGATCAATAAGTCCCTGTCGACTCCCACATGAAACCAAACAGTCTCACAAAGTCTCCTACGCAGTGCTGTACCTACACTCAGCCCCAAACATTACAAAAATAATCCTGCATTCACTGATTCATTAGCATAACTGTTGTTTTTTTTCCTAAAGCATCTGGACCCAAACATATCAGTGACTTGATGCAATTACTAGAAAAGTTTGTGCAAAAGTTCTTTCCTCTGTGTCAGACTCTGTTTATACATTTACAAACAAAAATTAATATACAAACACATTCAAGGCTTCATTAGGGAAAAAAAATCAACATTCTCATTAGCGTCTAGCATTGTGACTGACAGGTATTATAGATAAAAAGTGAGAAAATAAAAACAGAGATGAATGACACTGTGACAGCATTACGAAGGGAAAGAAAGATGCGTGAGCGACAACTGACAGGGTGCGAGCGGGAGCAGGTCCTGAACGCGGGCAGAAATGATTCAATCAAAGAGTAGCTTTATCTAGGTTATTACTACACTGAAGCAGGATGATGAAGAGGAGGTTCGCCTTAATCTCAGCCACAATGGAGGGGAACAAAGGCGTACTTACAAGCACTATCAGCCACAAATATCAAATCAGCTCTAGCTGCACCTAATCCTGCCAGACAGCATTGTTGATTCAATGAACCTGCGGTCAGAGACATACGCAGCCGTATGTGCAGAGAAGGTACACACACACACACACACACACACACACACACACACACACACACACACACACACACTTAGTCACACATATGCACGGACATTCACACAGATGGTGGCAGTTTACCTTTCATTAGCTGAGGACTACAGTGTGCCTCATGTTGTCATATCCTGCTTTGATTCCATTTGTTTCAACTGCGTAACAACAGGAAGGACATTCATTGCTCTCACTTAATTACAATTCATGTGGACATATCGTGATTATTAGACCAGCAGTGTAATGCAGGCAACCTCCAGTATCTACTCAAGCAACATATCTTTAAATTATACACCGCTGTCACTGACTGTATAACCTTATACTACTCTACTGATTTACCTTCTACCATTCCTGACAAAAGCCCCCTACAGATCCATGACACTCACTGTGACCTCTGACCTCCTCTGCACCCTCGTCCTCAGGGCCCTGTCCACAGCAGCAGCAGCAGCAGCAGCAGCAGCAGCAGCAGCAGCATCAGCGGTGGTGGGAACGTCCTTGCTCAGGATGGCACTTGGCAGAGGGAAAAGGACACTGGCAACTTCATTATCCCACAATAACAGGCTAATTATTGTGTTTGTTAGCAACAAATCAGAGCACAACAGACTGCATGTCCCTGTCCTGTTTTGAGCATCTTAATTACTTCCATCCCCCCACACCCCCCCCCCCCAACACCCAAAAACCCCAACACACACACACCCCCACCCAC
>JAQMCX010000017.1:2020057-2036923 GCA_029814765.1 Acanthurus leucopareius | reverse complement strand
CCTGTCCTGTTTAGAGCCTCTTAATTACTTCCATCCCCCACCCCCCCACCCACCCACCACACATACACACACACACACACACACACCATCCCTCTCTCTGTTGCCACTGCTGCTGTTGTTATTTAGCATATAAAAGGCAACAGCTAATTGTCTGGACTATAAATATTCGGCATGCAATTAGCGTCCTGGCCTGCCTCTGCGTTGTGTTATCACCTCGCTGTTTGGTACGTGGTGCAGACCGCACACTCAATTCTCCATATCTAATGGGAGTTTGATAGCAGCGCAGAACCTTTGTTTCTAAGAACAAATGACAGCAAACGCCTCCCTGTCGTCTCACCCCTCCACTTGGCTTTGAGGGAAGAACACATCCACATCATCACTTGAGTAAGGGAGCACTAGAAGGTTAATGCCACACAGATTATACCTGTGGAAGGTGTGCTACAGTACGCACGCCAAGTTTCATCTGTATGGCACATTTACATACAAAAAGGCAATTCAAAGTTCTTCAAATACAGCAGTAAAAGGACCGAAAAATAGCATAGATGTTTAAATTTGAGTCTAAAGGATAGAACCCCTTTTTAAGGAAATAAAGGGGTAATGGTCATGTCAAAGCAGTAGTAAGGAGAAGTTCTGTATATGAGAAGAAAGAGAGTTTTTGTATTCTGAGAAAAGAGAAAACAAGATAGACAATCAGTCTTTTTCCCCCTGGTATTGAAACAACGTGGAATTTCACACAGCCCTTGGTGACAACAAAGTCATTAAGAGCTATTGCAAAGAAAATACCGAAAAAGAAATGTTTCCCACCAGCCTCATGGAGAAAGAACAAAAGCAAAAGCGTAAGAGACATGAGGACGAGGACGAGGAAAAGATGAGTTGAAACACCAAGGTATGCAGACACTTTCCTCCACCTCACCTGAAATCAAAGAGAGAAGGGAGAAGTGTAGAAGAGACACAGTGGGAGTAAACTGGTAGGAAAGCCTTCGCGGATGATTGCAGCCCAGTTTGAGCTGCTAAAGTGCAGACATGAACTTCTTTCATCTCCCTTCAGGGTCACTGTCCATGGAGGGAAGGGTCCTGTCATCCTGCTCTCACTTCCGAACAGCGAGCTTCCCAGCTCCTCAAACTTCCCACCGAACAGAGCCACGGCACCCTGGAAAAGCCCTGCAAATGCAGCGGAAGAGACATCACCCCAAAGCTTTGAGCAGAACTCCGTGCAAAGGAGAGGCATCACATGGCCTGTGGCAGGTTAGAAAGAGGCCCTTTTCTTGCTTTAACTGTAAGGGAGGCCATTAAGGAGTTCACTTTAGGACAAGTCAAATTGTCGAGGGGTAAAAATGCATGACTGCAAGGAGTATAAAGAAAAAAAACACAAAGGCAAAGCAGGCTGTTTGGTGTGGTTTTTACATATATGATGAAAAAACTATGATGATTAAAAGTACAAAAGAAAACTCTTGAGACCTCAAAAGTAGAGGGGGGGGGCCAAAAATGATTACTAAAAAGACAGAATGAAGCAGGTGGAGATTTGGCAGGAAGGGGGGGGGGAGTAAGACTGACCCCACTCTTTGTGGAGGAGCTGACTGGATCCTGGAGGCTCGTTAGAGGCAAGATCCTGAGGGCTCCTAATTGGGCCTGCCAGGGCCAGGCAGTCTGGGAGAGAGAGAGGGGAGTCAGTCTCAAGATCTGGGTTTGGAGAGGAGGAAGATGGAGGGGTGTGGGAGTTAATGGTGAAGGGGGCTTTCCAAGTCACATGAAAGTTTCTGGGGATGAATGTGCCATAATTAGATTAATAAGTAGCTTAATTTATCGCAGCAGAGGATATCAGCGGCTCCACATTAGAGGCAGGCCAGAAGATTAGCCTCGATCGGCGTTTCCAAAACACGATTAGCCCCCCGGCACAAAGACCAGGCTCTTTCACAGGTTCCTACCACAAGGGCTGGGATTAGAGAAACATGTTGAATAATCAGCAGTGGCCCTGCATGCTCCTCTCAAGTCTACACCGCAGCCAGGGGTGCAGTGCAACCCTTTGCCCCCTCCCTGCCCTGCTCACAACACTTATCAATTAGACTATTACAGGGCCAATTAAAGTCAAGAGCAGCTACACTAACACCAGGTTTGTCTGCACCACCCATGTTCAGTCACACACCTTCTGCATGTTTACTTGATCCACCTGTACCTGCTGATACTCACATCATCCTTTAACAATATCAAGAAAATCAATGTATTCTTCACCCAATGGCATTCACCCATGAAGTTAAGCCCAGTCAATTAGCATCTTGGTGTGTGTGTATGGCCACTAAGTCATTTGGATATCCAAAGAGCCCCTGGGGACACACAGCTTCATGGCTAATTGATTGTCCCTCCAATCTCCTCTAGAATGCCAATAAAGACCTCAGCATATGTTCGCTCCAGTCCCGACCAGCAGCCACATGCATCATGAATGCAGTGCTCTTGCTAAGCTTTAGATCCCTTGATCCTCTACATCCTCCACGTCCGAACTCTTGTTTGAAAAAAAAAAAAAAAGTGGATGAAAAAAATTTGATGGGCCTTGAGCCAAGATCTTTGCAGAGTCGCCCATCTCTAGTAGAGAGGTTTAAGCTGTTAGTCATCTCTTGATAGGGCACACAAGAGATATCTTTTAGATTGTCAACAAGAGAAAAATGCTTCCCAGGTTCACAGGACCACATTTTTTAAGATGAGGACATTTGACGAGAAGCTTCTCAGGTGGAATATTTAGCCAGTCAGAGTCCATGTTTGTCCCAAACTGAGAACCTTGAGATTTCAGCAGCTAAGAAGCACATTTGCAATATCTAATGCCACTCCTGCTGCAGATAAGATACTCCTCACATGATAGTCTGATAGATATACAAAAAAATCTTAAGAAATTCAATGTTACACCAACAAGGAGCTGATTTTGGTGGCTATTGATGCAGATCTCAGTGTGTTGACATCCCCTCATGAATCTTCCCCACAGCATTTTTATACATTTCTCCGTTGTCACCACCTTGACAGGGAGACAAGTCCTATTTACCCTTGAAAAACCAGCAACTTTTATATTTCCTGCTGCTGTGCTGCCACTGCAGGCCAATTATCCTGTGTGACTATGCAGCGCCATGCATTGGTGATAATGTGCACAGAGTCAACATGTCCCACAGACTGAGCTCACTGGCAGGAGTTGGCCTCAGCGAGCCCCGGCGCACCCTGTCACACAGGTCACTACAGCAGGGCTCACCTCTGTTAGCTGAGCTGGAAGCCGGATATGACTGGATTTCTGTGTGAGTGTGTGAGTGTGTGTGTGTGTGTGTGTGTGTGTGTGTGTGTGTGTGTGTGTGTAGATCTGATTGTATCTAACCTCACCAATACTCTTTGGAAACCTGTCTTCATTCCTTCTCTCTAGATTGAATTATGAAATATAGTACTGTTGACTCTATTACATTTATATGAAACTGATGGTTACTTTACTAAATTTAGATTTTCAAACATATAAAGGCATATAAAATATTGTACTTTTTATACTTAATCAACCAACAACATATTAAAAATTGCTCTACTGTAACCAGCAACATTAAAACAGTATTTGCACATAACTGTAATCCACTAAAATATATAAATATAACAGTAATAGGGGTCTAACCCTGAGCTGCATAATTAGTGCTATATATTAGATCATTTTATTTATGAAACCTTTAAATAATTTTTGACTTTTTTCACATGTTATGTGATATGTTTTACTTAACATTACTTCTATTTTCTTAAGGAAAGGATCTCAGCATAATTTCTATGAAAAATGCAACATCATCACTTAAAGTTCCCTTTATGTGTTTTTTTTTTTGATAAAATCATTATCATGTGGAATTTTTTTTTACCTTACTGGAACTTTGACTGCAGCACTGCAATCATTATTATTATTACAACAATTATTTGACTGCAATTATGTTCATGTAAATAAAAGTGTGTTTAAAGTGCACTCAGACTCAGCAGTTTCTTATCCTCTATCTTTCCTTAACTAAACCTTTAATACTTTCAAGCTCTTTATTCCACTCTATTATATGAATTAGTGCTTAAAGCAAAACTCAAGCTTAGTTTGACTTTTTAAATTAGTATCTTGACCTTTGAAATCCCTCAGTGGCATCAGATTGTCACATTGAAAGGGTTGGCTGGAGTTATGGAGAGGACTTATGCAGCTGGAGCCTTACCTGGCTGTGAGGTAAAAATCGGTTTAGATGTGCAGTTTGTGCTGAGGAGAGAGAGTGACAGCTCAGAGACCTTGTTGAAACACTTCAGGAACTTTTTCAAATCCTACTTTAAGTGTCACTGAAAAAATTACAAGACTATTGGATAGATGAGGGTATGTTAGCATTGATAACATATCTGGCCATGATTGCCGATGTTGCCCATGTTGCCAGCTTCACCAGCGGTCAGGCAGCTCTCTCCAAAACCTCACCCCAGCATCACGGCCCAGCAGCCTCTCTGCACTCTGCTTGTTAGATAGCAGCTGTTACACTCTTTCCTGGTGAAGCAATGTCTGTTGCTGAACAAACGAGGGAAAAACAAACAAACCCTGGGCTTGATCAGGCCATGTGCAGTGTGCGGCGTGTTGCGCGCCCTGCTCCGCTCCGCTAGCTACCCCGGCAGCTAGCCTTCGCTATGCACCAAATTAGAAAGCCTCGCCATCAGGCAGACAGCTGGCAGCCTTCCCTCGGGAATGCCAATTAAGTTTGTAAATCATTTAGACAACAAAACTGTACAAGAGAAAAACATCCCAGAGAGGCGGACGTCCCCGCAACTCCCAACAGTCCTCACCATGACCTCCACTGCCGCCGCCGACCCCCCCCAACCCCCCATCTGCAGCAGCCTCAGGAAACACCACCTCAGAGCCCATACAGGCCCAAGAGATCAGCAAATATGCTCAGAGAAATACATGAATAGCAAATCAAAGCCATTGATTTTGTCATGCTAATGTGTTGTTATAGCAAATTAAGATATGATTATTTATTAATAAGTTGGCGTCTACTCCATCAGATAAAGAGCAGCAGCACAGTTTTCTCCTAAACTGACGGCTCCATAGCACCATCAGTCGGAAACACTACAGTTAGTAAAAGACAGGAAGATGCTGAACAACTCAAACCTGCCATTGTTGTCATCTTATGCCACACACAGTGTTGTAACAAACTAAAGCATGGAGGACAACTTCAGACTTTAGCACGACGCCTGATCAAGTGTCCTAACTGGTAACCTGAGTTTTTTTGGCCTTGAGGGGGAAAAAAAAAGTTGGGCAGGGATTAGAATAATACCTAAGTAGCTTTCTGAAAATTGAACCCTTGAGTAGGAAAGGAATACGGTGGCCTTAGGGGAGAGTGTGACCCACGCTCTCCTGCTGAATGCTCGGGCTCAGACTTGTTGTTTGTTCATCCCGTCAGCCCACTCCACAGTTGTTTCAGTGTGACACACCAGGATGTGACAGACAGAGTGACAGCGTGAGTAACTAATTGAGACGGGATGCAAAAAAGATCCTCTGAGACTTAAGTAAATGGAAGTGGGAGAATGCCCTCGTCTCCCTGCACCCTTACACACACACACAGACACACACACACACACACACACATACACACACACAGAGCTATCCCTGCTCAGGGCATCTCTATCAATGTTAATTAGCTGAGCAATGATTAATATGAAAGCTAAATGAAGTTATTTCATGTAATCGGTGTTTCCTATGTAAGATAATTTATTATGTCAATAAGAGGATGAATTCCTTAAAGAAAACGCTGTTAAAGTGAGAGGGGAGAGGTGACAGAGCTGAGAGACTGAAAATGAAGAAACTCAGTGACAAGAAATGTAGTCTGCAAATGACCGAGTTCTCCACACAGGAACAATTTACTCATTCATGACAGAGATTTCCTTTTATCTCTTTCATTTGAATCAAAGTCCTGTCTTCACAGTTTTTCTGACCGACAACGATTCATAAGTGTTTGCACAGGTACTTGAAGTATTCGTAGCTCCAGTTCATCCATGTCAATGGTATTTCCAGCTGTGTTCAACAGTTAGCCTTCAGAAAGGATCAAGCTCATCATGGCATTTCTTAGGTTATTAATGACTAACACTGTTCTTTCTAGCAACTTACACATTTTTAAAAAATGCAACATCAATTAGAATTGATTTAAAGGTGCAAACTTGTTTGTTTTTTGCATTTTGTTGCCCATATTACACAAATCGAGCACATCAGGCTCACTGTAGCACTAACTTAGAGCAGCCTTTGTTTTTCTATTTGTCAGTAAAACAAGCTGCTGTCAAAACACAGATGTATGCATTATCACAAAGTTAGTATGGTGAGCAAGTTAGCAAATTTGAACCATCAGACATTTGGAGTTGTGTTCCCAGTCACTAAATGAATATACAAGCTGCTAAATGCTGCACTTGCTAATTTTTTCGCATGCTGTTGTATGTAGCATACAGCGGGTTTATCTGAGCTTTTACATTGAGAAGCAGCTGTCTGCTGCTGAACACTATGGTGTTGAGCAAGATGAGAGTAGATCAAAACCATAAAGCAATTAAACCAAAGAGTTAAAAGACACTTAAATCCACTTTAGAGTCCATAGGTTGCTCTATAAGAGCTACTACTATCATATTACACACAGCTAACTGATCATTTGTTAAAAATTTTCATCAGTGCAGCTTTAAAAGTTAAAATAACTTCTACTAAAATAAATCATGTGACTCCTTAGGGTCTTCAAGCTTGGTTTTCAAACCTTAATGGCACATTTTCCTTTACAAAACCCTTATTTTTTTCCTCTTTTACCAGTCAAACTTACTTGCACTGACAATATGTCCCTGACTCAAAGTATAGTACCTGCATTTAAATCTCCTCAAGTTGACTCCAACTACCTCTGTGATTATAGTAATGAAAAAGTAAAGCATAGACCACTGGAGGCAGTGCAGCACAAAGAGTCAAAATCCAACTTTCCAATGTTTCCGCTCTTGTAAATCACAAGCAGCAATCAGTAGATTAAACTGTTGCCATTGTCAGCGTCTCTGTGCCTGATTTCCTCCTCCTCCTCGCTCTCATCATCGCTGCTATCAGATGACCTCTCTTCCACGGATGGCACAAGAGCAGACACTGACAGCTTCATAATTCTCCTGACAAACAGCTCAGTACATGATCACATTGCCCCCATGTTAACAGCCAGAGTAGATTTAAAGCATTCAGACCCAGGAATGAAGCAAGAATTTAATTTCAACAGACTGCGTGCGCCATCTAGATATACTTTTATTAAGAAATGAAAGCCGGTAATTTCAGATACAAGCAGTGTAAACGCACAGACAGCTAATGGAGTCCCATTTTAGAGAGGCCTTTTTCTTTTTGGGGCTTTTAGAATCTCATCTCAGCCTATTGTCAAGATGGTCAGGGTATCTAATCACCCTTAACCTTGCATCAGAGCCATAACCCCCTCTTTTTCCTTGCCCTCCAACAATTTAAACACCATTTTAACATAATAACGAGACTTTCAGCATCCTAGTGACTGCACCTTCTACCAGAATCACCACAACTAATGGGATCTAATCTATATAATAAGGACATTAATATATATGCAAATCAGCTGAGGCTACATCTCTCACGGGGGGAGATAGACCCAGTTGGCATACACATGTATAATTTCTGTCACATGTGTCACTTAGTTGTTAATTACCGTTAACATTCCTTAAATGCAAATATGTGGTTCTACAAATAAGGCAGCACATGTATCCTTAAGTCATAATGTTCTGGGAAGAAAAAAAAACGGCCCCCTTCCCCCCTCGAAGGTCCAGCAGTGCAGGGGGAATTTGAAGCATTGGGGGTTGAGGGCTGCAGGTCGGCTGTTCAAAGCCACTCTGTGCATTGTTGGGTTGTAGGGGATTAGGTCTCTCCAGGCTGCAGAATTTGCTTTCTAATTAAAAGGGATAAGATGTAGAAAAATAGTGAGGGGCATTACTACTGTAGAAAAGAAGGGTGGTGGTGGAGGGGGTTGGGGGGGTATTGGAAAGGAGGAGAAATGCTGAAAAGAGGGGATAGAAGTTTGTAGTGTCACCACTGGTGTTTGATCACAAGACTAAGCAAGAGTTACCAACCTCTTGTTCTGACTCTCACTGCCCATTTTTTCCCCTCTGTACACCAACCGCAGCCCCCGTCTCATTAACGAGCCTCACAATGACGCACACACACGCTGAAACTCAAAACAAAGACTAGATTGTAATGTTACTTTTTTTCCTTTTACTAACTACTGTTATGTGATGGCTGTAAACTTACATTAAAATTAGATGACAAGTGTCAGAAAGTAGAGTGGTCTCTTGTTCTTGTCCCACTCTCTGTATTCATAACATTTAAAACCTTATGTAGCAGAATAAAACATCACTCCGTCAATTATCCTTTTAGCTAACATATTGAGAGTTGCCAGGCGACTGTAGACTACAGCTGTTAATTTATTGTGCAGAGTGTAAATAACTGGGGTATATAAAAACAGATAAAAAGAGTAACAGAGTGCAACTAAATACATTTACTCAGACATCGTAGCCTAGCAAAGAAACAATTCAGAGGTTCCTGTAGCATGTTAGAGTATTTTAAGCTAAGAATAGCCTATATATACGCTTATTCTCTCTGTGTTGGAGAGGTAGAAGAAAAAATAAATACTTCTTAGTATGTGTCTGTTACATTTGAGGCTAAAGCCAGCAGCCAGTTAGCATAGCTTAGCATAAAGATTGAAAACAGAGAGATAGCTAGCTAGCTTCCATTCAAAGTTTATAAAATCAGTCTAACAACACCTCAAAAGCTCACTAATCTACATTTTTTGTCTTGTTTTTTATAATAAGAACAAAAATTGAAACTTTATATTTACAGGTCACCATTTTACACAAGCTATGCTCCAATTCAAGAAATTGCATGGAGCTTTGATGAAAAAAATAGGGCAGCCATTTGTTTTTGCATCTTTTTTCACACTTTTTGTTTGGATTGTACAAATAGCAAATGGCATTTTAATGCAGAGGTGCTATAGGTGCATTTTATAAGGCACGCCAGCAATTTCTCCTGTGTCCGGTCTTTGTGCTAAGCTAAGCTGGCTAACCGTTGACTGTACCTTTATACTTAATATAAGTTTGATGTGAATGGCATAAATCTTCTTATCAAAACTTTCTGCAAGGACGCTAACAGCCAAAGCGTATCTCTAAAAAAGTCCATTATTACTATACCTTTATTTATTCCTATACTTTGCTGAACTACATCTGACGGCTATATTTAGTTTTCAGATTACAACTGTAGATACAAAACATGTGATTATCTTTAAAGTATTTTTTAAAAACTTACAGTTAAAATTAAGCGCCTCTTCAAAGCACTTACAGTGAAATGCCAGTGCAACAGCGAACAGATCAGTTGGCTAAATTACTTTAATGTGACACTCAAAGGTGGTATTTTTCCGTATTTGTAGTGCTTTTATTTTTACACTTAGATTTTGTAAGTTCAAATGTAGGACTTTAACTTGTATTGCAGTAATTTTCCTAAGTTTTACTTATTTTACTTAGGACTGCAACTTTTACTTAAGTAAAGACCTTTATGTGTCTATCAACACAGATATAAACCAAACAAAATCACTGATGAGCAGTATTGGATTATAGAGTGCAGTGGTTAAGGATCTCCAGAATATTGAAACACTTCATTTGAGCCACTTAACTATATAATTCTGAGCCCAGGGGGTTGGTCTGTGACCCAGCATGTGTTTTTATTTAACCCTTTACACCAGCGTCCATCCCTCCTTCAGTCAGCATGCTGCTGTTTTGTTACCTTGTCCTCCAGCAGGGGTTCAGCTCTCCCCAGGCACCTTACAAACGAAGCCCGAGTTTAAGCACTCACTTATTTTCCCTTGAGCCCTGGGAGGTTAACGACATGCCAACGACATGCCAGTGGAGAACAAGACCTCTGCCTCGCTCCCCTCCTGTCCTGGCCAACCCCCTCACCAGCGCACATGTACCGGGGGTTTTGTGGTTGTTCTGCACCAGCCCAAACCCTTCTTAAACCATCAAGTCCTGGAAACCCCTTCTTGAACAGAGCTCATTTTTTGGTAGTGTGTGATTTTGGAGGCACCCACCCCACACACACACACACACACAAACGCACACAAACACTAACACACTCCACCACCACCACCACCTCCTCTATTTTTACCAAGCTCCATGAAGCTCTCACCTTTTACTCCCAGGCAATCCGATCCTATTTGGAGTGTGTGACGAGGGCCATTCTCCATCACCTCACTGATCAAGAGCCCCCCTGTTAAGCGGGCCCAGGGATGAGCAGGTACAGATTTGGGGAGAAGAGGGAGTGGGGCATGTAGTGAAAGAATCTGCAGTGAGCCAAGGAGGAGATTAAACGGCGGCTAACTGTCAGTGCTCCTCTACACCCCCCCTCCTCCTCCTTCGCTCTTACTTCAACACTCCCTTCTACTTCACTGGTGTCCTGAGGGGGAGTATCAGGGGGAGGGAGGGGAGGAAGAAAGCAAGGGGAGGCCGGTGGCACAGTGGTGGCTGAGCCATCTTGTCATCATAGCAGGACAAGCACATTCAACCGTGTCCTCTGTACCCTCCCATCTTATTCCAGACACTGTATTGCCCTCCGCCGAAATCCATCAAAACCCCTCTCTTGGCCCCGGCCCCTCCCTTGTTGGAAGAGTGCTCTCCGCTGGTGTCTTTTCTTTTTTAAAGGGCAGAGATGAGTCCCGGGCTCTGCAGTCTTTCCAGGCATCCAAATTAATTTGCGTCTGGGCAGCAACATAAGCAGCACGGGGCTATTTGATGAGAGTGTAGGGCAATGACATGCACTGGCAGTCACGCCTTGATCTCTTGCTTTCTTTTCTTGTCACTTTCCACCTCACCTTAATGCCAGACTCATGCCAGTCTCATCCACATGGGTGGCACATGGACCAAACCTTGTGTTTCTAAGAGGAGTAATAACTGGTGTGACTGAAAATACACTTCAATTCTCTGCTTAAGTGTTTGCGGGTGTTTTTTGTTTTTATTTGTGAGAGTATCAAATACCCTTCTTAATGCAATCTTAAATTACCAAACCACTAAAACCAAAAGCACCCCCTAGTAAACAAAAATACACACCAGTCATAAACTGCATTGTCCTCAGAGTGAATAAAAATGAGGATGCACACTGCACTGAGCAATTTCTGAAAATCCCTCTGCTAATTTTCTGATCAATACCTCAAGAACAGATCAGTTTCATAATAATAAACACACTAAGGACATCTACAAAACAGCATTCCTTTAGTTTGATAAATGGATGTCAAAGTGAACTTAATGCAATTTGACATGCATTTGAAGTCGTGATCCAAAAAGGGGACCACAGTTAATGCCTAATTAGCGTCCCTAAATAATAAAGCAACTTAGACTAATAATTATTGCGTGTACCCATTCTACCAGTTGCACTGACAATTAACCTTTCTCAACTGGTGATTCGCAATTTGAGTAAATCCTGTTATCAGCAAATATAACACATGGCATACACACACATACACGTTTCAAACACCACTCAAGGAAATCTGTGCAGTGTTTACGGTCGGAAAGCAGAACAACAAAACAAACAGCAGATATCCACTTTCAGTAAACACCACCCAGCCACTTATACAGTATCTTCCCAGTGGCTTAGAGTGGGTGGGGATTCAACTTTAGGTGGATGCCGTGAATGTCATTGAACTACTTGTGTTTACAAAGGCTTAATATTGCCGTGACAAGGTCCCTTTAAACATACAACGAACGCTTCTGAATGTTTTAGGTCAATTCTGCCTGAGGGTCTGGTTTTACGAATGCCTGGCGCTGCTGTTGAGAAACTGACAATTAAATTTTTTAGAGCCTAAAGAATTGAAGTAACACGGAGCAGTGATGGAGAAGCTCACAAAAAGAAAAGTGTGGCTGTCTCTGCTGCTGCTGCTGCTGCTGCTGACCACTGCTCAAATAAATAATACAGTCCAAGTCTCTGATATAAGATCACTGGAGCCAAAAACGCGATTAGCCAGAGACAAAATAAAGGTGAAAAGATTCAGGATTGAGCGTTCTCCCAAAATGTCTCTCCCTCATCCCAATTTGGCAGCACTTGGCTTGTTGCCCACTCACATTGTGTGGACGGCCCTGCCACTGTTGCCATGGGGATGTGTGGACCTGCGCAGGCCCTGAAGGCAGAACGGCCCGGTGGTGAGGTGGGGGTTATCATCAGCAGCAGACTCCGCTGGGCCCCCATCCAGAGGCCTGTATTGCAGGAGGAGCGGTGAGGCGTCTCCGCGGGGGCCTCTCTCCCCGGTGGATGCTGCCGCTGTTTGGAGCCCCGCGGCGGCTCTGAGATGGGACTCAGTAGTGTAGGGCTCCGGCCTGTCCACTGGGGGTCGGCTGCCTGACTCCCATAAGCCTGGGCCAGACGGGGTGGGCTGGGGTGGGAAGGGGCCAGGCGAGGCGAGCTGGACTGTGGCCCAGTGCGGTGACTGCCTGTCTGCCCAGGCGCTGGGCCACGCTGCCACTCCTCCCTGGGCTCGTGCCCCTGCACTTGGATTTCAAAGGGATGTGACAGGGGGGACTGGCTTTCCCTCTCCATTGCAGGATCCCTGCCCCACCAACTTCTCCAAAGCGCCCCCCACCCCTCCTTCCTCCACACCACCACCTCAAACAGCTTTCAGCCCCTACTCTCTCCCAGCCCCCAAATGCCCCTCCAACAGCTTTTCTGTTTCAGCCATGAACCCAGGCTCCCTCTCACACTGTGCCATTCCCACCACTGCTGCCTCACATTTGGGAGGAGAAGGGGGAGGTTGTGCTGCTACACTGCACCCATCTGCCCCATGTCTTTCCATGCTGTGGACCATGATGCTGCAGCATGGCTCTCTGGGCGCCGTAAAGACTTTGGCAAGTACTCTGGGCCCTCGCGCACCCCCCCCCTCCCTTTGTACTCTCTCTGTCCACCACATGCACACACACTGATGCACACCATCTGATTTAAAATGTACTTACACAAAAACTAGTGCATGTGATCAGGCTCGTGCGCTGGAGAGAC
Source organism: Acanthurus leucopareius (assembly GCA_029814765.1). Taxonomy (NCBI): domain Eukaryota; kingdom Metazoa; phylum Chordata; class Actinopteri; order Acanthuriformes; family Acanthuridae; genus Acanthurus; species Acanthurus leucopareius. Next base: position 2,023,866 of record JAQMCX010000017.1, on the reverse strand, counting down.
AGATGGTGGTTAATACAGATGGATGATTTACACCAACACTGTAAAACAATAATATATTTTAAAAATGCACTAACTTTGCTTCGGGCTACCTCAAGTCACACCCACTGAACGCCAAGCCATCTGAGAAAGATCTGAGTCAGATGTGGTGCCACCATGTCTGTGTGGCAACCAGCTCATTCAGCAACTGGCCCATCATCAGTAAGCATCCTTCAGAACCAAAATGACACTGACAGGCTGTGTTTCAATTGGCTGAGATCTCCTTTTTTCCCCTCTCTCACTTTCTCTCTCTATCTAGGTTTCTCTCTTCATCGCTCCCCGCATGGCATTTCTCTGGCAGGTCCTCCAGTGAAAAATTCCTCCCCTCCTGGTCTCGGCATTCCCGCGGCCAGCCTCCCTGCCTGGGCAGAGTGGAGTGGCTGGGGTTGGGTGGGATGGCGCTCCCCCCGAGCTGATCCCAAGCTACGGCTACAACTCCAGCCCACAGCACATTCCTCCAGCCGCTGACCAGTCCCCCCAGCAACCAGGAGAGAGGTGAGGAGAGGAAGGATGGAGACTTTGTGGTGGTTTGTTGTCTTATTTCTTCTTCTTGTCTTATTTCTCTTCTACGTGGTACAAATGTACATGAAATACCTCACAGAAAACAGCTTTTGCTCAACAACTGCACCTGTTCTAATCATTTTTTGTGAATCTCTCAGATCATCTTGAGTGATCAGTTTCTTTGTGTTTCCTCTACAAAAGTTCACTTCAATGAAAAGCTTCCTCTTTGACTCACTGATGCTCAACATGAAAACGAATGGAAATCTGATGTTTCTCAACATGTTCACAGACTTCAATCTCCTCCACAGAGATGTGATGGGCTGCGTATCACAGCCTGTCAGTCCAGAGTTGCTCCTGGACAGCTCAAGTAGCAGTAGGACAGGAGCCGGACGTTCCCCTCCTCCGCTCCCTCCTACTTCTCCCCCAACTAGCCGAGCCAGGCACTGTGTTTACTCTCCTAATTACAGGGGAGGGGCCGGCTGACAGGCGAGCCATCACAGATTCCCCACAGGCCCGGGGCTGGGAACGCTACAAACACCCTCCGCTGTCTCCCAAATGTGACGGCAATGTCCAACTGTCAAGGGGGAGCCTTCACTGGCAAAACCCAAAGGCCCAAAGAGAGATATTAAAGACATGAGAGGAATTGGCAGAGTTGGCACTAACAGGGGGTACGCTTGAGAAGTCGAAGTGGGGAGCTGGGGGCATCGCCAAACTGTCATTCAAAGCAAAGTGGGTTTGGACAGGGCACAAACACAGATTTACACACACACACACACACACACACACACACACACAGAGAGACACAACATTGCTCTTGCTCTTTATATGGCGGGAGAGTTTCATGAACCAATATACCAGTTAGAGAAAATTGATAACTTAAACAAAAGTCTGCATTTTGCCTTTTCTTTTTGTTATTTCAGTAAAGCACCTGGGTAAACGTTATTTGGGGGTTTTGAAAACACACACCACTTATTTTGATGGCAAAGGGACATTTAAAGCCTCACTCTACTTTCTCATGCTTTACTTACTGTTACTTTACGTGGATGTTTGATCATCACTGTGCAGAATGATTCATGTGCAAAGTTTGACACTAGAGGGCTGGTTTCAAGTTAATTTGCTGAAAAATGTTTCTCTGAGCTCACCTTGATTTTGAGGTCGTGTCTGGGAGCCAATCAGGGCACAATATTCAACCTGAGGAAGTGTGATGTGAAAACTGGAGCAGGAACACTGAAAATGGACCTTTCAGTGAAGAAAAAGACTTCTTGTGTCCAGCAGGTAAAGAAATACAGAAATAAACATCCGCACTTTCAGAAAGTCTGGATTTTTCAGTGACAGAGAAGCAGTAGATGTCATTTTATGAACTTTTAGCAAATTAATTTTGCTGTTTTGCTAAAAAACCATATCAGACATACATTATTATTTAAAGCTGAGTATTGTAAATGTTGTAAAACATGTCCGTATTGGCCTTTAAAAGTGGACTCATTAGACTTGCATATTATTTAACACTTTGCAACAAATTATAATGATTTAGCTGCATAGTTTTCCAATTAGCTACATTAATGCAAAGTATGCACTTTGAAGGTATGATGGAATAAAGAAAAACAGCTTATTAATCTATAACTGTGGCTTTGATTAAATATACACCAAGTTTAATAAACTGTACCTGCAGCGTGTGTGTATGTGTGTGTGTGTGTGTGAGTGTGTGTGCGTGTACACTCCTCCCAGGGAGGTATAATCCACTGGAGGTTGTAGTGCTCCAGAGCTGTTGGGGGGTCTGTTTGAATCCCTGTGGAAGCACAGTGGCTGACCCTATCACATATTCAGGTCAAATAAACAAAACAGTGCTGAGAGAAAGGTTAAAACAGGAGAAACATCTCCTCTCCCGACCAACGGCCGACATCGTCCTCGTTCCCTGCCGGCAACACACACACACCTCACCCCCGAGAGGCAAGACAAGAAAACCATTTGATAAATCATGAATAGTCCCAGTTGTGCAAGTGCTGTGACCATTTCCAAAATTTATTATGGGGATTACACACAAAATCACACAATGTAACATTTTCAAATGTGTTATGAATGCCTCCCAGAATCCAATTCAAATCCTAGGTTACCAAATAAGCCTGAACAAATCCCCCACATTGAGTTCTTCCTCCTTTGAAGACTTGAGAGGTCCGGTCTGCAGGGCAGGTTTTACCACGCCATGCAGACACCTCAGCACACAGAGGAGAACAGCTAGGTGCAGAGAGAGAGTCAGAGAGCAGGGTGGCGCTTTGAATATGATAGCCTTTATTTGTTTGATTTGTCTTTTTCCAAGATAGTTTGGATGCAGAGAGAAAACAAGAATATGAGGGATTAAATTAAACCAGAAGTGATACCAAAATATAACTTTTTAAAAATGAGGACATTCGATATAAAAAACAGACAGCTAGAGTTTGTCTTTCATGAAGACTATCCAGACTGTGTGAGGACGAGTTCTTTGCACACTTGATGTTTAACCTTGAGGCAGCAGACTCTCCTCCCGTCTTCCATTTGTCCTTGCCAGTTTTTTCCACCAGTCTTGACTTTGCGTCCTCATTGATGATCTGAAGGCGAGTGTGTTTAATTGCATCCGTTTGTTTGTTGGGCGAACTCCTGCACAAACACAACACAAACAATTATGGCACTAATTAAAAGGCATGTCATATTAATGGAAAGAGCAAACTTGGCAAACACACACACACACACACACAGACAGACGCACACATATACACACAGCTGTAGCATCATTGAGGCACCACATTTGAATTGATGGGAAAAAAATCTTTGCAAAAAAAAGAAACCCATAATTTCATGATCTGCACACCTTTTTTTTCATTACAGAGCCTAGAAACCAGAATACAGACTCATTCAGCAGCATTTCCCATAATCATTTTAAGCAGAACTTTGAACCAGAATTGTGAATAATTGTAGAGATAAAAATCCCAGATGCAGAAGCTTCCTGGAGAATCTGTCTGTGTGCGGAAAACTCTTCCCAAACTGACACTGAATGGGGGGTTTGTCCTCCTTTAATCCCTGGGGAGGAGACTGCATGTGTTTTGTTGACCTCCAGGGTCAGTTACATGTTACATTACACAAAGGTTTAGCTCCTTTGTGATGGTGTGGGGAAAGCCCTCAGTTTAGATACCTTGCTCACTACGCAGTGCCCCCGCTTTTTTTTTTTTTTTTTTTTTTTTTTTAAATAAGCAAAAGAAGCAACGGATAAAAAAAAAAAGCCAGGGGGGTTTAAATAAATC
>JAQMCX010000017.1:2008461-2019710 GCA_029814765.1 Acanthurus leucopareius | reverse complement strand
TTCCGATCTCAAATCAGCAACAGCAGCAACGTATCCATCAAACCTGCCAGGCTGATTAAAATACAGCTTGTGATCATCCTACTTTAGCTCATGTCTCTCGCTTTCTGTCACCCACACACTCACGGGCAAACAGAGACACACACCGCAAATACCCAAAATAATTAAAACCTAAAAATACAGGTTAAAAAAAAAAGGTTGAAACTTCAAATTTTTTGCAGCTTTTCTTGGTGCCTTACATAAGTACACATGACACTATGTCAAATAATAATTTTATTTTTATTTAATTATGACACTTTTAATTTTTCAGTCAAAATAATGACTAAAATATAAGATTCTGTAAACTGAGATGAGTGTAAAAGTGGTGAAAAGGTGCATAGATCTGTTTTCACCTGACACTTCATGTGTTTAATTACAACAAAGAAAAAAGAGGAAGAAAAATAGGAATGTTGTTTAAAGTAACTCTTAAGTTTATTCTTGTTTTATTGTCAAAAGGAAAAGAGTCATTTAGGTTGATTTAAATGCAAAACACAGAGAGAAAAGATTTTTTGACATCACAATTGATCAGCATTTCTGTATGAATTTGGCTTTATCGGATTTTATTCTCTTTTTTTTCTGGCTCTTTTTTTAAACTCAGAATGAATTCCACCAACACATTCCTCATCTTCAGCCATGCGGATATCAAACAAGGAGGGAAAGAGGGAGAGGAGAGGAAAGCTGCCTGGATGGTTGGAGGATGGAAATATATGTGGTAAATATAAAGCAATAAATACAGACAACATAAAAAAGAGCCAACATTTAAATGCCCCTGCTGTTGTGTTTTCATTTGTTCCATTTAATTTCAAATGTACATATATTTATTTTTTCCCATAATTTCCTGATGATTTCTTGTTATGCCTGGATAAGGCGCAGAGCGGGGGGGTGGGAGAGAGAGAAGGGGGCTGCCTGCCCGGTAGTCTAATTATCTGGAAATAAGATTTTTTTTTTTTTCCTTTTTCTTTTTAAGGCTATCAAACAAGGGTCAAACATCCAAGCCTGTCCAATGTATTAGTAAGCATGTATAGGCTACGCATTAACTGGGGGGAAATCACAGGTTGGAGCAGGCCCGGTGAAATCCTCACCCTCAGGTTGAGTGTAGCAGAGGCGGAGATAAAAGCCGTCGTCGTCAATTAGCCGGGAGTCAGTGGGAGCGCTGCTCGCCAGAGGCGTTTAACTCCTTCTCCCTTTAAACGTCCTTTTAAGATACAAAGTCCCCGCGGAGGGCCTGGCTTTACAGTTTAATAAATTATTTAGCAATTTAAACGGTGAGATCCAGCAGATAGCAGCATCACACGTCATGATTCTCCATGCAGCAGTTTGAAAAGTCTCGCGTTGGGGCGCACGAGGCTATACTATACCAGACAGCTGCTAAAAATATAAGCAAACATTCAGATCTTTTTTTTTTTTAAATTGTCGGTTTCAACAGCAAAGTTATTATTCAAATGTTTTATTTTGAGACTTTATGTGAAAGTCTGTCTCAGAGGCCCGACGTGTTAAAGACTGAAAGTAAAAAAGGAGAGGAGAACACTTTAAGTCTTAGTTAATTTAAACTCTGCATCCTGCGCTAAATGTGAGGATGTTTGGCTGGAGTTTGGTGGAGTCTCTTTCAGTAAAAATGTGGGTTGATTAAAACTTGACCTTTGTGATGGCAATTAAAAAAATACACTACCAAAAACGTAATTTTTCCACTCGTCTTAAGCTGTCCTCTTTGATATCTGACATTAGTCTATTTCATAAAAATAAAATCAATAAAAATAAGTGAATTTATGGGATTTTACTCCACTTTTTGAAACATAAATAGATGACAAAATAGTCTACAGGTGTATCAGGACATCCGGCGGTAAAAAGATGAACAAACATCAATAAAAACATATAAAATATAAACAAACAGAAGTACCTGAGAGTGTCTGCGTTCCTCTCCTCCAGACAGGCACACTCACTGCAAAACTTTTTCCTCTGCTGAGATCAAATCTCACGTTTGGTTGTTCAAAGAAATCCAGGGTTATGATCCGTTCCACCGCTTCCTCTGATCGAAATCTGTCAAAAGAGATGTCACTGAGTTTGGATAAAGTTGATAGGGTGTGCAGAGCCCACAGCAGGCTGCAGCTCGGAGTGAGCACCGGTTCCCCCGGCAGCTGTCACCGCACCTTTGACTCTGGCCTTCCACACGAGCCACAGAGAGAGGCAAATGACGATTCATAAAACCCACGGTCTGCCTGTGTTTATAAATCTAAATCAATATTCAAATCTGTTTGAAGTGAGCGGGTGTGTCCGTGCAAGCGCGCAATGTGTGTGTCTCTAAGTCTGTGTGTGTGTGTTAGTGTGAGTGTGTGTATGTGTGTGTGTGAGAGAGAGTGTGTAGGTGTTCCACAAAGCCTCTTAAGATGATACATTTACCAAGCCGTGACAAAAACCCTCGGCATATTATTTTGAGATGGGCACGCAGGTTCAAAATTCAAGTGACATAGAGGAGGCTTATTTGTCCCGTGCAGCCTTCAGGTGCTCCAGTAAATATGAAAGAAGATGAATCGTGGACTAAATGACTATTAAAGCTTATCAGTGACATCAAATAAAAAATAACGACATTTTCTTACTATTTGCCAATAATTAAAATCAGTACTTTTAAATTGTTATTGCAGAATTATTTTTAAAAAAATGTAGTGAATTGCATCTAAAATAAACAGGCCTACCTTCATATTTTCTTTTTTAATCTTCCTCTTCATTTTCCTCTTGCAGAGGGGAAATAAGTGAAATCAGCACCGGCCTGAGTCTCTCTTTTTTCCCTCCTCTGCCCTTCATCTCTGGCTGCATGTGCACTGCAGATCCGGTGCCTGTAAGTCCTCGGCTGCTCGGTTTCTCTCGGTGAACCCTCCTTGTAAAATATTCTGGGTGGATTTTTGCGTGCAGGCCTGTACGAGGCTGATGGGAGCAGACTGGCTGGCTCTGTGGACGGGAGGACAGTTTTAAGAAAATAAGTCGCTCTAAATCCCCTTTTTTGCGACGCGCTGGAATGTGAGAGGACGGTGCAGCCTTCACATGGAGAGCCCTGCTTAAGAACAGACGGCTTCTTTTTTTTCTTGTCATTTTTTTTCACAGCTTTATCTTCCTTTCTAATATTTAACTCTTTTAAACAACACATAGACATTTAAACGCTAAAACATTAGTTATTTTTCTCTGAATGTCTAAAATTTCTCCTTAAGATAAATAATTCCTCGATGTCTAGAACATTTTAAATTTTTTTGATGGTTGAAAAAATAAAAATAATATTTTTGGAAGATTTTTAACGCAGTCGATGTAGAAATGTACTAACGCACTGAAAATATTTTGAAAGTATGACACCACTAGAAAGCTACTGAACATTTTTTTTCCAGAAAACTCTTTATTTGTGCAAATTCCCATCTTCAACCTCTTTGGAGGCCCAAGTTTAATCTGTTTAATTCATTCCCCGAATAACAGTGGTGACACATATAAAGTATAATTTAAAAAAAGGTGCCTAAACCTGTTTAAACTCCACTTCTCGCCATCCACCGGCATACCATTTATTTATTATCAATGCACCCTCTCTGCGGTGGGATGGGGATGTTGTCAGTCGCCCTCTCGCTGCCATTGGCTGAGGACTGTGCGTCAAAAAAAAAGTAGCTGGAGACATTTGTTTCCCAGAAAAAAAAAAAAAGAAAAAAAAAGAAAAAACCCTCATCCTCCCCACCGGTGTGAGAGACGGAGACAGAGACAGACCTCAGCTCAGTCCTGCGGCTCCCATTGGCTGGCAGTTTGTACAAAATCCAACTCAAAGCACTTCACTCACAACACACCAACAAATCCTAAAGGCGTACATGCAGCCTCCTCCATCACTCCGCCGCTGTCGCACCGCTCCAAAACCTGATGCAGGCGCTCGACGTTTAACTTTTATCCGCACTGTTGTTCTCACTGTGAAGACGGCTGCTCCTGCTCCTGCTTTCCGCTGGTTTTGTGTCTTTTTATCCGCCAGGACGTCGTTTATCTGCGCTGAGTTGTATTATTTCTCCTGGAGGAAACCGAGCAGACAAAGAACTTTACAGTCGTCGATACAAGCAGGGTAAGTTTTTACTTTTACTTATATAATTACTATCATTGTTAGTATTTGTTTTTATTAGGATATTATTAGAAATAACAAAAAGGAGGAACCACAGGAGAGCATAAGAAGTAAAAAAAAAAATAAAGAAACGAATACAGGAAATCACACCTGTTATAAAAAGCACATTTAAAAAGGATAAATAAATCATTTTCTCTAAATGAGGGAAAACAACGGTCCAACTGTGACACTGGTGCTAAAATAAAACCCACGAAGACGCTGAAAGAAATGCCAGAGGCTTGAGCCTGTTTGGAGGCATCAAACTGCAGATGAAGGCTCAACCCTCTGAAACTCACTCGATTATTTATTTTTTTGAACCGCACAGATCGAGTGAATTTGTGTCTGTTCAGCAAACCCTTTTAGACTGACATCGACCTTAACGATGTAAATGATGTAAATGCACATTGTGCACATAAAGCATCCGGTAATTAGAGTGTTGCAAACTGATGGGTTTGCATCACGGTTGTCGCTGTTAATGGGAACAAAGCATATTCAAAAGCTAAATTAAAGCTTTAAATATCACAATTGTATTTTTCACAACGGTATAATTCCTGGAGGTCACATCTTATTTAACAAATTTCACTGACTGAAGCCAATGTTGCTACCGAGAACACCGAGTCCACATCCACTGAGAGAAGTTTACACTTAAAACGAAACGTGATTTATTTCCCACAGCACGCTAAATGCACAGACACAATAATGGACCTAAAATGGATAATTATAGAGGTTTATGACTGAAAGCTGCTCTGGGAAGAAAGAACATTTGCAGGCCTGCTATCGAAAAATGTGCCGGGGCCTTTTTCTCTCTGCTGACTCTGCTCTGCCTCCACAGAGGAAAAATGTAGAGGACAATATACCAACACGTCTCATTTGATGTTTTCTACCCGTGGTGACAAGTTTCATTTATGCTTCTTAACTGGAAGTTCAGCTCACTTAAATTAACATTTCTTAGAATGTAATTTCTATCCTGTAATGTATTTTTTTATTTGTCTTCCAAAGTGCTGCGTCAGATTTGAAGAAAAAAAATACAATATGGTTACAATTCAGGAGAAATAATTAAAAAAAAGAACTCGGTGCTGATTTGCAGCATCATTTTAAGGAGCCTGGAGCACTTTGATTTGACTGTATTGATACCAAACTGCAACTCCACTTCGATGCCACTCGGATTATCTCGTTAATTCATCAACAGAAGCAACATTTATCATAATTAATTCTCGGACAGGGTGATTATTATTGAGCGGGTGTGTGCAACTGGTAGACGGCTCTGTTTTTAAGTGTGACAGATTGGGATGAGGGGGTTATAACCGTTGGATATTGAAAAAAAAGCAACTAATCAAGACGCGCAGTGGGGATGACGGGTGAGGGTCACTGAAGTTGGAGTGACAGCAATCACACGTTTACCAATCAACATCACAGAGCACGTTTATTTCTATTATAAGAACGTGTTTAAAATGTCCCTTTTTAACTGAATTAAAAGATTCCCTGTTACAAATAATCTCCCGCTTTAAATTAAAAAAAATCTCACAGTTCTCACATTAAATTGCCTTAAAAAATAAGGACAATCTTACAATCAAAAGCACTTTTTTTAAAGAATTTTACAGCAACAAAGGAAATAATTTAAAAGGCTGGTTGTCTTAAATCAGAACTGAGAGATTTTGTAAACTCAACGTTGCTGCAGAATGTTTCAATACAACAAATCCAGCTTCTTCCTTTACATCCCTCTGATGTACTTTTCATTTTCATTATAAAAACTTTATATAAATAATACAGAAACAAGAAGAATATAAAATCGAGCCAAACAAGGAAAGAATTAAGCAAAAAATGTTGTCTGTTCACTCTGGTTTTAGGGGCTTTTAGTGATTTATAATATTTATATTAAATAGATCTGAAAAATTAATAGTCCCCTTTAATTCTTACAACACTTTATATACAGGAAGCAGTGGCTTTAACTGAACTTTCATGTGACTTGGTGCAGTTTCAGTTGAAACGGGGAAATGCTTTTTGTGTCCGTGGGAGGAGGGGTTGGGGGTTTGATGAGATGAGGACAGCTGGAGATGTGGTTGGTGCTTTTTGTGGAGCGCCGTGCGTTTTTGAAGAGGGTTTATTTCGCGACAGCGCCATATGAACAACCTCCATCTCTCCTCAGATAGTGTATCTTAATTTTCTTCTTCTCTTGTCTTTTTTTCCTTTAATTTTTGGAACAGGTGCCCGGTATAACACGGACCTCACGGCGAAGAGAGGACACCAAGTACATCTCGGGAACTCCATCAGTTTTCAAAATTTTCTCCAACTTCAGCCCTCAGACAAACATTAGCATGATGTCGTATCTAAAGCAACCACCTTACACAGTCAATGGCCTCAGCTTAACTACTTCCGGAATGGATCTTTTGCATCCATCGGTGGGCTATCCAGGTGGGTCTGAACTTTTTAAAGAATTAATAAGGAGCAATAACAGAACAGGAGTGGTTTGGGGCAACAAACTGAATGTGATCGGGATCTGTAAAACTTGGAAATCTAATAATGACTTCTGAGTTTTGGAATATAATTAATGTGATTAAAAACTGTCAATGTATGAATAACTCAAGAAATCAAACACACTATAATAACATAAGAAAATTCTTTCGCAAAGTAAGACAATTTGGAGGAACCAGAAGTCTTTTTTGTGTGATTTTACTTTTAGATGCGTTTTCGATGTGCCTTTCGAAATAATTACCGGTAAATTAATTTTAATTTTTTGCTCAAACTGCATCTTTTTTGGTAAATTAGACTTAAGTGGTACAATTTGCCACCGGCGTTTCACAGGACTTGTGCGTAATTACGCAAACAACATAAAACAGATGCTGTGTTACAGATCTGCCTTTGATGACTTTTGATCTTTTAACTTATTTTATAAATTTTTTTAAAAAGGATAAATAACTCATGCAAATTCATTTACTGACTTTTCACTTCTGCTAACAGCAACACCACGGAAGCAGAGGCGAGAGAGGACTACTTTTACGCGCGCACAGCTCGACGTTTTGGAGGCGTTGTTTGCCAAAACTCGATACCCGGACATATTCATGCGTGAGGAGGTGGCGCTGAAAATCAATCTGCCTGAGTCCCGAGTACAGGTGAGTCAGCTAGAACATCTGCTATGTTTCGAAACTGGTCGATGTGAATAAAATATCTTAGAAGTAAAAAATGCACGTTTCATGTGAGACAATAAAAATGGTATTTTTTGTCTAATATATTTCACAAGAGTGAACAGTAACTGTGTAAATATTTGACTAAAAAATAAATAAATAAATTAGTGGGGTGGGAGTAAATATGAAAAAAAAAAGCTAGGATGAAACTGTTGAAAAACCTTTTTTTATCTGCACAGCGAGAAACTCTCATCTTAACCCATGGCTGACAGTATATCTAAAGCTTAGCATTTTGTCTGCCTTAAATCAAGTGGAAAACTTTTGGCAGTGGGGTGAGATAATTCCACTTAACGATAGATTCCTGTTACGAGAATTTGAGCAATGAAATGAGACCGATCAGTTCACTGGTGCCAAAAACTTAGTGTAAGAAAAAGTCTTGACACATCTTGATCTGGACTGAAAACATGAGAAATAAAAAAAAATTTCTCCATATGGACTGATAAAAAGAGGGACATCACTTGCAGTGGGATATATATTAAATTGTTTGTTGTTCTATTGGAGAAATATAGAGTTTGGCTTATGTTTCTAGAGGTTTCGACATAACGTGTGCCAATCTGTGACTCCTCCAGGTCTGGTTTAAGAACCGGCGGGCAAAGTGTCGCCAGCAGCAGCAGCAGCAGCAGAACGGGGGCCAGAACAAGGTGCGACCAGCCAAAAAGAAAAGTTCCCCAACCAGAGAAGTGAGCTCAGAGAGCGGGGCCAGCGGCCAGTTCACGCCCCCCACCACCACCACCACAGTCCCCGCCATCTCGACCAGCACCGCTCCAGTGTCAATCTGGAGCCCGGCGTCCATCTCTCCGCTCTCAGACCCCCTGTCTACCTCCTCCTCCTGCATGCAGAGGTCCTATCCCATGACCTACACCCAGGCCTCGAGCTACAGCCAGGGCTACGCAGGCTCGACGTCCTACTTCGGCGGCATGGACTGCGGCTCTTACCTCACCCCCATGCACCACCAGTTGTCAGGCCCCGGCTCAACTCTCAGTCCGATGAGCACAAACGCTGTCACAAGCCATCTGAACCAGTCCCCGGCGTCCCTCTCCACCCAGGGCTACGGGACGTCCGGCCTGGGCTTCAACTCCACAGCAGATTGCTTGGATTATAAGGACCAAGCGGCGTCGTGGAAGCTGAACTTCAATGCAGATTGCTTGGATTATAAGGATCAAACGTCCTCGTGGAAATTCCAGGTCCTGTGAACAGAGCAATCAGCTGTGTTAAACAAAAAAAAAAGTTCACAAACAGTGACGATCACATCAGACACGGCGCTGCCATCCCCTCAATAAAACACATCGGACTGGTTCAAATCGTCAGCCGGGCTCGGCAAGACAGGGCTGACAGGGGCCTCGGGTTTTTTGGCATGATGGTCTTTGGTCCTCCTATAGTGGAGAGGTTTAATTTATTTTAGCACTGGCAAAGAGATTTTTTTTTTGTTCCGTTCATTCACAGGTTGTAGCCCCTCATCCATGTGTGTCAGTGTGTGCCTCTATGCGTAAAGAGAAAAAAAAAACACCTGTTGAGGACAACAGACACCGGACTTTGAAAGAAAAGTACACCACAGCCACGGAACTAATGTTTATCCAAGAACAAAACTTAAAGCTCATGCCTCTGGTGAGCGAAGTCCTGGGGATGGACAGACCTCCTTTAAACTTCTTACACTACTTTGCCGACCTGTTGGCAAAGAGACATGAGGGCGCGTGGACATGGATGCACTACTTTATTTAAGAAAAAAAAGTGTTTATAAGGAATCAATATGTAGTTTCTAAGAGACAATCAGTGTGTGTCTTATATAAATGGTACATATGTGTTTTTTTTATCTGTGCTAGCCTTCGAAACTGTGATCTGTTGTATTGTATGCAATTTGTGAGCCCCCCTCGCATCAGACTCTCTGCTGTGATTTTAATAGATTTCTAACTTTTGTTTTTTGTTTTTTTTTGGAACAACGAAAGATGCTAATGGTTAAACTGCAGGCATCACAAAGAGAGACGAGACTTTCCAAGCACATGGTAGTAATAATCAAGGGTTAGCCCCACTGGAAATGACTCTCGGTTGCTGAGAGCTCCACACTTGCTCCCCTCCATTGATCTCAACACACGGTGATTGTGGATCCTTTACTGGCTCCAAAGATGGTGTGACCTCACCGCTGAAAAGACATGAATAAAGGTCCTGTGAGCTTACTCTTTCATCAAGAGACGATCTGTGTGTGTGTGTGTGTCTGTGTGTGTGTAAGTGTGTGTGTGTGTATGTGTGTGCGTGTGTGTAGAGTGAGAGAGAGATGGAATGATTTGGAGAATGGATATGGTGAAAATATGAAAGTCAGGGAAAGTTTGCAAAGCTAATGGTGGGTACTTTTTAAAATTATTTATTTGAGTTACAGGAAAAAAATCATTTACACAGGACTTAATATTGATTATTGAAAAAAACAATGATGTAAACATTTTTGATCATTTACTTACGAAAATTAAGACGAGTAAAAAACAAAACTTATAATTTTGGCTCTAATTTTTATTTTAGATAGAAATGTCAAATAATCAAATTCACTATTTGAAGAAAAAAATGAGGAAAATACTCTAATTTCATGGATTTAATTTAATCTAAAATAGGGGAGGTCGTTGGTTTCGTAAATGTTAATTATTATATAATCACATACTTCTTAGTGGTGACCAAACTCCGTTTCCTCACGCAGCATTACTCCAACAGAGAGCCTCATATATTATCAAAAAGTCTTTGATAATATCTGTAACTCATTCTATCTTGTAAATACTGTTTTTAGAGCAGGTTCTCTTCGTTATAATGAGAGGTTATAAGAGAAAAAAAATATGTTAAAGGTTTGTCAACGAAAAATAGTCGAGTTTGATCAATGCTTTTAAAAAAAAATGAATCTTCCATTTTGACTTTGCTCAGGTGGCGGAATTAACTTTTCTTTTTTTCCCCTCATTTCTTAGTTTCCGGTAGGCTAGTTCAATTCAGATAGTCTCAACAAAGAGAGTGTGCGGTTGGAGAAAGCAGTGTTAAATCCCGGCCTCCAAGAGATGTTAATCCCAATATTTTACCGGCGGGGGTTTCTCTGAGGCGCAGGGGCAGCAGTGGTCCCACTCAAAGCCCACCGCATGGGTTTACATGCCTGATCCCCAAATGTGCGCTCTCATAGGAAGTCTAATATTTCATCTAACAGGAGAAAAATGCAAACACGCGTTTTATCTGATAAAAAAAACCTGCACAATTTCCTATAATTACATGTTGTGTGTTTAACAAAGCGGAAGGAGAAGCTTATCAGCAAATCTTTAAATCTTTGGGAATATTAAAACAATAATAGGCTAAAATAAAAATTCCAGCTTAGTTTTTTTTTTCTTTTTATTTAACCTTTTATTTATTTATTTGCTTTTTTCCCTTGTGGTTGGCAGTGCAGGTGATCGTTTCTGTCAGTGTGATGCTGGGTCGTGAACAGAAAAAGTCATCCAAGGAATAAACCTGCAGAAACTTGGCATCAAAACCTACAAATTTACTGCTTTAAGCAACATTGTGTGTTTTATTTTGGAACTCAAGAAAAATTCACCATAAATTAACTAAAAATCAGTACATGAGCGATAAGATGTGCGTTTTAAAACCCTTTAAAATTCTGTCAACTGCAGGTTTATAGGCAAACCACCTATATTCTGCATAAGGTGAATGACATTATTTGCAAAGAGCATGTTTCTGCAAATAATTAATTTCTAAAATACCATCTGAGGAGTCAGATGGTTAAAGCTGCTTTTTTGAAAGAGTAGAGGTTTTTTTGGGGGGGGGGGTACTTTTTGTTGTTCCAACTCTCCAACGTTACTGTCTGCTTGACGACAGTAGACAATAAAGTCGTAGTGGCTATGGGATCTGTAATGAGTCGACATGGCTCTGCAGTGGGCTAATTGTTATAAGTCCAACATTCAATT
>JAQMCX010000017.1:1976795-2000231 GCA_029814765.1 Acanthurus leucopareius | reverse complement strand
CCCCCCCCCCCCCCCCCCCCCCCCCCCCCCCCCCCCCCCCCCCCCCCCCCCCCCTCTTAACACTAATAATACATAATGATTAATTGGAAATTATGAAAAACACAATAATGTAAACACACACTGTTTGAGACAAAGCAAACAACACGATGAATAAAATTAAAAGACAAACTGAACTTAAAAGCACCTAACGTGTTTTTAACAATCAACAGGGAAAAATATTAATCTGAAAACTTTACTTCTTGTCTCAGCGGGTCTTCTCTGACCTTCTGGACACCAACTAAGCAACAAGGGCAGCAGACCCTCAGACTGACACAGCCCCTCCCTCTCGTCCCCTCCCCTCTCCATGGACAGTAAGGATGCTACAGTTCATTAATGAGTATGCTCCATAGCTCTTAAAGAGTCCTTAATTAGTGGCACACTGACACTGACCAGCCATGCACCAGGAGGGGCATGCTGGGAAGACGGGGAGGCACACTGGGGGAGGGGAGTTTATAAACCCACTATTGGAGTGGCTGTTATAAAATACTCCTTTTTCAAATATTATATCTAAAAAACAAATCAAAGGGGGGCTTTTAAGTTATTCTGAATTATCTGTCCACCAATTGGATCTCTAAAAAAAAATCAATTGTTTTGACATGAAGAACCTGATCAAACAAAATTGATTAGGTCTTTGAAAAGGGTGTGACATGGATAGCACTCCAAGGCTACGCGACGAACTGTAGCAAACACGTGTGATTGAAAAGCTTTAAATGGGTGTCAAACAAGCGGGGGACATAATGTTTGACTTAAATTATCAGTGGTCCCACAAGAGGCTTCTGGGACCGCTCCCCAGAGCCGGGGGGTGTGTGTGGAATATAAACAGGGGATTCACCGGTGACCAACGGGTCAGCCCTGCAAGAGGGACGGGTGCTGGTTGCTCCCGTGGGACTTGGCGACATTCCTGCAGCAGCTTTTTTAATTTGCTGGACATGACCCCCCTCCCCTCCCCATGCGCCCCCCACCCCAACCCAACCCAGTCGCACACCCCAGCAGGCGCTAACAGGACAGACAACACTTCTAACATACAGCCTCAGTCACATTTTCAGTACGTCTGTGGCTGTATGTGTGTGTGTGTGTGTGTGTGTGTTTGTGGGGCAGGTGGGGGGGGTGGGCTGTTGTAGGGTCCCAGATGGGTTAATGGGGAGTTTAGCATCAGGATTACAATGCAACACTGTGGCTTTGGATTGAGTAGTTATTGCTCCAAGCTCACACTGGCTACCCCCTTCTGTTCACCAGCCCCACCACCACTGGGCCAACAAGCCGGGGCGGGGTTGGATGTGCAAATTTATAACATATTAATGTTATATTGGACAAAAATATGACAAAAATAAAATATTCTAATTGCAAAGGTAAACATAAACAAGATTTTAAACCAAAAATCTTTAATTTAACAAAAAATAAAAATCGGAAAACAGTGTTTCTCCTTCATATCGAACTCAGGACTCTATTTTAGCTGTAATTTTAAGTTACTGAGTCTATGTGAAGTGATTATAATTCTACCACCGACGGAGATAAGTTATTATGACATTTTTTTGAAAGTTATTGTTATCAGAAGTTTTTACTGCTTGGTGATTAGGGCCATGTTCATGTTTTCCAGCCCTTCCCTGCTCCATCCTCCTCCATCATTCATCAACTGGCCCCACCAGGAACACTCCATCAGGGTGCAAGACTAATCTGTTTGTCAAAACGTGTCTTGCCTCTGCATGCCCCCCACCCCCCCTCCTGCCCCCCTCACTCCCCCGGCTGCTGGCCGTCACAGGTCCAGCTCCAGCACCGCGAGCCAGTCCAGGGAGATTGAAATGTTAAGGGCAGGGACGACAGCTCCACTAATTAAATTCCCCAGGTTAATCCCTGCCGATCCCCTCATCACACTCTCCCACCAGGTCCTGCAAGGAGACAGGAGGCAGAGACCGGTGGGGGTGGGAACAACAAACAAACATTTGACACTAACAATGGGAATGGAAAAATTCAAAAAAAAAAAAAAAAAAAAAAAAGAGGCTGACTGTGAAAATGAAAAGCCTGAAACACGGCATGAGGTGGGGGTGGACAAACACATATCTATGTGAGGCGGAACACACTAACATTGTTGAACAAAAACACATACACACAAATGCATCACAAGCTTGGTGCATCATGATAATAATTCATATTTAGTCCACGTCTTTGGAATAAATGTAAAGTAATACGTGTTGATTTAAGTATTTTCCTAAATGTATAAACTTATTGAAGCTAACTAATGACTACCATGTTCACAGCCTGTGTGAGTGAGCCCTCACACTCCCGGGACTAGCTCCGGCCCTGTCATCATCTCAGCATGTACAGTGGCCTTACGTCTGACCCCGTGCCACTGTACTACAGAGGAGAGCTGAGACGCTCAACAACAACCAGCAAACTATGTGACCTTGGCGGCATCAGGGGAGCCGCCACATTCCACATCCTCACCGAATCACAAGTGCAGGTTGAAGAAACTGCTTTCAAACGGGTCTGAGAGTAACATCTTTCTTTTTCAGAGGTTTTAAGAGAGAGACCTTCAGCCAAGGCAAAACAAATGACTGAGTGAGGAATGTGTACTGAAAGCTTCATTTATAAGCTGTCAGTGCCTCACAGGACTTCACACAGGAAGTTAGTAACTGTATGTATCTTTGCTCACATCAAGTTTTGACGAGTTAAAGGTGCTATAAGTAACATTTTATCACCAGTTACAGTATTGTTAATACACAGAGGTCCCACTAGCACTGAGTACTGTATGCACAAGGTGGATGTCTAATTGTAACCATGCTATGGACATATAAGAATGCACAGCAGCATGATAAATGTTGAATGATCCAAATTAAACTGGTCTCATACCAGGAGTTTAAAATTTACATGTCAAAAACTGTATTTTATTTTGTAACCAATCAATTGTAGCAGATTTGACCACAATTTTTTAGCCACACAAACAAAATCTTAAGAATTTTAAGAAAGTGCACTGTAATGGTGCTAAAATGTTACTTACAGCAACTTTAAAATACCAAAATGTGCTCTTACTTGATTAAAAGTAAGAGAAAAGTAATCTATTTTTTTATTTTCATGGCAGATACATAATTAAAAACAGGACTACAGGCGAAAAACACTATTATATTATTGCTCTTGGGTGTTGTATTGTTGCAGTGGGTGCAGAAAAGTAAATTCAAAGGGAAATAGATGGAGCAGGTGCTTTTGTACACAGTAGGTGTGGTGTTGGAGAAGACGTGGGTGTATTACACAGTGTGGGCGTGCTGCGTCACAGACACCACGCGCCTGCGTTGTGGCTTCGCTCAGAGGTGTAATGCCTGATTAGGGGATTACAGGAAAGTGCTTCTTTGCAGTTCTGTGAGAAACAATTATTAACATGTTGGTGTCTCTAATCCTGGATAAACACAGCTTTTCAAGAACAACAGAGAGTCTTTCTTCCCCCCTTTTTTTTTTTTTTAAAAATCCGTGTTTAAACCCCGTAGTCACTTGAACTCCAAAGCCTAACTAATACCAGCGGAGGAGACAGGCCAGTCGTGTGGAACACTGTCATTACAGAGGTTGTGCTCTTGGTGGAAGACATGGCTGGCCAGCAGGCCTTCACATCAGAGGGGAAATCCAAATTTAGCTTGGGGAGAGAAAGGCATTGTGCTGAGCACTGCTTGTTGAAAGGGCATTAGACTGAAACATGTTCACAGCCTGTAATCTTTTATTTGTTTGTACACTTTACTCATGTAATCTGCTTTCTACTAACACAGAAATGATTTCCTAAGTCATGCTGGGGGAGCCGTGGATAACAGATCCAGGTGGGGTAGCATCGCAAAAGACTTTCAGCAGGTTGATGCTAAAAACTGCTGAATATGAACACGTCACATGTTTTTGTCTGTTAGTGTTGAACTATAAGCATAAAAATACTGCAAAATTGGTGAGTTTAAACATTTTTTTTTGCATCGGAAAGGAAGCATAGCCTCTACTGGATGCTATCAGGGTTTTTATAACATTTGTAACCAGCAGTGTAGCTTATTTAAATCAGTATATGGCAACAGGTTACCAGGGTGACTATTAGACCCTCATGCAACCATAAAATTCAAGTTAGCACCCCCATTGTAACAAATGCGGAGTGATTGAACAGAAAGTCTTCAACAGATCACAAATAAATGCGTAAATAAAATAAACTAGAAAATAAACACACAAATCTAGTGATTCATGAACTAAATTGGAGACAGTTTAGTTCAGCTCGTGTGTGATAAAATTCAAGCAGGGAGCAATCAACACACTGCTGATTCCTGAGCCACCAACCTTCCCCTACACACATGTACCTGCACATACACACATGTACACACACACACACACACACACACAGACATACACTTTATCATTTCAGTGTTGCCTGTGGCTCTGAAATACAGCACATCAAAACAACCTGTAAGTTTCATTTTCGATACCCTTGAACCTGCTGACTGGCCAAACTGTCCACTAGCTGACACTTTGAAGAGTAGCTCATCTCAGTCGTCTCTACATGCCGCCATTCTGTGTGGACCTGAGAAGAAATGAGCGATGATACATTCACTAACGTGGCTGCAATGAACAAACAGCTAACAAATCCACATCCATTTTAAATTAAGGGATAGAAATTCTTATCTTTAATTAACAGGGGAGGAGATATTCTTTAAATACAGCATCTAAGGCTTCTTCCTAATATGTAATTCTGGGTAAAATTCATATAGAACTCATCGAGATCATGTCAGTGCACTTTGATTGACCTATGAGTCTTTTAAGAAGCGTACCAGTGAGTATCCACCATGTTTCTGGTTGCCTTGCCTCCACAGAAGAAGGGGGGCAGGGCGAGTGTGGTCCTAAAGGTGCTGGTGCTGGTGTGCGATGTTGGGGATGTGTTGTGCCCATCTGGCAGGGCAGGGTTTAGCCCTAATCCCGGAGCCCCTCGGCAGGGGAGCCCCAGGCTGTTGATCGCCGGCCCCCTGCTGGCTCCTCCTCACTCCTGACCTCCTCAGAGCTCGAACACACAGACCCCTGCCACAAGAAAACATGTCCACACACACACACATACACAGCATCATCAGACAGTCCCATTCTATAAACATCTGTCCATGTGTGTGTCAATACTGAGTGAAGAGTTTTGATGTCCAGTGGAGACACACAGGCTTCAGCAGCAGCTCCAGTATGCAAATACAAACAGACACTATGAAAGGCAAGACGGAAATATGACCCCGGCCAACGGGAAAACACAGAGAAACACATAAACACACACGTGCAGAGGGCGCAGAGACTTGTTTTTGTGAGGCAATGTAGAAAACAAATTTATCACACACACAAGTAGAGACCGAGTAAATATACACACACATAATTACAAAAACATAGACAGATAGGCAAACACACAAAGACACCCAGAAGCAGTCACCCAGCCATACACACCACACACCTAACCACTGATAATCCCCTAGACACAGGAACACACTCACACACGCACGCACACACACACAGAGCGTCATTATGTTTATCACTGTGAACCAGCCCACCGACACCCATCACTCTAATTCCATTTGTCTGTTTAGATTCGTTTTGCTTTAATCCTCCCTTGTTTGTGCACATCTGCAAGCACTGCAATAGTACAGACACAGTGAGACCAGGAATGAGAGGGAGAGAGACAGACAGACAGAGGCAGAGAGTGAACGAGAGGGAGAGAGAGAGAGAGGGAGAGAGGGAGAGAGGCGGCTCGGAGGGAGCACTCTCCCCTCCTGACGTCCTGGTCCCTGTAGCTCCAGCAGAAGGGGGCAGACAGGCGTATCTCCTTGCCCAGGGAGAAGCTCCCTGTCCCAGCCACGGAGCTGCCGCCAGGCCCGCAGGCCCCTGTAATCACTGCAAACAGTCAAACATCCAGTCACACAGGCTCTTACACCAACACAACGTTACAGGCTTTTTACACAGTATTACACCACATCTTATTATCCCATTCAAGTCCCTCTATTAGCTCAATTGGATGGTGGGATTTTCATTTGTAAATTGGGGGATTTTAGATTAGCTTGTCTGTCAGCGATGAAATGCCCCCTGAGACTGTGAATTATGTGACCAATCACATATGAATCAATGCTTACGCATGCTGCAGCACATGAATGGACGTTGTCAGCGAGAGGAAATGAAACAACTTTAACCTAGATTATATGCTGGATGTATACGACATCACAGATTGTATCAATGTGAGCGTCACAGCTGTATGGCCACACGGTCACAGATTAGTGCCACTATATTCTTTGACTCAAAACGCTAAATACGGGCATTTAAATTGGCCTTAATGCATCAACAAAACATTAATGACACCATTTTTGTACAGCTGACAATGAGCAGTGTTAGCTTTTATACAGCACATAATATTCAGGTCTAATAGAGAATTATTAAAGAGATAAATATTAGCGGCTATATACACACCTAGCAGCAACATTATGCAGAACTGAAGCCGGTTGGTTGAAAAGGAGGCGAATGAATTTCCCTTCTTCCTCCCCAGGCCTTCCATTCAGACACGGAGTGAGAGAGAGAGGGAGGAGAGAGAGGAAAAAAGGCACCCCGAGCTAGTCGAGAGACCCGGCAAATTATGAAAATGCCTCTCTGTGTCCTAAATGGAGGCCGAGCTCTTTAATGTGGCACAAAATTAGAACCTGGGGGAGGAAGTGTGGCCCGCTTGATTGGCGAAACCCCTCCTGGTCCACTACCCTCCTCCTCTCCATCCCCCCCTCTTCCTCCTCTCAAGGCACACAGAGATATTATCCTGTGGCTGGTGGCACTCTCTTGTGTTGGGGAAACTGAAGGACCCCAGAGAGAGCCCAGGGGCGTCCATAAAGGTGCCTAATTTGTCAGTTTACTCCTCAATTATTTAAATAGATCTAAGAAGGGAGCGGAGAATGGGGATTTTTCTGCCTCTTCGCAGTCAAAGCAGAGAGAGACCTTTCTCCACGGTAGCCATTTTCAATTGCGCTCTGCTGCACTGCTGTCTTTGATATACAGAAGTGCAGTGGTGGAGAGGGGCTGTATCAAATAAACAAATGTGTGTACACAAGATAACAACGGTAACTTAGGGATAATATTCAGTGTGTTCTGAAGAACTCAAAGTTATTGCACAATTACAAATTTACAGATTAAAGCAAACTTAATAAGCGTGTTCACGCGGAGCACACTGGCTCAAAAACGCTGTCTGTGTGTCATACGTGGGCAAACACACATACACATGCAATGACACATCTATGGGTGGGGATTATGGCGAGGTTTGGATATAAAGCGAAGACCCTTTGTTACACATCCCTCTGCTCCTCCATCCATACACACTATCAGGTTATAACCCCACTCCCACACTATCCTATCAGCACCCCACGACAGGCAGGAGCACCAGCTCACACAGCCTGGCAATGCCAGCCCTCAGCCAGTGAGACCACTGGAGGTATGCAGGGCCCGGGGCCAGAGATTACCAAGCGCTTGAAGATTGATCCTGGAAATGGAGATGTCGCATTCCCCAACCCTCTGACCTCTAATCCCTCACATATCTGCCTCTATTGTTTGGTTTGTTTTACCAGAGGGGCGAGGTTGTGCGGGCTGAGGAGGATGAGGATGCTGTGAAGGTGGAGGGGGTCCACACGGGGTCCTGGGGTGACCTTATCTCACACATGCGTCTGGCAGAGGTAGGTAAAGGGCCCTCTCTGTCTGAATGCTTTGCCGCGGACCCCTATTGAGATGAACTCTCATCTGTGCAACAACAATCACTTTCAATAAGCTCTATATCAGCAGCATTGCCAGCAATGGGTCCAGTGGCAGTACAATAGTCTGGGTGCGCCCACACAAAGACGTGAGCACCAAGACAATGGCACAGCCCTTTAAATTCAGGAAAGACACTTAAAACCAGAGAAAAACACTTTGGACTATTTTGACACAATACACTCGAAGCAACACAAATACAGACAGGAACACAGAAGAGAGCACTACAAACACCTGGACAAATACACTCAGTAAACACACTGCAAACATACTGTACCTGACACACAAACAGTGGCCACCACACACCGAGAAGCACCAACATCTTTAAGTGATAGCAAACAAAAACCTGAGACAAGTCAATCCTGACAACATGTCAACACAGACTGACGTTAATGGGCCTAATTCCACCCAATACACATTAATGAGTCTACAGTACAGTAGTTATTTAAGCCAAAATAACAACAGCTCTTAATACAGTAAGAGATTTCTTTAAGTTAAGGTTCTAGCGTGCTGAAAATCTACAGTCAACGAACTGACAAGAATTGGCATTTTGGATGAACAACTTAGTAACTCGGTACACTAGAATAACAACAATTCTAAGCTATAAATATGTGTGGAGTTGGGAAGCACGCACTGGCAACGTTCACAAAGATGGGTGGCACCTCATAAACACCCTTGAAACAGGTTTCTCATGCTTAGGAATGGGATCTGCAGGCAAAGTTTTTCCAGAGTGAGATTCTGCAAAATCTGTGGCCAGCTCAGTATATCATGCCTCTCACACCCTCTATTCTCTTCCCAAACACCAACCAACACACCCCGGCCCTCCGCCTCCCTCCACTCCAAGCTTCCATCCAGCCAGAGAGAGAAGAGGAGAGGAGATAGGCCCAGTTGCTAAAGCTGTCTTTTCAGCCCCTGCTCCCGCTCGGTCTATCTGAGATACACAGCAAGCGGAGGTGTCGCTTTTCCGCTGGCATTTCGGACAGTATCTACTTATAGACGGGAGAAAAAGAGAAAAGAAAAACAGAAGGGGTATTATCAGGGAGGGATGAGAGCAGCAAAGGCATTTTGTCTTTTTATTCCCCTCCTAAGCCCTGGGCTTTGCTCCCAATCCGATTGGTCGATACGGCCAGGGATGTAAATGAAATGCAAAGAGGAATAAGGCTGGCTTCCCATCTCCAGTGTGTGCCCCCCTAAGTCCTCCGCCCCTCTTTCTCTGTCTCGCTCTGTCTTGCTCTCTGGGCTGTTTATGGTGTTGTGTTTCCGTCTCCCCATTCACAGACTTGCTGCTCTCCCTGTTTCCGTCTCACTCTGCATCACCCCCCCTCCCTCCCTCCTCCCACCATCGCTCCTCTCTCGCTGCATCCCTCCCCTCTCCCTGGCTGGGCTCACAGCTCTTATCTCCTCAGACGCCCCACATTCCAGCGTTGCCGTGGCTCCCTGCCTGCATCCCTGGTCACGGCGATTCCATGGGTTCCCACAATCCTCGGCAGCTTGCTGATTTAGGGTGGGCAACTGACTCTCAGAGACAGGGAAGAGGACAGGAACAGAGGGGTTAGGGGAAAACGGGGTGAGAGGGGATGAGAGGGTGGGAGACAAGAAAGGGATGACAAGGGGGGGAAAGAAAGTAAAGTAAAAAAAAAAAACAAAACAGAAGAGCATGAGACGAGAGATGGCAGATGATTCCGATGTAAATACAAAAAAAATGGTTGAACAAGTATGATCAATATTTTAGATCCAGGCCTGCTCTAATGTGGAAAAAAAAGGGTCAGAAATGTTTTATAATAAACAGAATCTTTATTGAAATATTTTAATCTGTAAAAAACACAGAGTGACAGTTTCCCCCTTTTTATATGAGAAACCAAACCATCTGCGCTACAGCAGGTCGAATCTCATCATCCAGCCAGCTGACAGCCGCTAACCAGGCCTGCGAACAGAGAGGGCAGATTACACTCTGAGAAAACCACACATGCACTTACTGTCCTTCGCTTTCTAGTGGTATCTCAAACAGCAGGCTCCTTCAGAAGTGCTTTATAAAGCTTATGGCAATACACTGGTTTGACCTCTGCACAACAAACTTCATGGCACAAGGTTCATTAACATTAGCACCAGCATTTATGAAAACAGCGTGTAACTGAGGTTTCAGACCCTGAGAACACGTCAAAGACAACTGAGTGAGGTCTGCCTGCAGCATTTGCATGCTACTCCGTCTCTCCATTAAACCTCACAGGGATAAAAGTTCATTTTCCTGACAGTCTTGCGTGTCTTGCGTGTTTCCCTGGATTTTGCATGACTTTGTGCTTTTCTCTCTCTTTCCGGTGTGCCGATCTGTTTATTGACTACGTTTATATTGCAGTTCTGGGCAGAGAAAAGGCTCGGGTGGAGATTTAAGCATGTTCACACACACACACACACACACACACACATTCGTTGACATGCAAATACAAATCAACACAGAAGCACACACTGCACACGGAAACGCACCTCTAAAAGGGTCCCTGGCATTGTGACATTTCACATTTCATTTAAATCCATGAGGGATTACAGTCTTCCCGTTAGGAAGGAAGAGAGGGGGAAAAAAAACACTCATCGAATCCATTAGTTTTAAACATTTAAAGGACCATCTAAGATGGACTGATAGAAGGGTGGGTGGGTGGGTGGGTAGTGCCGGTTATGCAGAGTGAGGACTGTGTGGCACAGCACAAGTCTGTCCTAGATTAAACAGCCGCTCTAATCCCCCATTTCTGCCCCCAAATTGGTTTTCCCTCAATCTCGGCCTTGCCATCCTAATGTGAGAAAAATAGAACTAGAGCAGAGGCTGAGGCAAAATAATCAGCACTCTAAAAAGTGTAGGAGCAGAAGAGGAGAGGGAAAAAAAAAAGGAGAAGATGTAACGATAAAGCAATTGAATGGGTGAGTTTAAGGGGAGCACGCACAGCTTGATTGAGGTCAGTCAAGGCTTCCCGAAGTCAAACTCTGTCCCTGGTCAACTGTAAACATCCATCAAAGAAAGCATGTCCGAGTGGCGGTTCTCTGTCCTTTATGAGACCAGTGCTTCTGCATCAGCATTCCTCTTCAGTCCCAACTCACATGTCCATTTTGAGTCCCTTTACCCCAAAAACCCAACTTAACACCACTACATCATTCTGTATCTCAAGAGCACCATATAAACCACAAGAAGAGGCACTTTGACACTTTGTCCCCGGTGCCTTGCACTTCAGGCAGCCTTATGGCACTCTCCCAGTGTGGCAGCTCCATGTAGGTCTCTCTAGATCTTGTTATGGGGTTTGCCTCCGGCTCTGGCGGAGTCTGTCTCTCTCTTTGAGCAGGTGAGTAATGGCTGAGTGTATAGCAGGGGCCTGGGGATCCGTGGGTTCCTTCTCTAAGTAGAGACTGAAGTGCTGGACGCTGCAGGTCAGCAGGCTGTCTGGACTGCGGCCCCGGTGACCCGAGCGGAGCAGCCTCTCACAGGCCAGCGCCAAGTTCTTGTCCCAGTTTGGAGGGTAGTCTGAGTGGGCCTCCACAATCTCCTTATACAACTGCCCAGCAAACACAAACACATAAACACAAAGGCACAAACACACAAAAGCAGAGGTTATTTTCTTTTTTTTTTTTTTAAAAAAGCCCCTTAATATGTCATACTTTGCATGGTGTGGCACTTCAATCTGCCCCATTATGGCGTCGGTGTTGTTGTATGTTTGTAGAGGTCAGACTCACAGTGTAAGACAGCTCATAGAGGCGAGCTTTCCCCTCTCCCTGCATCCTTTCTGCCAGGTCAAACAGAAAGAAAGCCGTCTTCATCCTGAAACAAAGCACGCAGGCTCGGGGCTAAGTGCTGGATGGATGAGCCATGCAGATCCACACTCACAGACGCACCACTCCGATGGAGTGATTTATGTAGATGCAGATACCAAATAGAATGTACATGTAGATGCTCTACCACACAAGACTGGTTTATGGAGATGTTCTAGCTGGGTTAGTATGAATCGTGACGCAGCTTTTTATCTGCATGCCAAGAACACAACCTCAGCAAAGAGGGAATAAAAGTTTACTCTACCTGGCTTGCCACATCTCCTCATTAGCGACGTGCTCCCAGGACGCCGGATGGAAACTGTTCACACATGGAAAAACAATCTTTATCTAAGCAGCTCGAGGCACTGGCTTTTGCAAGGTTCCCCTAACTGCAAATGATTATTAATGTGAATATATTGTTCCACTCAACGGGGCAGGTTTTGATACACTAAACATCAATGTTTGCTGCATAAACATTAAATGACTGAGCAACAATACCAGCCAGCACATTAGACATGGAGTAAAACCACATCTCCCTTTTTTTCACTTTGATGACTGTAAACACTTGACCTCTTCTTCAAAAGAATATTTTAGTAGGGTTCCTGAGCTAATATTTGGCTTGTGGGCATCGGCGGACACGCTTGTCGTGAGGGTGCGGGAAATAATGTCACAGTATTCAGCCGTGGATATCTGAGTGAATGAAGGGCTGCTGGCAACAGCAACAGAATATTCAGCTTTGACTAATTCCACTTTTGACACAGTTATTGACAAAATGCAATAAGAAACTCATTATTTTTCATCTTCAGTCTCATTTCAAATGGCTGAGGGCCTAATGTCTTGCTCTGGTTGAATGCACAAAGAGCTGGATCACAGCATGAAGAACAGAGGACAACCTCACCGAGGGAAGCTCTGTGGAGTCTGTGAGGAGACGACTGCAGACCACAGAGAGACGAGCAAGCGAGCGAGGAGATGTTGGTGATAAAATATGTGGTGAGTGACTGGTTTCTTTCTGAGCAAAAATTCTGTTACCATGAGATGAGCATGGAAAAAATGTACTCATATCTAAAGATTATGTGATTTTTTGTCATTATTTTTGTGGCATTTCTCCTTTATTTTTGAGATACTGACAGCTGTCGAAAGAACTCAGCCTTTGATACATGAAACGTGTGCTGCCAGGTGATTAACTGGGCTGCCCAGGATGCTTTAGACGATATGTCTTGAAGACCTCTTAGAAATTACAATCTTACCCTTAAATCTCACATCCTCGCCACCAGCACAGTCTTTACAAACTCATACAGCAGAGCAAAACATTGTTCAATCCACAGAGCTTAATCTTGCATTCTAATCTGGATCCCAAAGTTTCCGAAAATAATAAATAAGGGGAAATGTGTTCAAAATAATGCACAAGATATAGAACATTTCCATTCGATAGAATGGTGCTGCTGTAAAAAACATGGACTCTCATGTTTGAATAGTAAATATAGTGTAAACATCATACAGTTTCAATATTGATGTGGAAAAGTGGGGAAAAAGCTGACTTTTTTAACATTAAAGCCACATAAAAACATATATCAGTCCAGAGATGTTAAGACTCCTGTATGTTTGTGTATGCACCTGTTGTGTGGCTCACTCCAGTTGTAGATGTTGTGGGTTCGATGGGCCCACTCTTCTGGGTGAAACTGCCTCTGAACTGGCACCAAGTAGTCACACACACCCAGGGGCCAACGGGAGAAACTACGCTCCCAGCTTGGGTCCCCTTCAGGCAGCCCGATGCAGGCGAACACATCCCTCCTGCAGGGAAAAACAACCAACAAAGAGGCTTGCTCACATCCTCACTTATTATCCATGTAAACTTCCCACACAGGAACACCAACATTTCCTCACATCCTAACACCTTCTAGCTTCCCTGCAGCCCCGAGCTGCTCACCAAAGGCTTCGGGCCTGAGGGGTTAATCCCCCGGGTCAGTGTTGCCCCTCTGACAGACAGGCACGTTGGCCTGGCAAACACTGCCCTCTGGTGGGCTTGGCATTAACAGGTCTCGAGCCAGTTTCTGGGTCTCAGTTCGTCTTGGAGTGAGTGAGTGATGAGCGCGGGGAGCAGCAATGAGTCCGCCAGAGACTGTTTAACCAAATCAAGTAGATTAGTCGTCTTCTGTAGTTCATCAAACTCTTTTATGGCCTCAACAGTTCTACGGGCTTATCTCCTCCCAGCACTCACCGCTGTGTCGACCATCCCACTGATCTCTGCCTCATTAGATCACCCACTTGTTCATTTGGACCATTGTTGCCCTCTTGATTCGCTCTCTTTCCATTTTACAGCCTTCTATTTATAAGCCTATCCTTTTGTTCTCCCTCTGCTCTCTCCCTGTGACTCACTGCGTGTTGTGGGACAGAAACTGCTCCAGATTGAAGGTGTCTTTCTCCTCAGGGTGCACCGGGTCCCACCAGCGGCCTGGAAACTGGACCCCAGGGTGGTGCTGCGCCAGCTTGGCCACATACCACGTGTATGTCATCATCTAGAGAGAGGAAAGAGCACCACCAGCGCTGCTCAGTTCTTTGTATTCCAGTGTGATTAGCAGTTAAATTACCACTCAGTGTACAATTCACTCAAAGAAAAGGATTTGTTGACTATTTCAGTGGCTTTTGCTCTTATTTGAGGTTCTTAAAGGGGGCTTCTCTCACAATGTAGTCTTAAATCCTTTATAAGTGTGATATGAAAACATATGATGTGCATAATGACTAAGTGCTCAACACAGAAAGCCTGCAAGAGACTTCCAGATTTAAGGATGTAGTTTATGTTTCTGTATGAATGAGTCAGTCAGTTATACCACAGTCAACGCACATGCCATTCTGCCCAAAAATATCATGTCAGGCAAATCTTATTGTCCTTATACAATGTTTTCCTTTTTGTTCAAAAAAAATTAATCCTCCCTTTCTCAATCTTATCATTTTTATTTGACAACTCAAATAACTGAAATTATTTGGATATGAATTAAGTTTCTTAGCATATAATATGGAAAAAGAAATGTTAAAATTTAATTAAACACAATTATGTTTAACTCTGTTTTTCAGATTTTTCTGTTTGGCCACTTATTATTCCTGTTTTTAAACCTACTTTTGTAATACTGATTCAACTTAAGTGTGCTCAGAGGGAATTTTACTTCTTTGGATCTGAAATGAAACTTTTATGATGATGCTAAAATCTACTTCCTCTTTGTATCAAATATTAAAACTTAAATGAGAACAACAAAGACAAGACAGTGGAGGAACTCTGACCTCCTGGTCGACCAGACGAACATCGGGCCGTTCACCCTGGCAGTAGTACAAGTAGCGCAGAGAGTTTCCAGGCAGATCTCCTCTGGTCAGGATGATTGAGTCTGTGGGGACGGAGGCCAGAAGCTCCCTGCCAAACCTCTCGACCACAGTGTTTCTGCTCAGGTCACACTCCCTATGATCATGAGCACACACACCATCATACTGTATAATGTCATCCAAAACACAAGTTGTGTTTACTTGAATTTAAAAAGGGCTTGAGTGCATCCTTTACCCCTGCTTAGAAGTGTGTGTACAACTGTATGCATGTGTGGGAGAGAGAGTTCCTGTTTGTAGGTACGCTTTCAAGGTGCTCTGAGGGTAAGTTGTCAGTGCCCCCGCCCCTTCCCCTCTGCAGAGCGCTCTGGCTGCCTATCTAATCGTGGGGAGACAGGTGTGATGGGTCTGACAGCGCAGGCCATGCTCTCCCCTTGATCAAAGCCGCTCCGTGATGCCTGTCTGGCACTCCCCAGCACTACGCTGGTGTAATCTGCCTTCTCGGACAGCTAACATCTAAGACTGAGCTCTGTGAGTGGAATCTATGTGCTAACCGTGCCTCTCTTTAGCCCCTACCATGGGGTGAGCAGAGAAAAAAACCTGACATGAGGAGTTCAGACCTGTGGTACGAAGCGCAGAGGAGAAACAAATCAGGTTGACTCAGGGAAAACTTATGAAGAGGGATTTTAGAGGGAACTGGAATCAGAGGGGAGTTTTTATTTCACTTCAACTTTACTCAACAGAAGTATTTGAAAGCAACTGTGGGCATTTTAGTCCAGCGTAGTAACTGCAACAGGAGTAGGAAAACAATACTGATTTCCCATATTAATTCACACAGAAGGCAAATTCACAAAGAAATTGCACTGCTTTTGTGGCCAAGAAATCTGATGAACTATGAAAAAAGAAGCTGTATGGTTTCTTTCCAGTGATCATGGAAGCAGTGACTGTCTGTAAATACTATTTTAACATTATTATTTGATTTATTTCACTGTCACAGTATCTGAGGGCAGCAAAGCCTGCAGCAGTTAACAGTTCATGGTGGTTTCCAAAAAACACTTAAGAAGTAACTTGTTGAATCTTTGAATTATTCATTTTATAATAAAAGGGTTAACAAACATTGGTTAAAACACAGAAGGAAAAAATAAGGTTAAAACAAGGACTCTTCGAGGTTGTATTCTTTCCATTCGATGAAATGCTCAATCATGGGCAAAAAGGACAACAAGTCCTACACTGCCACAGTAAAATGCTTGCTAGTATCAACAAAAGCTTTGATAAGTGGCCATCATTTAAATCTAATTGTCAATGTTTCATTTGAAACCCAGTGCTTTATTGTGTACCCAAACACTGACAAACATATTACAATATAATAAGAATATTTACAGACTGCATTTTATATTTTTATCACGCCCAACAAGAACTAGGAACTTTAATGGGGTATAACACTCACCTGTGATTGGTGCGCACCATATGTGCCAGCAGAGCCATGGTGAGGACCCAGCCTGTGGTCTTCCACACACTCCCACGGCCAAGCCTCCTCTCCAGCTCACTGTGTGTCCGGCTCAAGCCGAGGCCTGCCAGCACACACACTGCAGCATCACTCTGGAGCCAGAAACGCTCAACCTGCAGGAGGTGAGTGTACACATGTACAAAGACAAACACACACACACACAGACACACACACACACATCAGTGTTTCCTACATTTTTTTTATTTAAGGACATGTGTACTGCCTTAATAGATTTCTCACGTATAGAAAACTGAATGGTGATTGTAGCTCAGTATAAAAGTATAAGCGCTCCTCTCAGACCACAGCAGGTAAATTAAAACAATAAAAATCACAAGGGCTTAGAGAGTAGATTTTAAAATAAGTTGAAGTCTCATAGCTCACCACACCAAGCAGTAATGGTCTGCTGATGTCCAGGTTGGCTCTCCAAGCGAAAAACAGGGAGTAGACCACCAGCATGGCAGCCAACAGCCAGGACACTGAGCGGCATGTCCTTGGAAAAGAAAGGCCAGAAGTGATTCCATATACAAATATTGCTCCCGTTCTTATTATTTGACTGTTTACCCTGTAAAAACAGACTTGTTCAGAAAGAAGTCTGTAAAAAATATTAATGCAAGGATGGAGATCACAAGCCCGGGAGCAAATACACACGCCAGCCAGCTAAGAGGTGCATGATTGATTTTCTAATGCAGACTGAGTCATAATGAGCTGCTGCCAACCGCTGAATCACAAACTCATTACAGTACAGCTGTAAAATGTACTTATACACTAAAAAGAAAACATGTTACCCTCATGGCAATAACAAGTCATCATCTGAACCTGAAGAGAGACTTTCAAGTCACAGAAAAAGACTTTTGGATGTCTTGCCAACACACTGATGTGAAGGGTTTGACTGACTGACTGACCACTGCAGCAACACATACTGTTATTTGTGTTTTTCTACATTGTGCACTATTGTAAGAAATAGGTGCTGTTTTTTTAAATGTAAAAAAATGTTCTTCACCTAAAACAGGTCCATTTAAGATTTTCAAGATCCTTCCCATAAGAGTTCTGAAGCATGAAAAATATTCTGCTGTGATAAATATTCAGGCTACCATGGTTTTTGTACGTGAAATGTAAGAAAAATGAACTGAAAATGGGTTGGAAGCACATCTTTTCTTTCTCTATTATTGGGAAATTCTGGATCTAACAAATACAGGTCTCTAACCTCACCTCCCCGCTACTTGCACTTGGCTGACATATAAAAGAGCGGTGTGCATTAGGATGGCTTACAGTTAGTGTACAGTAACCATGAATGTTTGAGCTTCTGAGGCTCAAACATGCAGTTGTATCAGTGCAAACTCTCACACTCTTTACTAAAAAAATCTGTCCTGCACTGGAGGTGTCAGGTTTCTTTTGCCTACAATTGGATTTAAAATGAAGTTTTTCAAGTTTCTAACCTGGCTTGCCCAACTTTATCTTGCTAACTAACCTAGCTTGTGATTGGTTTGAACTTAAAGGCTGTCAGTGCACAACCTTGCTCCTCCCTTGCTCCCCCCTCTATTGTCATTCATCTTCTGACTCAATTTTCCAACCCGGATGTCCTTTTTCTTCCTTTTCTTTACTGAGAGCTGGCAGTTTAAACGGTTAGAATTTAAGTGGCTTTCCTTTGGCACCCTATGAAATGACCTTGCTCTTTTTGCATACGGCCAAAGTTTAACAAGGCACACACACACACACCCCCCCCAAAAGAGGGGGGCAGGCTTCACTCAGCTTTATCAGCTCCACCCTACAGACCCCAGAAAATACACTGCTGTAATGACTTAGTGGATCACACCGACACTGCCACGCACAGATACATACAAGCAGTGATTTACTTGTACACACCAACATATTCTTGAAAATCCA
Source organism: Acanthurus leucopareius (assembly GCA_029814765.1). NCBI lineage: Eukaryota > Metazoa > Chordata > Actinopteri > Acanthuriformes > Acanthuridae > Acanthurus > Acanthurus leucopareius. Next base: position 1,981,954 of record JAQMCX010000017.1, on the reverse strand, counting down.
AAACACACACATCAGCCTCTCTCCATTTGAATGTGGAGCGTTGCGACAGCTTGACAGTTAGGTGCCTCAGTGGTTTTTTGTATTCTTTTTTTCTAAGATCAGCATTTTGTCAGTGGTTTTGTTTCCTGTCTTTTACTCCGGGGGGATTAGATATTTGGTTGAAGTGGCGGCTGAGATGTGTGTGACAGAGTTTGGTGTTTTATATGCCGGCATCTCGCTCATCCTACCTGTCCCATGGGGAGAGGAGAAGGCCTGTTCCTGCCAGCACCAGAGCGGGAGGTGAAAGTTCTGCCAGGCAGTGGTCCAACTGAGCCCTGCATTCACACACACACACAAACACACATGAAACATACATGATGGACACCAAAGACGAGCTCCGTTTTCCTCCCTGCTACTGAACTCAAGGACAGCAATTATTAAATGCCCTCCATCCCCTATCAAAACAAACTCCTTGGACTGTGCACTCCTCCTTTCAATCGGATTGACAGATACGAATGACTGTGTCATCCACCCCCCGGTGCCCCATCCTCTCCTCACAGCGCCTGTCAGTCACAGAGCGCTTGCTCAGAGCAGAGAGATAGTTTCCTGCCTCTTCCTTAATACCCATCTCTATTTGACAGCTTATTGAGTCTCTGTATCTCCCAATGTACACTATGTGTGAATGTGCTTGCGAGCGTGTGTTTGTGGGTGTGTGTGTCAGCTTCTCCAGCGGGTTTACGTCTCCACTGCGACATGCCTGTCATGTTCGCCTCTCTTCCCCATCTTGAAGGTGTGCTTGTCCATCAAGCAGCAGGGGTGACGGGAAAGGGTGGGTGCCTGGCAGAGGGGGGGCTGGTAGTGGGGGGTCTTAAGACGCACATGCACCCCCCATCCCGTCAGCTGGAGAAAGATACCAGGAGTGGGATGACTGCTGCTGCTGCTGCTGCTGCGGTGGTGGTGGTGGTGGTGGTGGTGGTAGCAGGGAGAAAGGGAGGGAATTGGGTGGAGGAGGTGTGGGGGTAGCTGGAGTGGAAAAATACAATTTCTCCAGCTCTATTGCAGTGTCTGTCATCACAGCTTGTCACGCTTAAACACCAGAGCTGAGTGATCATTTCAAACTGCTGGAGAAACAGAACACAGCGATTTGGCCCTCTAAGCAGGTTCAGTTCTGCTTTGATGGGAGAGAGTGGAATGGGAAGAACAAAAGCTGCTGGAATGAAGAGAAAGAGAGAGAGAGACAGAGACAGAGAGAGAGAGAGAGAGAGATGGGCTGCAGAATTGACTGTGGGCTCTCAGAACAGATTGGAGTCCCTGTGGTTAAACCGGTGTAAAACACCAGAACCAGCACAAAAAGTGGTCAGGTCCTCCATCCATTGAACCACGTGTGCCCTCACTGTGTCTAAAAAAAAATCTTTTTCTCTATTGTTGTTTTCACACTCAACCTTAGAATTTACTGCTAGAAACAGAACATCAAGGTTGTGTAGGGAGTCAGTAAAGGAGCCAGAATAATGTATGAAAACTGCTCCTGACTGTTAGCCAAACAAAACAAGCAATTTGAGGACATCACTTTGAACTCTGGAAGTCGATGGTGGGCATATCTGATTATTTTTTACATTTGTAAAGACTGAACAGTTGAATACAATTACTTGAATAAATACTATTGATGATATATGTAATCGTTGGTTGAAGTCTTGCAAGACAATTTTCTATTTGAATGCATTAAGCACATGCATTGTAGGCTTACGATGTTATGATTTTGTACATTTTTAGTACACACAGTGAATATATCATATTGGATCTCAGTAAAAATAATAGTTAACTATAGATACTTTTTGACTAGTTCTGCTTAGTATTTCAAATGAGCAACAAAACTAGTGAGAGAAAAAAAAAGGCCAAAAAGCAGAAAAAGTGCATGCAGACTTACTTTAGCATGGTGGTCAGGTTCACTGAGCTTTCTGTCTTTGCCTTCAAACACAAGAAGAAGAATATCATTGTTATAAATGATAAACATGTCAGCAGAGAACATATTCCACCTGATGGCACACAATAAAAAACAAATCTAGAGGTGTGTGTTTGTTGTCGGCAAGCAGCCTTTACCAGACTGAAGGTGCCATATTCAGCCCTCAGCAGGTGGGTCAGCAGGCCCGACAGGGTGGTCTGATCCCCCCAGCTCCAGCGGGCTGTGTTAAGGTAGGAGGAGACGGGCAGGTAGATGTATGGCAGAAAGCCAGAGAGGAAACACAATCCCAGAGACACGAGAACATGCAAAGACAGCTCCTGTCGAGATTGTTCAGAAAACACAAGTTCTTAATATTTTTCAACCTACAACATGTTGCAATCATCCTTTCTCAGAATTTAATACTAACACGAACACTGAAGTACTTTTAGGTACACTAGGAACCTGCTAAAGGTGACACAGATTTCTCAGAGAAAATTAAGTGGTTTCCTGATTCAACCTTGGTAAATGAAAAGACTGGATTTGAGATGGGGAACATTTTTGGAGAAATTTTTATCTCACTCATAAAAAACAGCCCCAGGCTTTTTCCTGGATCTTTCTATTAAAATCATTTTCAGAAGTATGAAGAAGTGTTTATGTTTTTACTATCAGTAAAACCTTGTGCCAAAATTCAAGTAAGCGGTCTAATATTGCTGTGTACACACACATAACTTTGCATACAACTAATATACATTAAGTATTTGGGGTCTCTTGAGGTTTCTCTTACACACATTCAGACCGTTTTTTTTTTTTATTTGAGCTTTTATAAGGAAGAGCCAAAAACTTACACTGTGAGAGTAAAGTCGATGAAGGACCCAGGGGATGATTACTAGAACATACAGCACCAGGGTGTGCTGGTTACAGAGGCCAAGGCCACAGCAGAGCGCTCCCCAATGGGCAATCTGACAAGGTCAAGCATTTCAGTACAGAACTGTGAGTTCAATCTAAGGTTATTCATTAAAGATTGATCAGGAAAAACTAAAACAGGCCCTCAATAAAACTGTAAGTATGCCACACTGAGTTACCTTTGCTCTTTGGGTGGCATTTTCAGCACAGTGGAAGCTGGCAGTCAAGAAAAAGAGCAAACCGATAAAAAGGTTGTTGAGGGTGAAGACCTCCGCCACCATGGACCACTGCCAGCTCAGCCTGGACACAGCGAACAGCCCCCCAGCTAATACTGCACCAGGACCGGGACCTGCCAATCTAACAGTGAAGGAGGAGATACCGTTATTTTTCTCTGAAAACAGTTATGATTTTACTATGGAGTTGCTGAAATTATCAAAAATCTTAAAGGCTAAACTAAGTCCGAAAAATATAATCTACAATATTTAAAGTGGCCAATGCCAGCCACACTTTATGCTCTCAGACAGTTTTCAAGGCTGCAGCGCTTCGTGTGCTTTTTTTTTTAGCATTTCATTTAACCTAAGTTACACTGCACCGACACTAAAAGGCAAAAACTACAAAGTCAGCAGCTTCACACAAAATTAAAATTTTGCTGTCAAAAAAAACCCCACCATTTCCACCAGACTAATTTGGGGACCCATTATGATCTTCCCTCGACCTAAGTTTGCTTCCTGGACAAGACCTTGAAAAACATTCAGTGAATTGGGCCATTCACGTATCACAAGAAGTCCCTCCTCAGAAGCCGGTTGATCTCGAGCAAACTGGTGCAGAAACCACCGTGGTAGAGATAGCACTTTATCCTCAGCTTCTTAAATATAATGTGTGCACAAAAAGTTTTCCCTTCCTCTTCTCCTGTACTGTCTCCATCTCCTTTGCAGTAATTGAAGCAAACTTGGGATAATCTGTCATACGCTAAGACCCACCACTTACTAAAATGAGAGACAGAGGGAGGGAGGGAGGGAGAGAGAGAGAGAGAGAGAGAGAGAGAGAGAGGGGAGACAAATGATGGGGGAGAGGGGAAAGAAAAGAAAAATAGTGCAGAGAAGTGTGTGTTAAAGGGGTGAGACAGTGTGCGGGATAAAGGATGAAATAAAGAAAAAGGAAGAAAAAAGTTCAAGAAGAGAGAGTGGGAAAAAAGAGAAAAGGAAAAAAAAAAACGCAGCCCAGTCCCCGGCATGCTGGCTCTGAAATATGAGCAGGCTCGACAATTAGGGAAGTCAGGCAGTATGGCCCTTTCCGCCATTGTGTGGAGTGGCTTAGAGTCCTCATCAGCCTATCAGCTAACTGACAGGCAGAGAGCTGCTCTATTCAGCACCGCAGATACAAGCTGCAGGCCAAACGGCTGCCAGGTCCCTTATGACCCCACAATCCCTTGCCGGTGACAGCTTCAAGCTCCATAGCAAATTAGGCGCTCTCACATTACAATCGCAGAAGACAGATTCCATTAACGGTATCTGAAATTGAGTAGAGAGCAGGCCCGTTATCAGACCTGACTCATAAGCACCGCCATTAATCACAAGGCATGATACCATTTATACATTTCCAGCTCTCTGCCTGCCGCTGTGATAGTCAGCCACAAAAGGCCTGATGAGACTTAGGCTAGGGGAACAATGGAGCTTTCTGAGGAAAGCGCGGTAAATCAGGAAAAAAAGGAGAGGGAGAGCGAGAGGATGGTAGGAAAAAAAAACTGCTTGCTGACTACTTCCCCTTTTTTTTCTTGGGTTTTCTCTCTCCTTCTCTCCACTATTTTTCCTGTGTTCACTGTAAGGCGAGGTTGGTGAATGAGCATGTATTTGTATGTGTGTGTGTGTGTGTGCGTGTGTGTGCGTGTGCACTTAAATGGGGGGAGGGGGGGCTGTGTTGATGGGGTGTCTCGGAGTGGGTCTTAATAAGAGATAGCAGCGTCTTTCTTGCTGCACCGCTCCAGGAATTAGTTGTAACTTGAAGGAAGGATGAAGAAGGATGGGGTGGGGTGGGAGGGGGAGCAGATGGGGACTTTTTGTTGAGGTGCAGAGACCCCCCGCACCCATAATTTTACCTCCCTGCATGACAATTAACCTATAGCTCATATACCTAGCAGGGGGCTGATTTTGGGGTAGTACTGGGTGCAGAGCAGTCATGGGGGTCCACAGGCGAGGTTATTACACCGAGTACAACCATGCCTCTGAAGTCTCGTCTGATAGCCAGACAGCACTCTTCACATCTTCAGACACACACACACACACACACACACACACACACACACACACACACACACACACACACACACACACACACACAC